>CM030851.1:12123827-12491327 GCA_018105865.1 Metaphire vulgaris
TGTGCCATTCGAAAAAATGTCGAGGGAGTCGAATAGAAAACGAGGCACACCCTGCAGATCCGATATCGCGGACGGTGGTCACGTGTGTCTCGATACCTGGGCAAGGTAGTAACGGTGTGCGCCTCTCTTCCCTCCCCTCCTCCTCCGTTCCCTCCTTCCTATCCCTCTCCCTCTCCTCCATCATCTCTCCCCTTCTTCCCTCACCTTCGGACCTCCTGTGCTGGTGCTGTTCGCTCGTAAAAACTTCCGAGCACAATGTACACTAACAGACTGAGGGCGAAAAAACACTCCCTCCACCAACCCCCCCCCACCATACCAACATCCATACACCCATCCTCTCCTCTCCCCTCTCCTCCCCATTCACTCCCCTCCCACGCACACACGAAAATACGGCATAATACAAACACTCACGAAGAACTAACTGCGTTCTAAAGAACGCTTGCGAAAAAAACTAGAACGCGCAAACCGATGAATCATCGCAATCAGATTGACTCGGCTAAACCCTGGCACGGTATAAATCCAGCCACACCCTATAGTCAGCATCACCACCCCACCCCCACCACCCACCAACCGCGCCGCCCCCGCCGTCGAATCATGACTCGGCGTGGCCAGGGTGTATAGGCCTAGTCAAGGAGGAGGCAGCAGCAAACAGCGATCTATGGAACGAACCGAGAAACCGGAATCCTAAATCTAAAAAACATTTAGGCGTCTCATAAACACATTTCCGCCGATTGAACTCTGTGACGATTTTTTAAAAAAAAATCGTCGCACATCAATCGGAAATCAGCCACAAGGTTATGTGGTAGACCAATGATTTTCGAAAGAATACGATGATCATCATCATCACCGCATACTACGCTTAGTCACCTATAGTACCGCAAAATCTAAAGTTCGTTCCACAGCCTCGTCCACCCCAAAGCAGTATTGGTATTAATATTTACAGTAGTAGTAGTAGTAGTAGTAGTAGTAGTAGTAGTTGTTGTTGTTGTTGCTGCCATGTCCATATTCATCACCTTCGTCACCTAGGTCCTTGCCTCGACATCAAAACTGCCTCCAAAGAAAGGCTAAGCACCTAAGAACAAGCAGCTACTGCTGTACTACATTGAAAACGCTATACAAATCCATGAGATTCTAATCATTTACTTACTTACTTACTACTACTACTACTACTACTACTACTACTACTACTACTACTACTACTACTACTACTACTACTACTACTACTACTACTACTACTACTACTACTACTTCTGCAGCTATTACTACTATTACTTCTGCAACTACTATACTACTACTACTACTACTACTACTACTACTACTACTACTACTACTACTACTACTACTAATACTACTACTACTACTACTAATAATAATAATAATTATTATTATTATTATTATTATAGGTATAGAGTCGTTCAGTAGGATCTGTCCCGTGCAAGTACAGCCCTGTGTCTTTCCAGGCTTGTGTTATTTGTTATTTCACTGGATCTGGATCATGAAAAAAGTCCTGGTAAGTCGAACACATGACAGCATAGAGCTTCATGAAATGTGGCTTCATATCATTACATCCAAATGACACAACGCATATATACTGTATATATATACATACATATGTATGTATATATATATATATATATATATATATATATATATATATATATATATATAGCCAAAATCAGGACAAGACGAGGGAAAATGTGACACTCGATCTCAAGTCTGTACATCTTCTAATCTCCCTAGATACAAAGAGGTAAACCTCTAGGCTTTCAATAACAAGATCTTAAAAAGATGTAACACGCGGAGATAGAGAAAGAAAGGACGAGAGAGAGAGAGAGAGAGAGAGAGAGAGAGAGAGAGAGAATGAGAGGGAGCATTTTTAATATAGCAGAAACAAGTACAAAGAATATTGATGTTTTTATTAGTGTTGTTATTGTTATTAATAGAGAAATACCGATGAACGTCTATAGAGAACGGATGAAAGGAGACTACCACACAAGGGGCACTCTGCACTCAAATGGAAGGAAATAAAAGAGGAGGAAGACCCAAGGAAAAAGTGGATGGACAACATCAGAGAAGATATGAACATGAAAGGAATTTCAAAGGAATTTCCTTCACAGAAGCAAGAAGAAGATTAACACAAGGCATACGATTTTTGGAAGTATTTTGTGTCTAGATATTGCCGCAGTGACTTGGTCGAGAGCACGATGATGATGATGATGATGATGATGATGATGATGATGATGACGACGGTGATGATGATGAAAACGATGATGAATACAAAAAAGGACGTGTTGGAAAACAGTTAAAAGTACCTTACACTGACGTTTAACTGACCTATAACCCCTTAACTGGAGATCCCGGATATATCCGTCCATTTTACATCGAGTTACAGTTAAATACACAGTTAAGGGGTTAATGAGAGCTCGGAAAAAATTGCGGGGCTGAGAAATCGAGTGCTTCGTTTAATTAACATGATGTCCATCTAAGCACTTTTAATGCCTCTGGATCAGGGCTATTTCTAGGATTAGAAATTTGGGGGTGCCGGCCAGGGCGCGATTTGCGGCGGGGGGGAGGAGGGAATCTCGCCCCACTGCCCAACTGCACCACCCTACTGCTACATCCCTCACCACTACATCCCTCCACTGCTACAGTTTCCAACAACTACATCTCCCCAAGCTCGACATACCCCCCCACTGCTCCAGGTCACAAATCGCACCCTGGTGCCGGCATATTTTGGGGTCCATTCTTGCCAAAAAAGCCTGACGAGAAAAAAGGTCATCACAGGCTCAGGTTTGGAGGGCGTCGGTCTGAAATTTGGGGCTGTTGGGGGAGTGTTATGGGGTGTAAAAATACCCCTGCTCTGGATTGGAGCGACAATTAACTGTCTGTAGCAGAATTAAACAGAAATTCTAAACAAAAAGTGGGACACTGATTAGGGAATTAACTCGGAGCTGACGCATGGGCGTCCGCATAAATTTTTCCAGGGGGGTGCAAAACAGGGTCTTGTGACGAAAGACATGAAAACAATTTCCGGTAGAGGGGGTGCAAAACAAGGTTTTGTGACGAAAGAAACAAGTAATTTTACTTTTTTCATAACTTCACAATTTTTCCAGGGGGGGTGCAGTTGCACCCCCTTACACCCTCCCCTACGGACGCGGACGCCCATGAGCTGACGAGGAGAGGAAAAGTGGAAAATAAAATTCCTAACTATAAGCAATTGCGAAGATCTCCGAAGACAAACAACTATTTTAACGGCGGCGAATAGGATGAACAAGAGATTCTATACGATATAGAAAGGATATACACAAAGAAACACACACACACACACACACACACAGGCAGATAGACCAGGCAGATAGACAGACACTAACAAACAAAAATCCAGACGCGACAGATAGACAAACGGACAGAGACACCAATAAACAGAACCTACCAGACAGACAGTCAGACAGTCAGACATATAGGACAGTACAGACAGATAAAAACGAACACACTAACAGACATATAGATAGACATACATAAACACAGACAACATGCACTCAGGGACATATAAGCCGAGAAAATGGGAATGGAGATGGGCAGGTAGACAGGCAGAGAGAGAGAGAGAGACAGACAGACAGACAGAGACATAGACAGAGACCAGGAGCAGGCGACGGACAGTCCACGAGACGGTGACGAGGGGCTTTGGTGCTGCGTCCGGTCAAAGACATCGCCGTCGTCGGCCATCAAAGTCCTCCTCCTCCTCCTCCTCCTCCTCCTCCTCCTCCTCCTCCTCTCCCTTATCATTGATATTTTTTCATTGAACCCATCGAAGGACGGAAGGACGGGCAAGGCCTAGAGTGCCTGGCGGACGCAGCCACCCAGCGCCGCCGCCGGCCACTCCGCGGCAAAGACCGGTCGGTCTCAGCAGACGCCCGTCTCCTCCTCCTCCTCCTCCTCCTCCTCCTCCTCCTCCTCCTCCTCCTCCTCCTCTTTCCGCTTCTCCTCCTCCTCCTCCTCTTCTTCTTCCTCCTCCTCCTCCTTCCGCTTCTCCTCCTCCTCCTCTTCTTCCTCCTCCTCGCTGTAGTAAGCCTAGTATAACGCGGCGGTGACGGTAAAAAAACTCTCCCGGCAAAACATACAAAACGTTGAAGACAAACAGAAAACACACACACAGAGACACCCACACGGAGACAGACAGACAGACAGACACCCGCACATATACGCACACAGCGTAAGCATGTACTGCATACACATCTGACTAAGACCGAGACGCGACCGACGAAGACGCCATTATTCCGACCAGGAATATTTTTACACACCCCAAGACCCCTCCCCAATTTGAGACCGAAGACCAATCCTACATTACACCCTTTTCAGTTAACTCAGCTATGGGATGACCTTTTTTGCTTGCCATACTTTTTTTGGGCAGGGGACCGACCACCCCTCCCCGAATTGAATAATTCTAGAAATAATCATGATCCCGACGACCGGGTCTGACTTCTAACCATGGGCGGCGATCTGCCACAAAGCTAGGGGTTTCCACTGTCCAGGCCTCCCGTGGCATGGAGTCCATGGACCATTCCCCCCTCTTCTTCCTTTTTAACGGCGGTCGCGGCGCCTTCAAATTTGTTTAACCCCTTAACCGTGTATTTAACTGTAACTCAATGTAAAATGGACGGATATATCCGGGATCCCCAGTTAAGGGGTTAAAGTCAGTAAGTGAGTTTTAGTGCACTTTGGACATAAATCAAAACCTGTCATACGATGAACCAGATATCTTAAGACATGGCTCGTCCCTCTGTTGATTTACTAACCACCACCCCCCAAAAAAAAAAAAATGTTCGGCAGGACTTCTATTTTGTTGCTGTCCCTCGTTCTCGTACAGTCATTGGCTCTATACACTGTAGTGTACAGTATGAAATGACTGGGAGGTGCTCCATTTCGAATGCTGTTGATCGAAATTGAGAAAGACTATATATTGATTATGCTTGCATTATTTGATGCAAGCAAGATGGGGAGAATCGAAAATGTGGGTTTTGTAAGAAAATTTCTCCAACTCGCTGAAACTTTTACATATCTATAATTATACAACCCATCACTGTTCATTAGGCCTTCGATTGGCTAAGTCACATTGCGAATTAATTACACACGGTGTTTTTCTCGTCTATAAAACCTGTCAAACAATGGACCAGATATCTTGAGACACAATACTGCATGTATATAGCTTCACGGAAAGCAGATGAAAATGAGAGTAAGACTTTGCGCTATAACTGTTTCTAAATTCACTCAACGCGTTTACAAAAAATATGGAAGTCAATTATATAATTGTGTGTGCGTGGGTTGCATGGCGTAACATTGGCGTAAATTTGGATGAAAACGTGGAAAGTGGGAGGCTCAACCCATATATACCTTCCCCTTCCCTAAGGTAGCTTCTAAAAAAGGGGGGCAGAGGGGCTCGAGCCTAGAGGTCTAATAAAAGTTTACGCCTTTGTGTGTGTGTGTGATTAAATCCTATAGGCTATAGGCTACATCGACATTTAAGCCTGAAACTGATGTTAGCTGAATACGAGAAGTGAATGGGAGAGAAGGGGCAGCATTAGCAGAGATTATGGTTTTAACTTCTAAGAAATCTCGACAGCAAGACCTGTACTTCCGCATTTCAGTAAGTAAATGTAAAACTCAATTTATATAGCGCCTCCGGCCGACCGACCGACCGACCGACTCCTCCGACCAATTCTGTGCATAGACCAATCGAAATTCCTGAAAACGAATCAAGGAAACAGGAAGAGGAATAAAAACCTGGTCGACCTCAGTGCCTGGGTGGTCAAGGAATCCGACCAAAAAAACCGACGACGAAAAATGAGAAATCTAGGCGAAGGTCGGTAGAATTCGTTTACAACAGTTTCTGACCTCCAGTGCATGCATGGAATGGCGCATATATATATATATATATATATATATATATATATATATATATATATATATAGGACGGCAAAATCAAGAAATTTCTGCCTCCCTCCACCAGGAGAAATCTGTCTCGATCAGCCGGGGGTAGGGGTAGACAGACCCAACCACTAGCAAATCGAACGCGGTATATGCAGATGTACAACCAGTGGCGGCTTCAGGATTTGGCAAGTGGGGGCCGTCGTTGGGGTGACAACTTCTAACCATGGGGCCGACTATTTGTTGTTGTTAGGTATGTAGTAGTAAGTATAGGGTCCCAACAGGGGTGGGGACTACTGGGGGCAGGCATTCGATAAGGAGGCACGCCCCCCCGGATCACCCATGTGGATCCGCCCGCCGCTGTGTACAGCGGCAACCCACCCATCCACGAGATTTTACTTTACTTACTTACTTAATCTACATAGCCTTGACTGACATCTTAAAATGAGGTACTGGCCTAATTCTATGACTTTATTAGGACTCGCGTGTACTTTTCGAATTAGCAACTGGCTGTCCGTGTGTAAAATATTGTCATTATTTGTCATTTAAAAAATAGTAATAGAAAATTATAATATACTGGTGTGAAAATATATTAAATTTTAAACAATTAAAAATTAGAATAAGTTAATAACATAAAATACAGCACGCCATTGATTCCATCTAATGCAGGCACAAATCGTCAAACATGACTGTTGATATAAACCAAAAGTAATCTATTGTTCCTCATCCTACCTTACAACTACTCTCACCATCATCATCATCATCATCATCATCATCATCATCATCATCATCATCATCATCATCATCATCATCATCGCCATCGTCGTCGTCGTCACATCAGCGGCTTTACCTCGGAACTGATATCAAGAGTAGCGGCACTCGAGTACTGAGCAATGAGTACTGTTGGACACAAATGAAGCGACAGAAAACCTGGTACTCGAAAGAGATAAGTAATCGCAGGGGCCCAGAGGGGAGGGGGCAAAGGTCGTGCAGCACCCAGTGGTCTTGCAATGAATCGTCTACGATCATATATCGGTAAATCAAGAAAGACTTTCTATAAACAGGATGAAAAAATCTATGCACAGACACACATAGACACACCTCCCCACACACACAACTAGGTCTAGGTCAACCAACGCTAACCTAATTATTAATCGACACCGTGAAAAACGTTCCCCCTTTACGCCCACCGACCGTTCGAAATAACAACAACCGCACAAATAGGCCTAGAACAGGATCTGGGGATCTATTCTGGTCACGTGGTCTTATCTCCGTATCGCTCGACGGTCGCTATCTCGTACGGGCGAGATATTGGAGATAACATTCGAGAAAATCATTATAAAAGTCTAAAACCTAAACTTACCGAAGACAGTGAACTTCTCAACCAAATTTTTAAAAAACCAATTCTTCCTGGTCACGTGGATATATCTGTATCGCACGCCTCAAGATACCGTCTTAAGCGGGTCTCATCCAAGGTGACTGCCTGACTGCCTGACTGACTGACTGACTGACTGACTAGTCATTCGAAATCATACGTCTGACTCCACATTCACCCATACACGCCCTCATGTCTGTCTGTCTGTCAGCCTTCCTTCCTATCATAAACTAACTTCCCTTACCTTTAAAGGCTTAAACTCGGGCAGCTCTGAAAAAGAGGCAAGGAGGGCGGGTGGGGGGTATGGGAGGGCCGGCGGGCGGCCGGAAGGGCGAACAAACTCAGGCCTACGCCCAAAAAAACGCCTGCAGCCGAGTGGCCGTAAAATCGTAAAGGGCTGACGTGTATATACATGTACACAGTCCAGATCTTACGACTTACGCCGTCGTACAAGCCGTACATAAAAAAGCAGGCGTATCTACTATCTACCGCTCCAATGCCCTTTACATGTGTGCACAGATTTAGTGCACAGTCGTACATGCACTCACACGCACACACACACACAAACACAAGCACACACACACTTATACATATCGATGGCAAAAAAGGTAAAAATAAATAAATTCACAGAGCATGCATTCTGTCAACAATGAGAAAAAACATGCAACCCCCTCACCCCACCCCACCCCCACACACATATGATGATGATGATGATGATGATGATGATGATGATGATGATGATGATGATGATGATGATGATGATGATGATGATGATGATGATGATGATGGAATAAATGCTATTTAGATGTTTTACCGGTGCGCATTATTACCGTAAATACGTGACCGAACTTTTGTCAATTAATTAATAATGAAAACCAGATATCATACTAACTTCTATTTAGTTACCGATCGTTAGCCGTCGTATGTTTCGAACGCAATAGGACCTGGTGAAAGAGCCGTTACCCCCCTCTCCACCGGCGCTTCCACCACCTGGAAAGCCTCCCTCCGCAAGAGTAGAACGCTATCAAGATTGTTTCCGTTTGACGTTCGAAAACCAAGAAATTTGATGTAGAGAAACGGTCGATTATGTAGCGCCGACCAAACGGCCGACCGACCGACCCAAAAGCTATCGGTGCTTTGAGTTTAGGTCAAGGCTAACTGGGTCAGCGATCTGGGTCGATGTTTACGTCAGCTATGACGTCATTGGTCTGAAGGAAAATCCGGTGACCTGTAGGCCTACTGAGAATTCCAAGGCATCGCGGGCGAAACACCAAAACGCATCGGGTCCCGTACGGTGCGGAGATAGTCGAGTATTGTGTCGTCGTAGAGGAGGAATTTATTGGAAAATTTTAAACGCTCGTTAGATCCGAGATTAAACTTTAAAATGCCACTGGGCGCGAATTTAAAATTTATATTTTACCTTCTTTTTGCAACTTTTGTGTTCAATAATACGCGTATCCGATGCGAAATGCCTCCTCGCCATTACGAAACCGCCCGGGCAGCAGCTGCGGTCGACGCTGGGCGGGAGGACAGTTGCCCGCTGCTGGCCAGGGCAGCAGCAGCTGCTGCCCAGCTGAGGCACGCACGTCACGCGGGCGCGGGCGCTGGATGGCGTAAGCAGCAGCTGCCGAGGGCGGAGCAAATCGCATCGGATGCAGTGTTATATTCACAAAAATCAGTCAGTCAGTACAGGTCCTTGAAGGAGATTTTTCTGTAGCGCAGGCGTTTCACTTCGTACGCGGTGCGAATTGCCGGTTGTTTTCGATGTCGCTAGGAGGCGCTCTTGCGTTGGTCTCTCTCTGCTTCCGAGAAGTCGTCGAACTCGAAGAGGACAACAAGGAAGGCGGAGGAGGAGTAGGAGTAGGAGGAGGAGGAGGAGGAAGAGGAAGAGGAGGAGCAGAGAACATCGATCCGTCTCCTACAAGTCTAAGGACAACATATGACTTTTCGCCTTATACTCCAGGTCCACTTACTAGGCAGCCTACTAATAATGTCCTGGTTTTTCCCCTTCCCACATCCCCACCCGGAAATTTTACCCATATTCCAGAATAGACTTATTTCAATATTAGTCTGTTGGTCGCGGTGGAGAGGGAAGCGGTTGAGGCACCCACGATGAAAATCGAGCGATTAAAACGACCACGTGACCTGTCCTATAGGCCTATGGTCGTTGTCATGTTTTTTCTTTCGAATTTCTAGCCGAGCGAGCGAGCGAGCGAGAAATGAACTCGTTCGAGGACTGTTTTGTTGACTTTTTACGCGCACAGTACACGGGGCCCAATTTTCGCAAAACGTATGCGCAAAACAGCTGTCAAGTATCTCGTAATCGAGGCTATTATGCTGACGTGACGCTAAGCGTGAAGCTGTCAAGGCCTAGAACGGAGACAAGCGCGCCATAATTATCCGCCGCCCCTCCCACCCACCCATCCACCCCCCACCCATACCCTCACAAGCGACGGTTTATTAACTATTGCCGTAATAAACAGGCCCTTGGCGTCGAAAGGTCATCAGAATGTCACTGCCCTATACGAATAGTTATTACTAATTGGTGATAGATTTCTAAAATCACGCGCCAGCAAAAAAACTTGTTACTTTACGGTCTAAAACTTCGAAGCAATAATGTTTAGTGTTGCGATAAGAGGGGTGACTTTTGACGCTTTGTCTTAGGGGCCGTTAAGAAAAAATATTACATTGTATTTATACTATAGAATTGACGAAAAACTAGATTATTAGCCTACATCAATCAAGATGTTCAACGAAAACCACACTTTCCAAAAGCATTTTCTGCGCTGAATTGTGGGAAGTATAGCTACCAGAGCCCCTGAAAAGGGTTAAAGAATATCTCGGATTATAGGCCTACTAGGGCCTAACGATTCAACATTTAACGTCGAAAGATGTTGCTCAATCTCTGTTATGAACTGTAATAACGAGCTACTGTAATTTTTGCGTGTAATAAGTCACTGTAATGCTTGCTTGTAATGAGCTACTGTAATTTCTGCAATCTGCATGTACTGAGTTACTGTAAATAATGCTTGCACGTAGTGGGCTATTGTAGCGTTTTGCGTGTAATGAGCTACTGTAATGTTTGCATGCAGAGTTACTGTAATACCTGCACGTAATGAGCTTTCTGTAATGTTTGCATGTAATTAGCTACTGTAATGTTTGCTTGTAATAATCTACATCTGAGTTGTGTCCAAGAAATACGATTTTATTTTTAAAAAATTTAGAACCTCGTCCTGGGTTGTGAAACTCTCGAGCAGGATTATTTCTAGGATTGTGAATTATTTGGAAGGGGGTCGGTAAAATTTGGGGGTCTCTGCCGAATAAGCGTGAAAAAGTCATCGCACAAAAAGTCTGACAGGCAAAAAACCCCAAAACCCCCCAAAAAACCAAAAAACCATATCAGATCTCAAAAAATTCTGATAAACAAAAAACCTTATAACGTCTCAAAAAAGTCTGACAAGCAAACTAAAAAGGTCATGAGACAAATAAAGTGGGGTGGGGGTGTTACTTCTCGAATTGGGGGGAGGGGTGTTCGGAGGCTATTTAAGGTACTTACCATTACATACCATTCTTAGATTAGGAAATTTGGGGGGGGGGGGGGGTTAGGGGTGTAGAAATATCCCTGCTCTCGTGTATTCCATCACAGCCTATCAACCTTCGAGACTGTGGCGGTTCTAGAGTGGAGCTGGGAGCTGTAGCCCCCCAGATTTCAGCTTTGGGCCTCGATAATAATAGTGGACGACATTTTTATCGACTGACCTGGTCATAGCCCCCCCCCCCCCACCCACCCCCAATCAATACACTTCTATTATAGTGCCTGGGGCATCAGCAGATGGCGCTCGTGTGGCATTTTCAGTTCGACATTGGTGGTCTTTTTCGGGTGATGGCTGGTTTGGCAGATGCATTCTTCTCAACCGGGCTCTATAGAAGCAAATAAATCAGCGTGTGTCCACTTGTTTCACGCATATAGGCAACCGGTGCTTATTGTCGTGACATTCGGTAGATGGCGGCAGTTTAATTTCTTTTCGATTGCACTGAAATTATTATGCAAAGGACTAAAAACAGTGGCGTAGCGTGACTTTTGGGGGCCCGGGCCCCGGGGGGCATCTTTAACATGGGGGCTCCAGAGTTTCGAGCTAACGAGCAAAAAAAAGGTCCTCACCTCATTTCCATACACCCTAGCTGCGCCCCTGTCTACAATTACCAGGGAATGGTAACGACTGACAATAACATTCGTAAGATTACATATTTCAATCGTAATGTAATCTCATCTATTTATTTAGCGCGCGTGTTTGTGTGTGCGGGGCTGCGTATAGAAGTAACGTATTCTCGATTTCTTTGTCATGCAGAAATTCTTCAATTTCGTGTCCCTCGAGCGAAAGTTTCTAGTGGCCGTCTCCCTCGAAAACAACGGACATTTTTCTACATAAGAAGTTACCCTTCATTCGAGAGTTACACTGCTTTAGTACAACCTTAGATCTGTCAATTTCAATCTATTTCTGCACTTGGTCTAACCCAGGGGCTTAGGGCCTATAGATCACGGGGGCAGGGATATTTCTACACCACCTAACACTCCCAACACCCCCCAATCTGAGACCGACACCCACAATCTGAGCCTGGGATGACCTTTTTTGCTTGCCAGACTTCTTCGGCATGGACCCCCAAAATATACCGACACCCCACCCCCCCCCAAATTGATAATCCCAGAAATAACCCTGGGGCGGGACTGCCCAGCTGTTCTATGTCATATCCCTTCTGATATAAACAGTCCGTTTATAACGGGAATGCGCGTAGATATATGTAATATAACAGCGCTTGAACGAGGCTATATTTTATTTGTTTTGAATAGAATATATAAAATGAACTCGCGTGAAAAGGGAATAAAGGCGCGGGCTATTTCTACTGCAGCTATATTGGAACGCAAGACAGACCATCCGACAGCTTGCTATGATCGGTGGCGTCGTTAACCAGGAGATTTATTTATTCGCAGCTTTCGAATTTGCGTCCTCCCACCTCCGACTTATATACAAACGTAGACGGCGTCATGCAAACAACATTTCCCGACCATCAGTTGGGGTCGAGGAAAATGGTCCAGAACCGATGCGATTACCAGGATGTATACGATCGAACAAGTCTAATCGAAATGCATACCATATCTCAATATAAGCTTATTCTATACATATACTGCATACACGGTGTCCAGTAAAAAGGGAACCCTTTGGTAATTTTGATAACCACTGTCAATTATTTATATATTTCCTAAAATTTCAGACCTCATTTCAATTCTAATATAAAATTCAATTGAATATGGTCTATTTTCTATAAAGAACGTTTTGTTTCTTTGCCATCACACTCATTGACGTAGAAAATGACGCCAGCAGGCAGAGAACTGTAATCTGTAATCTGTAATCTGTAATCTGTAAACAGCTGACAGCAAAGTTACCAACCAGTTTGTTGTGTTTTTTGCGGCGTCATGAGCGGTCGTTGTCGTCGTTTTCTGCCTTGGAAGAACGTAGGGTGTCATCTGCTGTATACATGACGCATAACTAATAACTTATCTTACTTCTATAGGGGAGGACTATACTCCTGATGTCAGAGGACTAGAAAAAACCGTCACTTTCCACCGTATTAATGTGTCTATATTGGCAATTAGGCCTATATAATAATGGTGGCTATACATTGTATAGATTAAAAAACCCTTTAAAGTGATAGATATCCAAAATGCAGGTCCAGATTCTTTTCAGGCATCGACTGGGCTTCAATCGGTGCAAATATGAACGCCCTACGACACCACAAATTTTCGCTCAAATTTCGAAAAAATACCCTGGACTATATAGTCCATGAAAAATTGTCGGGCGACCCAAAAATTCATGTCGATGTATTGCTCACATTTCGCTTTAGAACCCACAAGCGCCCCCCCACTGATGTCACAGGACTAGAAAAAGCCGTCATTTTCCACCGTATTAATGTGTCTATATTGGCAATTATAATAATGGTGGCTATACATTGTATATATTAAAAACCCTTTAAAGTGATAGATATCCAAAATGCGGGTCCAGATTCTTTTTAGGCATCGACTGGGCTTCAATCGGTGCAAATATGAACGCCCTACGACACCACAAATTTTCGCTCAAATTTCGAAAAAATACCCCGGACTATACCATGAAAAATTGTCGGGCGACCCAAAAATTCATGTCGATATATTGCTCACATTTCGCTTTAGAACCCTCAAGCGTCCCCCACTGATGTCACAGGACTAGAAAAAGCCGTCACTTTCCACCGTATTAATGTGTTTATATTGGCAATTATAATAATGGTGGCTATACATTAAAGGGTTTTTAAATCTATACAAAGTGTTAGCTATCCAAAATGCGGGTCCAGATTCTTGACGCATAACTAATAACTTATCTTTCAGATCTGCCCTTAGAACATATCTGTTTGACTTGGCTTACCCCCCTTAGAATACTCTCCCGCCGTTTCGGACTGATCTTCTGGCTTGACCTGGCTCTCATGCTATTTGGATTTGGTGCGCCATCGGCTGATGCCCTGGGCATTATGGTAGTGGCGCTATAGAAGTTGATTGATTGATTGATTGATGACGCGGTTGATTTCTTATTATTTGCCATCTCGAGCGTGTCGCTACGATTCAGACAACTCATTAACCCCTTAACTGGGCAACTATTTGTAACTCAATGTAAAATGGACGAGCGTTACTCGGGGCAACCAGTTAAGGGGTTAATTGAGAAGTTAATTAGAAAGCGCTCCTCTGTTACATATCGAAACCGTAACTGGATATGGGAACTCCAAGTTGGTTGAAATTAAAAGCATTGGAGTATAGCCACGGGGGGAGGTGGCCACGAGGGTCGGGCGGCGGGCGGGCCCCCTATTCTGGCTAGGATCAGTCGCTGGATTTACGCAAAACCGTCGAGAAATGTATTGGAGGGGTGGGTGGGTGGAGGGTGGGGGTAGAATGAATGCAAGAGAAGCGATATATGGGCGTCAATGTGCCAAGAGCCCCTTGGTGACCTTCTCGCGTCTCGAAAATGTCGGGACTGGGATAGGTGCCCCTCCTCCCCACATTCCGGAACCCAAGCTCTACGCCACTTATTCGAAGATTAGACGATGCTGGTTGACGCCGATCGACGGCAGTCTCTTCTAGCATCTGCTTGGCGTCTCGTGGACGCTGTACACGTAGTCGGGGGCCCGCAGCATCTGCGTGGCGTCGACGGCGTCTACGAAGGCGAGCGCTGCAGGTTTCTTCTTCGTCGTCGTCCTACCCTGTTCCCTGCCGCTGCAGGAGGTCCGTTTACCCTGTTCCGTCGTCGTCGTCGTCGTCACAGACTTCAGCAGAGTCACCGCCTCCAGGATCACGACCCTGTGCGCGTCCAGCCGGACCCAGCCGAGCGTCTGCGTGACGCGCACGGCGAACAGCGTCGCCAGCAGGTTGATGGTGACGATGCCGACGACGTTGCTGAGCACCGTCCACTCGAGCTGGTCGACGGTCAGGCAGACGACGAAGCTGGCCGTACAGACGACCAGTAGCGCCCCGGCGGCGACGAGAAAGAGCCGGAAGTGGCGGCCCAGCGTCAGGCTGACGGCGATCCGGGCGCCGCCGCCGACGGCGTGATGCACGAACCCGAGCCCGACGTCGATCTCGGCGCTGGCCGTCGAGTAGGACGCCCAGGCGTTGATCGTCCGCATGAAGATGAGAACGGCCGTCGACGTCGTCTCGATGCTCGTATAGATCAGCCGCGCCTCGTCGTCGGTCGTCTGGCCGCCGCCGCCGGTGACGACCACCGATTCCTTGATGACGCCGAGCGAGATGACGACCAGATGGAGACAGTAGAGCGACAACTCGCTGCGCAGGACGGCGAGGACGTTCCACGTGACGCACCACTCGCCTCCTCCTCCTCCTCCTCCTCCTCCTACTCCTCCTACTCCTCCTTCTCCTCCGTCGGTCGTTCCCCGGCAGCAGGGAAGGTATTCGCGCGCGACGACAAAGTCGTTGATGCGCGAGTTCTGGGCGGCGTAGTCGACGGCGTGCTTCGTGACGTACTTCCGGTTCCGGTCGCCGAGCGTCAGGGCGCCGTCCAGGAAGCACGCCTCGACCTCGGCGTCCGCCTCGCCGGCGGTCGCTTTCGTCCCCTCCGTCGACGGGGACCTCCTGTCGGGCCCGGTCGCCGGCGTTTGGTCGACCTCTGGCGCCGTAGAAGAGTCTACGCGTATTTCGTCGAATTCCATCTAGAATGCTCTCTCTCTCTCTCTCTCTCTCTCTCTCTCTCTCTCTCTCTCTCTCTCTCTCTCTCTCTTCAAAGCACGTCTATACTCATTTACGCAGAAGCAAGCAAGTAAGTAAGTAAAATCTCATGGATTTATATAGCGCTTTGGAAAGCAGAACAACAGTAGCTGAGCAGACACTATAGAAACACTCTAGGCTTTGTTTTGTTGTTGTTATTCTTTTTATTGTTATTATTATTATAAAGTACATTTCCAACACATCGCTTATTCGAGAAACGTTTTCAATTCGGCAGATACAGCAATAGCGTTATGTTTATATACGATACCTAATCGCTTAAACCTAGGCCTACAGTCGTCCAACGACTAGTGTAGTAGTGTCGAGTGTCCCATGGTACGACACATTGGTATACACTAGTAGTGCAAGACAACAGAGAGAGAGAGAGAGAGAGAGAGAGAGAGAGAGAGAGACAGACAGACAGACAGACAGACAGACAGACAGACAGACAGACAGACAGACAGACAGAGACAGAGACTGGTAGTGCGTCTTGACCTGAGTCGTCGGTGGGTGGTGGGCGGTTTCTCCCTATCTACTCTGGATCTCTCTAATGGCGAAATGGCTTCCGAGTATACTTCGCCGCCGTCGCCGCCGCCGCCGTCGTCAATCCACTCTGTCCGTCCAGAATCCAGATGGAGCCTCTTGCCTCCCTCCCTTCCTTCCCCCTCCCACCCCTCGACAATCCACACACAGGCACGGCTAAGCGGTCAGGAGCAGTCTATGGGTCAGGTCGCACCTGACGTCCTCGTCGACTAGACGATTTCTAAAAATAACCCTCCATTCGAGAGTGAGCGAAAACAAGAACGTTGGTACAGCAGCAGCAACCCCTCCCCCCCGCGCCTGGTTACATACGAGGCGCCCGGTGAAACGGAGCTGTTCTACTGTAACATCATCGAGTTTTTGCTGGGGCACCTTTACACCTTGTTCGAAGATTTTTGAAGATACAATCGGATTAATTTTTTTATATGGACTTGTCCTACATTGTTTAAGATTGCATTGATAACCCAGTGGTGAAAGTCAGGGGGAACGCGGGGGCACTAAGTTCCCCCAACTTTTTGAACCCTGAAATTTTTTCCCCATAATTTTCCAATATTTGTTCCAATATTGTAAAAGCACCGTGTACTTGTTGCAAAACCATTAAGCTAAGATTTAAAAAGCGCTACAGAAATGTAAATGATGGCTACCCATAGTTCGTTAGGGTTAGGGTTAGGTTAGGGTTAGAGTTCCCCCACCTTTTTTCACAGACTTTCAGCACTGGATAAACCGATGTAATAATTTTACGTTCATATCTACCGACCTTGTAATGATAATAAATATAACTGGATTCTAAGTGATTTAGTGAGGTTTCTCATGTTTCGAAAATTCCGTCAAAAGATACAATACTATCCTATTTTTGTGTTGAGAGCTCGAAACGCCCCAACTCCACCCCACCCCACCAACCGATTCAGACCAAGTTCGCTGTCTAAGTGATGGCGCCCCCTATTCTGGTACCATGGCCACGCCTCCACTGTTGATTATCATAACAGAAAGCGTAATATAGGGTTATCCAGTGTTTACCAACAAGGTCCGGTTGCTCCGCCCACTGGTGGGCAGAAACCATAGCAACCATTGTTGTCTATTAATAGACGCCAATGGCAGAAGCAGATTTCTTACTGGTGGGCACAGATCAGTGACCATAGAGATTGTTCTGGAAACTCCTATAGGAAATACAGTATCAAGACAATCAAGACTAAAGACTGTTGTAAAGTGCTCTTGACTATAGCCTTCGCTACGCATACATAGCGGCTTTACTGTAGACTGAGTTGTATCTAGTTAGAAAGAAAATCGATTGTTCGAGACTGTCAAGTCGATATCACAAATAATAATCCGGATTAAGCGTTAAATCGAGTTCCACTTCCAACCGTAAATTAATTACCGACCATCTGATCTCGCAAAGAAATCTTATTCGGCACAACAGGGTGCAGAGATTTATCTATTCGCCCCATAAAATTATCATCAATCGACTTCTTCAGCGCATTTCCCAGATAAGATGTTTTATCGTTTTTCCTAAATATACGTCGAATAGGTTTTATCACAACTCCGCAAGAACGTCTTTCTCGTCTAATGACGACAGCCCATTAGTCTGTGCGCGAACTATTTGTTACTTCAGTGCCCAAAGTGCGAAACCCTTAGCGAAGAAAAAGAAGAAAAAAACGAGTTATATATATATATATATATATATATATATATATATACTTTGATATATATATATCGCAAGATTCTAAATGTCACTGTATGGCGCGTGGCTGGGGCTTCCGATAGATTAAACCCTGCTTAAGAGGCGGTCGTATCAGATAACCGATATTACCTGCAAATAGATTGCGAATTTGAGATTTGCGTTATCAAGATGATACTTTTGGCATATACTGAAGGTAGCAGCAGCAGTGGGCTATACTGTTGGGCCATGCGGTGGCGGTTCCACGTGGGGGATGAGTGGGGATGCATCCCCCCACCGGACTCCCGGACTTTTTATTTTCGCTTGTGAAACGTATCTTTTGGGTAAAAGTCTCGTTGAACTACAGGGGAGAAAACTGCGGATGACTTTTTTGTTGCTAGTCAGCCTATTTTTGGGCAAAAGCGTGGTAAAATTTGGGTAAAATTCAAATTACTTCATTTTGTCGGCCTTTTCGGCAAAGTTTATTGATTTTTTCCTTCTCTTTTCGTCCCCCCACTAACTTCCCATGAATTCATTTCATACCCCCCCCCCTCTACCACCACCACCAAGAAATCCTGGAACCGCCACTGTGCTGGGCGTTTCGAAAAATCGCTCCCGCAATCGAATGAAAAGTGGGCGGGCGAGATGCAAGAAATGAGAGTTGTATTCTCCGAGAAAAAAATCATTTTAATTTTCACAGCAAGCATGCAGCACTGTAACATAGCCGTTTCGATCGCTAAAACTTATTTCTTTAATTGTGAAGACACGCATTTGATATTAAACATCGATCCATCCATCCATCCATCCATCCATCTTATCGTGACGAACTACGGGACATCACGACATATTACACCGTCACTCATTTTCCCGTCACGATTACCCGCATGACCGTTTTTGCGTGCCTCCTCCTCCTCCTCCTCCTCCTCCTCCTTCTCCTCCCCCTCCTCCTCCTCCGCGGACGCCATGTATACTGGCAGCAACGCGACGCGACGCGGACACAAGTGCATGGTGGGAGTTGACCGGGGCATGTGGACAGCAGTAGAAGGGTTTAGTCCCGACACCGGATGAAGGGAAGGGAGTGGTCATAGCTGCCGTTCAGTCTCGTTCCGGGAAAGGTCAGGTCTCCGACGACGCGGTTTTGCCAGGTAGTATTTTGTCGTGAGAGAAAATGTTCGCAATTTTTGTCATCGCTAGGGGAGTTCTGGCTGCAATTTGCGACTAGATCTATTGGCTACTATTATTTAATTATTTATAATGTCTTCGTCTCTTCTTCTGCTTTGTTCGTTTGCGAACATCACGCAAACGAAGATGCTGATTATAGCCATTAAAATCATGAAATATGATTAAATATCTCAGAGCCCTTAACGATTCATTCATTCGTTCATTCATTCATTCATTCATTCATTCAGGCATTCAGGTATTCAGGCATTCATTCATTCATGCATTCAGGCATTCATTCATGCATTCATGCATTCATTCAGGCATTCATTCATTCATATTCATTCAGGCATTCATTCATTCAGGCATTCATTCATGCATTCATGCATTCATTCATGCATTCATTCATGCATTCATTCAGGCATTCATTCAGGCATTCATGCATTCTTTCTTTCGTTCAGTTGCTAATTCGTTCTGTCTCTGTCTTTGTTTCGTTCTTTCGTCCATCCATCCCTCCCTCCCTCCATCCATCCATCCATCCATCCATCCATCCATCCATCCATCCATCCATCCATCCATCCATCCATCCATCCATCCATCCATCCATCCATCCATCCATCCATCCATCCATCCATCCATCCATCCATCCATCCATCCATCCATCCATCCATACATCCATCCATCCTTGCTCACCATCCGAGCGGTGTCTTTATCCGCTGTTTACGCCTCACTGCCTGCCACTGCCACTGCCTCTGCCACCGCCGCCGCCGCCGCCGCCGCCGTCTTCGCTCTTAAGCAGACGAGAGGAGCGGAGTCTGACCGACCGACCGCAGCAGCAGCAGCAGCAGCAGCAGCAGCAGCAGCAGCAGTGTCACGGAATCCACGGCGGAGATAGCGCTTCCAATCAGAGCCATTCGACTAGACGACAGAGCCAGCGATAATTGCACTTCCGTCTGGAAAAACATCGGAGGGGGGAGGGTGAGGGGGAAAGCAGGCCGGAAGAAGGAGGAGGAAAATCAGGCAGGCAGGCAGGCAGGCGGGAGGAAGTTCAGTTATTATCTGTTGTCGTAACGATAGCCGGTCGCAGACAAATCGTCGGCTCGTGCGACGTCAACGGCGCTACCTGAAGAGGTTACGTCGGAAAGACGATAGTTCACCGTTTTCCTCTATTAGGATCGGACAGGTAACTTTATCTGACGATAACGTTTTGCCAATTATAGCTGCTAAGAAGACCATAGATATATCGCAAACTTCGATTTTGTAGCAGTACATGGACAGCTAGCCTCCAACCGAACGAGGCGTAGTAGCCTACGCAATAATAATAATAATAATAATAATAATAATAATAATAATAATAATAATAATAATAATAATAATAATAATAATAATAATAATATGCCTCCTGACCAGGGCATGATTTGCGAGGGGAAGGGTAATCTTCCCCCACTGCCAAACTGCATCCCCTCTACTACTACATCCCCATCACTACATCCCCACTGCTACATTTCCCAACAACTAGGCCTACACCCCCCAAGCTCGACATATTCCCCCACTGCTCCAGGTCACAAATCGCACCCTGCTCCTGACAATGTTTTTATCGTAAGGCAGGGTGTCCAAACTCCAAAGGAATATGTAGGCCTACATTGTACAAATCGTATACTAAATTCAATTTTGTCAGAAATACATAAGTTTTATATATTTCATTTTCAAAGTATAGTTAAAAGCCAAATGCCAGTTCAATTGCAAATTATCGGCATTTATTTACCGCATCATATTTCGGCAATAAATAAATAAATAAATAAATATTGCATTATTCATTCGCCGTATATTACTAATTTTAATTTCTTATGCTTGAGGCCGGCCGAGCCTTCGGAAAACAACTATGCGGCACCTGGCTAAAAAAACCTCTGGAGACCTCTGTCATGAGGAAATCCTGTATGCAAAACTGTTTTTTATATAGATGGTGAAATGTAAGGACAATAAATACATTATACCTTGTTAGCTACTCTGGAATGGATTAAAATGGATCTTGCAACAGTTTCACTGCCGCGTTCTTCAGAAGAATAATCCTCAATATAATATAGATAGATGAAACTGTCGTTAATACATGTATAAACTCACTATAAAGCTTATATATATACAGAAAACCTTTGAAACTTAATTCAATGAAAAGGCTATTGGGTGACACGTTCTGATATTACAGACCAGAAACTGTCGATGCGTCTCTCTTAATTATTCCCGAATAATGGCCACGCCATTTCTAACTCGAGCCTAACAACGGTTTTGGCGCAACTTACTCGTGTTTCAGTCGCATAGAGGAGACATTTTCAGACATCTATGCAGCGATCATTCGAAAAAAAATCGACAGAAAGAGACATACATATAGACATAAAGACAGACATAGACAGACAAACAGACAAAGACAACGACAAAGACAAAGACAGAGACAGACAAACAGAGACAAAGACAAAGACAGACAGGGCAGAGACAGACAGACAGACAGAGACAAAGACAATGACAAGGACAGACAGGACAGACAGACAGACAGAGACAGACAGGCATAAAAGAGAGACAGGACAGACAGGGAAAGATGAGAGACGGAGAGAGACATACAGACAAAGAGAAATATATAGAGAGACAATGAGACAGAGACAGAGAGACAGAGAGGGGCAGAGAGAGTGTAAATGAACGGATAGAGTATGAATAAAGTGCACGACATGGTGAGTTATCTACTCTGCACTGAAATCGCTTCAATTTTCCCCTTCTGCACTTAAGTGAAACTTTCACTTTTTGGCGTCTATCTATAGAGAAATCACAACAACAACAATAATATTAATAAATCTGTTTCGCTGATGAAGCACCTTTTGACCTCCCCATAGATCGAAAAAGCTACAGCCTCCCCCCCGTCACAGGGAACCTCGCGGGTTAAATTCAATCAAATCCGCCAAATAAGTGCGGACATAACTCAGGCTGAGTGTCATGGAAAAAAACTTCTGATCCCTCTCTGTTGGTCTTTCTTTTCCGTTAAGTAATATTGGACAATGACCAACCAGTTTCAATAACTGAGCTTACATGGTCGCGAATCAGTGACAGTTGCATGCATGGCGTCACTGGCGTGCGAGAGAATTCACGATTTTCTACCCGTTTGACTTCTATACAGAAGACGAAAGGCGATTCAGAAATAAAGTAAAGTAAAATCTCGTGGATTTCTATAGCGCCTTGGAAATCAGCACAACAGTAGCTGCTTATTCTTAGGCGCTCAGCCTATCTTAAAATAGCTATAGGGAAGGTATATTATCAGCCAGGCAATAGTCAACGTCCAAAGGGCAGTGAGGCTAGGTTGTTACAGGTATGGAGGATATGATTTTAGAAAAAAGGAATGATTTAAGCTTAGACCTGAAGACTTGAGGAGATAATGCGGGAATTATAGGAAATGAGGAATCAGATTTTATTGCTTGAAAGTGTCCAAGTTTGCGGAGGGAAGCTGGGATCGAGTTCCAAAGTTCAGGGGAGGCGTATGAGAAGGCACGGTTGCAAATTTTCAGGGATGACTGATTGAGTGGGCGTGACAGAGTGAAGAAGCAGCAGGAGGCAGACAAAGACAGAGACGCAGAGAAAGACGCGCACAGACAGAGGAACAACGATACGAGAAGAGGCAGAAGAAATCACGGAACAGTGGGAAAATAATGAATGCATGCAATGGACTTCGACATTTTGACGATCCAAGCGTAGAATAAAATTTAGTACGTTATATCTGAGGTACGATATATATCCAACACCACCCAATATGGTAGCACATCACAGGAACCGTACATTGCGGTATTTTACAACCGAGTATACTGTACATTATATACAGTATAGAACCAAGTCCGTTATGACGAAGTCCTATGCATACATGCAGTATTTCTCTATCTCGGTCTCTTTCTTTCTCTATGTCTGTCTCTGTATCTTTGCCTCTCTTTTTCTGTCTGTTTGTCTGTCTGTCTGTCTCTGCCTGCCTCTCTGTCTCCCTTTATCTGTCTGTCTGTCTGTCTGTCTCTGTCTCTGTCTCGTTCCGACTGCCAATTTAGTTCCGTGCAGCGTATGTGTTCAGAAGTTGAGTGTATTTTGTCTCAAGTGTATGATTACGAACAAGAGTAAATCCCTCCAAACGGATATTACAACGACGACAACGACGATGACGACGACGACGACGATGTAACACAAGCACCTAAGCGCAGCAAATTCCAGAATCGATGCTGACCAATCACAAAGGGTCTAATGAATATTCATAAGCTAAAATGTAACCCCAAATCATATTTTCAGTTTTTTTAAAAGTCCAAATGGTCATAAAACGAAAAAGCTAACCCAGTTTTAACCCTACCCCCAAAAAATTAACTATAAACCCTATTTTTGTCCGTTTTGTCTAAACTAACTTTAAAATCCAAACATATTAACTCTATTTTCGATCCACCTCGCTTTTAGATATTGGGAACACAAACAATTCCTTTTTGCCCCTTCTTTTTGCCCCTTTTAGTCCAAGGTGGTCGTAAAACCCCCAAAGTCTAATCCATTTTATAATTAAAAGTCTAGACCCAAAATCTAATTCCTTTATAGTCCTAAATAAAGAATCCAGCCCATTGTTAAACCCTATATCCAAGATCCAACCGTAAACCCTGTTTTTAATCCCTGTAGCCCAAATTAACCCCAAACTCTCAAAATACTAACCAATTTTAGGCTCGCCTCGCAGCCGGATAAACGCTTCGAAAGTCGTTCATCTAACCCCGGAATCTAGCACACACACACAGATCTAACAATGGCAGGAGTGGATCGACTGTCAGGCGAGGTGAACGACACCTCGTCGACGATGTCGGAAACCGTCGTCGTCACCGTCGCCGTCAGCGCCTGCATCTGCGTGACCGTCGTCGGTAACGTCTTCGTCATTCTGTCCGTCTTCACCTACCGGCCCCTGCGCAGCGTCCAGAACTTCTACATCGTGTCCCTGGCCTGCGCCGACCTGGCCGTCACCGTCCTCGTCATGCCGTTCAACGCCGTCAACTTCACGCTCGGCCGGTGGATCTTCGGCCCCGTCGTCTGCAACGTCTGGCTGACCTGCGACGTCCTCACCTGCACGGCGTCGATTCTGCACCTGTGCGCCATCGCCGTCGACCGCTACGAGGCCATCAGCAGCCCGATCGAGTACGCCCAGAAGCGCACCCTCCGACGCGTCCTCGCCGGGATCGGCGTCGTCTGGACGCTCAGCGCCCTCATCTCCGTACCGCCGATGATCGGCTGGAACAGCACCGGTCGCAGCTCCCTGTACGACGCCCGGCGTCGGTCGTGTCGTCTGACCGACGAGAGGGGCTACGTGATCTACAGCGCCGCCGGGTCGTTCTTCATCCCGCTCGGCATCATGACGTTCGTCTACGTCAAGATCTTCACGGCGACGCGCAGGAGGCTGCGGGCGCGCGCCAAGGGCGCCCTGGTCGCCGTCAAGAAAATCAACACTCGCGCCGCCAGATCGGCAGAGAAAAAAATCGACACCAACTTCACGTCGTCGTCGTACAGGACGACGACGCAGCGACGACGGCAGCAGCGGCCGGCGGTCGAGAGGATCTGATCGAGGCTTCCGATGGGACGTCGTTCCAGCGAAATGTCATTTCCAGTTCGGTTCTGGAGACGAACGAATTCCTGGAAAGCCGGCAGCGGATCTCGCTGACTAAGGAACGCCGTGTGGCGCGCACGATGGCCGTCATCATGGGCGCCTTCGTCGTCTGCTGGTTGCCCTTCTTTCTCATGTATGTCATCTTCCCCTTCTGCGCGTCCTGCTCGGCCGGCGCCGACCGAAGGGTGGTGAACCTCGTCGTCTGGCTGGGGTACGTCAATTCTACCCTCAACCCCGTCATCTACACCGTCTTCAACGTCGACTTCAGACGGGCGTTCAAGGCGCTGATCTTCAACGGCAGAATCTGCAGAAGAACTTCGCACTGACTGCAGCGTCGACGACTACGGCAGCTGTCACCCCTTCTGTCCATATATATATATATATATATATATATATATATATATATATATATATATATATATATATAATATATATATATATACAAAAACTTAGAAAAGGAAAAGAAAACTTAATTATTATTCTGTTGCGTATAATGACTGTTGTAATATTTTCAGATATCATATATTAACCCCTTAACCGTGTATTTAACTGTAACTCAATGTAAAATGGACGGATATATCCGGGATCCCCAGTTAAGGGGTTAAAATTCAATAGGTGAATCCAGAATATGAACCACGATTTAAGGACAAGAGTCACAAGAATCCGTACAGAGATCTGGTCTGTATACGCTCTTCATGGTATCATTTTTTCTCAAATACCTTCTCGCGCGGCCTATGTATATACACTTGAAACTGTCGTTCCACGTGTGATTTACTATAGTCATTAATAGGCCTGTAATGAGAGGAACCGATTCTGATAGCCTGAAAAACTGAAGACAAAGCAGATGGATCTGTACTAATAGACCCTAGGTATCGATTTTCACTACAATATCGATTTCCTATACCGAATTACCTACACTCTAGATTAGTGTCTTTAGCCACCTGCGTCGCTGCTTCCCGGACACCGGAGATCAGCGCCGGGCCCAAAGCTCAAAATCGAGTATGGGCGAACCTTTACCTTTTTTTAAAATACCGAAGACAGGTAAAACTACGAGACACACCTGGTCTTTGTGCCTGTGGAATCGCTGAAAGACAATAAGTGTCATCACCTGTCTAGAAATGGCGCTCTAGAAGTGCATTATTATTATTATTATTATTATTATTATTATTATTATTATTATTATTATTATTATTATTATTATTATTATTATTATTATTATTATTATTATTATTATTATTATCACAGCAAGTATGCCAGCGCACATTATGCAAAAAGTTGCCGAATGCCGATATATGAAACGCTGTCGAAAAGCCAGTTAACATTGTTTAAATTAAGGGACAGAGCAGCGGCGTCGACCCATTGTGCGGTCTAATGCCCCCCTGTCAGACTCAATTTTTCAGAAATTGACGGGCTAGCGAGCATCGCAACAAAGCGCTCCTGGGGTTTTCAGAGGAGAGAGAGAGAGAGAGAGAGAGAGAGAGAGAGAGAGAGAGAGAGAGAGAGAGAGAGGATCTGGTTCGTGAAGCTCTCAAACACACTGTGGACAGAGAGCGGCGAACAATATCAAATATCTATCTGTCGAGCTGTAAGTAATTGATGCATCGGAAGGTGAGAAAGTGAAAGAGAGAGAGAGAGAGAGAGAGAGAGAGAGAGAGAGAGAGAGAGAGAGAGAGAGAGAGAGAGAGAGAGAGAGAGAGACAGACAGACAGACAGACAGACAGACAGACAGACAGACAGAGACAGAGAGAGAGAGAGAGAGAGAGAGAGAGAGAGAGAGAGAGAGAGACAGAGACAAAGACAGAGACAGAGACAGAGACAGAGAAAAAAAAGAGAGAGAGACATACACACAGACACAAAAGCACAGAGAGACATACACAGAGAGGGACGGAGATACGGAGAGAGAGGGAGAGAGGGAGAAAGGGAGGGAGAAAGGGAGAGAGGAGAGGGAGAGGGAAGGAGATGCAGTCTTAACCAATCTCGATTAACGAGCATGCTCTCTGAAAATGCGAAAGCAAGAAGGGGCGTAGAATTTGTCTTGATTTACGAAATTACGTCTGCATGAACACAAGTTTCGCATATCAACTATACGACAATACGGCGACACGTGCATGATTGTCTTGAATCAATGATTCAGAATTGTTCTACTGCCAGGGGCGGAGCCAGGGTGTCCGGCGCCCGGAGACAAAATGTACTGGTGGCGTTCCTCAACTTGACGAAAATCCTAAGAAGCCAAAAAAGACTCTGCCTATTTGGCGCCCCTTTACTCAAGCAAAAACGTCATCACCCGTAGCGGAACTCTCTACCTTAAACCAATTTTAGCACCCCCTCATCTCGGCGCCCTGAGACATCTGTACCCCCCTGCAACCCCTAGATCCGCCTCTGTCTACTGCTAAAAAAACTGTTATTCGGCAATTTATAAAACTCCGAAATTCAACTCTTTTCTGACCAAATCCGCAGAAGAACGGGCTCGATTGTTGAACGGTGGTCCTCAGTTTTAGTGGAAAATCCCCAATTTTACGTTACAGAAAAACGCGCAGCTTTTCGATAATTTTCCACAGACAGAGCAGAACACAGAGCAGAACATCGGACAAGCATTTGTCTTTGTTGTTCGCGCTGCTCGGCGCCACGACTCACCGTTCCACGGATAATAACGTTAACACCGCTAACGGAAAACGCAGTTTAGGAGATTACTGTTGACTTTCCATAGACAGGATTTTCAATGAGTTGACTGCGAAAAGGGGGTAATGAGAAGTAGTTTCTCACGTCCGCCGAGTTTATCAGAGACAACTTTGAAGAACAGCATTCTCACAGCGTATAAGCAGCTGGTGCCTGTATATACAGCTGCAGCCAATGCAAATTGATCAAGCTCTGGAATGCTTTCAAGGCTCCGTTGGAGACCTCCATATACTGTACAGATCACTGAACCCCCTAAGGGGTCTTATTAGAGGGCCCCAAGCCCCCCGCGGCAGAAGACACTCGCACAGGGTGAAAGCTGTCCACAGTGTTTTATACAGGCCTGTTAGGAGGGAAGATTCCCCACACACACAAAAACCCCTCAAAATCCCCCCAAATCCCAGCACTTACACAAATTTTGCATTGAACTGTGTCTTTTCCCCTCCAACCAAGTCTATTCCCCCCCAAAGCCTCGATTCCCCCCCAAGGCCTGGAGTCTGGATAAAACACTGGTTGTCCGTCTGTAAACTGTAAACTATTAGTCTAACCCAGCCACTGTTGGTTGGAGTTATCTGCGAAAGTAGGCTTACTGAGTTTATTCTCTTATTCTCATGGCGTTTAATACTCGCCAGAATTTCTGAACATTTCACGATGCAGTTTAACTGGAAAAGGCACATACTAGCTGTCGTGCTAGCACATGGACTGTTGTAAAAATGCATTTCCATTTTCTTCTATAATTTATATGCGATGATATATAGATTTCGTTCACTCCAGCCCAGATTTTGGCGCTGAAAAATGATTAAGCTAAGAAACTAGTATACGATATCGAATATCGATGAAGTAGGCCTACCAATCGAAGGTACTTCGAATCCATACGGAAGAAAATCAGGTCAATTCCAGAAATCAGTCAGAGTGGGAGGGGAGTGGGGGAAGCAACAAGCAGATTATGAAGCAAGAAACAGAGAGAAAGACGTGATTTAAGCCTAGATTTAAGATCACTGTATAGTATTATTGTACGTTCTGCGTTTTAAATAAACAGATGCTAAAATAACTGAAGCTGTTAAAGTGACATTTATATCCTTCTGAAGAGATTAAATTCTATAATATATTTGGAGTTAAAATGTGTTATACACCATCGGCCTATAGAGAAATTCTTTTTAAGTTTTCTGTCTCTGTCTCTTCTCTGTCTCTATTTCTGTCTCTGTCTCTGTCTCTATCTCTCCTCTTGTTAGAAGACGCAACTTAGAAGGTAATCCGGTCAATTTCCAGCTACTCGGAGCAGATATCATGATAGCTGTGTCTGTAATTGATTGTAGGCAAGTAATATTTTTCTTTCGACGACTGATTAATTATAAGCTTCTAATGCGCCCTTCCAAAGGGCAAAAACGCAGCAACTCCAATGTATAATAATCGCTTGAGTTGAAGCGCCTATAGGATCGAATACTGCAGTGGAGAGAAACCAGCAAAAGGACTTTACAGAAATTCTTCTTTGACTCTATAGGACCTAGGCCTATTGTATATATTGTATATATATATATATATATATATATATATATATATATATATATATATATACTACTGCTTTCTCTGTTCAGTTGTCCATGGTCTATTTCAAGGACGCAGACAGGCTATTCGCTTCGCTTCTTCAAAATGGAACACGAAAATCAAGGAGTCCTCTATACTCTAAAACTCAAAAAATGGCGTTCCTAGGTTATGGCAGAAAGGGCTGTTGCCCTGGGGCCGCCACTTGAAGGGGCGCCAAAATCTGTGATCTTGCTCTCCACCAGTGCCGGATTAAGCCACCCCAGTGTCAAACTTTTGGATTAGGCCCCTAGACAGAACGCCATTGAAGTGTAAACATTATTTTATGACGTCAGCGTCGTCACGTGCCTTTCCCATTGCGCTATTCTTAAGAATAAGAAAAATTCTTTCGTCACTGTCTTGTGGGGCCCCTAAAGTCGCTTACTCGGCGAAGAAAGAGAGAATCCAGGCATTATTATTGTACGTATCTTTTCTCTCGACTGCATAGGCAGTGGCGTAGCCAGGATTTCCGATTGAAAAAAGGTAATCGATAACCGCCAAGGGAGTTTCATTCCAAAAATCGCCTCAAAAAATAAAAAATTGCATGGAATACATAAAAAACCCCAACCCCGCCCCCTTTCCATGCGCATAGTGCGGTAATACGTATTTTTAAACATCTCAATCAGAAAATCTGACAATGCGGTCATCGGGTCGATTAGCGCCTTAATCTCGACAAAATCTATCAGCGTATAACGAATTTCCACTGTATGTTTTTCAACGGCAAGTCGACTTCATGGTCTCTACCGGAAGCGTGATGAGACAGACAATTTTTGGGCAAATTTTGACCAATATAAGAACGTCATCTTTCGGTCTTTTTTAAAGAAAAAACAACCCTCATCCTGAATGTCATATCCCATAACGTCATTAATTTGTCATGTCATGACCATTTTTTCATATTTCAATGAGTGTCAAAATGTGGTGGTATGACCCTTTTGCTTCTATTTCTCTTCCATGAAATTTCTATCTTTGATTATTTGTCTCTGTCTCGACGTCAACTCTCTCTCTCCCCTGTCAACAACTGTCAAACTTTTTTTCAAACCCCTCCCCAAAATTGTTGACTAATTAATCTCCCCAAAGAAGAAGATGGGTGTTCTTACTCTATTTAAAGGATACAGATCCAGTCACAGGATACAGAATTTTTCCATGCGCGTGTAATACGCATTTTTAAATACAGAAAACGAATCTAATATACCGAATCGCATGGGCATCATGGTCTCTACCGACAGCGTGATGAGACAGACTTCAGACGACCAATTAAGATCGTATCTTCGGTCTTTTTTTTAGAAAAAACAACCCTCATTAATGTCATATCATAACGTCACCCCATTCATAACGTCATATCAACGCCGCACTGTTTTCAACCTGTTCCCAGCCTTCCGTCTCTCCTTTTTGCTTGTCAGACATTTTATTAAAGGATACAGATATCACAGGATAGACCTAATACCACAGGGATATTTTACACCCGACAACACCCCCAAATTGATACTCCTAGAAAATTAATAACCACGAATACTGAGAAGACTATAAACATTTTTGGCAGGGAACTCGACACCCCGTTCTAATCTTGCGTTAACGTACTGGTCTATAATGTCCTCGCCCCCGATCACTTGCGTCGAAAATCCCGATTCTTACTTCTGAAGCGACCATAGTCTGCTGGCGCAATGCGTTATTATCATGGCGCTAACGAAGTTTTATGATTGATTGATTGGTTGGTTGATTGGTTGATTGATCCGTCTCGTATATCAACTTAATTATTTTTCTGCAATAATAATAATCAATGCGCTTTCCTCTCCTCTGTGGCAGTGTCGATTTTCGTGCCTAGTTGATTAAGCCAATTAAAATTATTCACTCATCTGTGCTAAGTTGGAACACCTCTCTCTGTCTCTGTCCCTGTGCCTCTCTTTGTCTCTCTCTGTGTGTCTTCTGTCTCACTGTCTGTTTGTCACTATCTTTCTGTCTGTCTCTCTGTCTTTATTTCCATATCTGTCTGTCTGTCCGTCTGTCTGTCTGTCTTTCTGTGTCTCTGTCTTTATCTCCATATCTGTCTGTCTGTCTTCTTTCTTTCTGTCTGTCTCTCTGTCCGTCTCTGCCTTTATGTCCATATATGTCTGTCTGTCCAGACGTCTGTCTGTCTTTCTGTCTGTCTGTGTCTGTCTTTATCTCCATATCTATCTGTCTGTCTGTCTTCTTTCTGTTTGTCTGTCTGTCTCTGTCTTTATTTCCATATCTGGCTGTCTATCTTTCTGTGTCTCTGTCTTTATCTCCATATCTGTCTGTCTGTCTTTCTGTCTTTATCTCCATATCTGTCTGTCTGTCTTTCTTTCTGTCTGTCTCTCTGTCTTTATCTCCATTAATGTCTGTCTGTCTGCTGTCTGTCTGTCTGTCTGTCTGTCTGTCTGTCTGTCTGTCATTCGATAAAGTGTGTGAAATTAATAAGCGCGCCAGTTTGCGTCGTCCGGTCGCAGTGCTGCATATATTCGGCGATTCATTTGTCGGGAGGAAATTAATCGGGCGAAAGATCGCGACGAGGACAAATATATTGGGAGAAATAATGTCGACGGAGACGAGACTTGTGGTTGATTTGTCATCGGACATCGCCCGAATCTGATCAGAATTCCCATCACTGATCCAGTAGCCTACATCCATAGGGGTTCGGAGGGGGTGCAAGTGGGTGCAATTGCACCCACCTGGATAAACTGTGAAAAAGTATTACTGTATTACTAAAAATGTAACGATTAGTCTTAATAACAATATAGGCTACTACTGTATAATGTTAAGTTAAAATAGGAATTTAGGCCTATCTAAGAATTCGGTAAACTTATCTTGCAGCGCTAAATAATTTATAATTAGTCCAAAAGATCTTGACAATCTTGCATACACTAGGCCTACTTTTCGTTTATTTCTTCACATGACCCTGTTTTGCACCCCAAACACCAGTGTTTTATACAGGCCTGTTAGGAGGGGAGATTCTCCCCCCAAAACCCCAATCCCAGCACTTACACAAATTTTGCATTGAACTGTGTCTTTTCCCCTCCAACACAACACGAGTGTTCAATACTTTAAAAAAAACTTTTGGGTCGCCAACAACCCCCTCGCCAACATTTGCAACATTCAATGGGATCTGGTAGCGAATAGGGACAGTTTCCACAGGCAAGGATGAGGAGGAGTTTTTTCGAACTTGGCACATAGGGTGATGCCGTATGCGTCATGTGTTACTGGCGTCAGTGACGTAGCCAGGGTTGCAGAATAGGGAAGGGGGGAGTGCACGTCGACATTTTCGGGCCAAAAGTCTTGAGCAGAAAAAGGGTGTCTCAAGCCCTTTGGGGTTTCATGGTCTCATACTAGCTTCACTACTTACCGGTTTTGCGCGAATCTCACGACCGGTTATAGTCCGATTAGGGGGCCGGGCTGAGGGGCCGGGCTGAGGGGCCGGGCTGAGGGGCTCCCCCGTACTCCCAGGTGTTTAGGTAATTGTATTTAAGTCTACAGACCTGACCCATCTATAATCTACCATACTTGATATTTCTAGTAAGAAACATAAATCATTACCAATTTACCACAAAGAACCTCACACACACAGGCCCTATTTGAAAAGGGAAGGTCAAAGGTCACCATCGGGGACTGCACCATCGGAAATATTTTCCAGGAATTTTGTCGTTTTTTTGTTTTTTTTTTTTTTTCAATTTTTTTTTTTCTTTTTTTTTCAATTATTGATTTTCTTATTGTTTTTTCATTTTTTATTTTGTGATTTTTTTGCAATTTTCTGACTTATTTGCGCCATCACATGGCAAACGTCCATTTTTTTAAATCCGCGAATTACAGTCCCAATGGTCACGTACCTTCCCAACACAATTATACGACCAAAGAATGTTTTATAGTCGATCTTAATTTATTCGCAAATTTCAGGTATGAAGACTAAACCTGATTAAGTCTCAAATCGAGACGCTGCAATAACGAATCGCGCTCTGTATTATGTGTTCCAAGCTTCGACATCTATTCGTAGCTACTACAACCACTGAAAAATTCAAGCGGACCCACTACGTCGAATTTCCAGGCTTCCAGCTGCTGAACCAAGCCAGACGCCGTTATTTCCGCTTTTCTCCGCTCCATTCGTTGGAGGCGCTATAATTTTATAGCATGCAGGCTGTGATACAAAATTGGAAGGAAAAGTCATATTTAGGGCACCAAAATAGGAAGACAGTGAGACGAAACTGCATTAAGATTGCTGAAAAAGTAATTAAGTAAAATCTCTTGTATTTATATAGTGCTCTTGTATGTGCTACTGACTGTAGTAGCTGCTTATTCTGCCCATTCTTAGGCGCTGTCTATTTTGATATAGCTATAGGCAAGATTGACTGGACTCTAGCAAAGATGATTTTTCGTTTTCAGCTTATAGACCATAATGCACCGCGCGACCTATTACTCTATAAGTTGATTGGTCTATAGTTCCATTGAAACTAGTATAACATGCTTTAAGATTCTTCACAGTTGGCGGAAATTCTTATCTTGTCTATGCAGATCTTTGGTTAGGGTCTGAAGATTTTCGTTTAATATTATATTTATTGCTGTTTTATCTCCGTGAGCGAAACCTGACACCTCGGGATCGACCCTGGATATTGCCGAAGGTTTCTAGCTGATAGTTTCTATCATTAAGATGCGATTTAATAGGAAAAAACGACGTTTTATTTAGCAGATAAAATCATTTATGTAGCGCCATTTTAGGACGATGCAGGGGAATTAGTCGATGGCCCATTTAGGTTAAGAAATACTATTCTTTTAATTTGCAGACAAGTTTCTGTTCTAGCGTTTCAGATACTACTGTTGAGCTGGTCAACTAAGATTCTATAGCTCCAGATTATTAGTCATGTAGAGACTACGATTGCATATTCATTTGACAGCTGTGCCTCGCAGTGGCGGCTCTAGGATTTGGCAAGTGAGGGGGCGTTGGGGTGGCAACTTTTAATCATGGGGGCCAACCATTTGTTGTTTAATGTATGTAGCATTAAGTATAGGGTCCCAACTGGGGGCACTGGGGGCGGGCTCTCATTAGGGGGGGCACGGGCCCCCCTGCCACCCCCGGTGGAGCCGCCACTGGTGCCTCGTCTAAATAAATGTAAATAATATAAACCAGCAGAGTAAAAGACGATATTCATCTTAATTTGCTGGAATTTTTTATTTTCAGACCGCTGTCATCCCCATTTTGGCAACAAGCTGCTTGGCATGGCATGCCACAATGACATGGTAAGAAATAAAATTGACAGGAATTGTTATTGTATTGTATATGCTTTCATGTATGTCTGTATGTATGGTTGGTAAGTCTACTTATGCAGTGCCTATTTTTTCTGTGGTTATTGCAATAGAGATTACATATTGTATTTGGTGATTTATATGGCACTGCTTTAATAATATATTTCACACCAGTCAATGGTCTGATGTTGATTTTTATTGAGGTTGAAAACTTGAAGCCTAGACCTACCTGGTGGTTCTTACTGGTTCTGCCCATCTACCTGGTAGTTCTACATATCTACCTGGTGGTTCATAGTTGCAAAGCAATGTATGTGTACTGTAAAAGACATAGCGCGTTTATAAAGGAAATTAAAATGTGGAGTCTGTTATGGTTGTCATGGTGAATAGTCACTGAAATGTTCTATGTCTTTAGCTTTAATAATAATCCCAACCCGCTATATAATATAAACTTACGAGATTTCACTTACTTACTTACCCTCATCTAATGATATCATGTTATCTATGCTATTTACGCATGTGATCTACAGTTATGATTATTTGTTATATTTCTTTTGAAGCTTAATAACAAAACAAAAACTCAAACTGATATTGTTTTTTGTTAATATTGTTGATATATCAACTTAATATATTATTAAATAGTTACTGCAGCAAATAATGCAACATTTTTAGCCCTTTAGCGCATCCGAATGTGAACTCTGGTAATTCTTGTATTCTCATTTGTTTTACAATTTTAGAAGTAACATAGAGCGTTGTACTCAATGTAAATATTCACGTTTATTGCTTATATGCAGTGCTAACTAAATTAGTTGTGTGTGTGTGTGTGCGCGTGCGTGCGTGTGTGTAGACATTCTGAAAATGAAGATCATATTCAATTGAAGCATTCATTCAGAACTAGATTTTGATTGATAAAATTCGTTTGACAAATTCCATTGTAGTGGATTTAGTTTTGTTATATTTAATGTTTTGTTTGTTGAAAGTGACTACTGCAGAGCTGAGGTTATCGTCAAATGATTGAATGTACTGTAATGCATACAATAAAGCTGCTCAAGTACTTGACGAATAGTTATGCGAGACTTTCTTAATGCATGCAAGTGTGAACTTGAAAGTGCAGAAGTAGCAGTGGTGTAAACTTAGATGAAAAAGCGGGGGCCCGACTCCTTTACGCTCTCCCTTTCCTACGGTAGCCGCTCAAAAAGTGGGGGGGCCAGCGGCGAGGGGCGGCTCGTGCCTAGAGGCCCAATAGAAGTTTATGCCTATGATTTAAAGCGGAATTGATTGTAGCTGATCTGATTTTGAATGCCGTCCTCCTGTAGTTTGGAGATCTTGACGACAGTGAAGAGTATTTGACAGTGATTGCCAAAGAAGCAAAGGAGGCGCTACTTGATCGGAAGCTGAAGGAGATGCAGAAAAAGAACTGGGAGATCCATAGACGCCACGCCGTACGCGTCAGCTTGAAATTCCGCATGCAGAATTCGACCTAGTTGTCGGCGTTGCCTGACCCCAAACTTTCGAGCGAATGCGCTGCGACTGATGATTGGCTTGCGGACCTTTTTTTTCTCTCTCCAGTAGTAACAGTTTTTTTCAAACAGTTTGTTGTTGAGTTTTTCGTGTGCTTCCGTGCTTGGTTGACGTAATTGTCTCTTGCAGTAGCGCTGTGTGGTTGATTTTGTGACTGTATGTTGCAACTAATGCTACGTGCTCTACCAACACGAATCCCCCCCCCCCCCCGTGGGGAAACTTAGGGTAGTTCTTCCTGGTCTTGTACTTAGAAACATCTGTTGAGATTTAGGATTCCTCATGCTCTCTTACCATAATTAATTCTAAAGTAATAGGGGGATTGCCAAGAATTTAAGATAAATATGTATTTGATTGATGGTTTTGTGCCTGCTGATTGTATAGCCATATTTTCATATTTATTTAGTTTTTGTAATAGGTTGCAGTGGTCTGTCATTTTATTATGCACAGTTTTCATTAAAATACTAAAGAATTATATTATGCAGATTTGATGGGTATGTGGTAAATTTTGACATGTCATTTTACAATGCTATTTAGTCAAAACATTGCATACATTACATTTGTTACAATAGCATTTGAGATCAAGTTGTTGTAAAAAAGTCAGTTGACTGTTTTTTAAAACTTGTGATTGCATGATCGTGTAATCCATGGAACAATGAGGTTAATGAGATATCCAAAGAGGAATATAAATTTGATGTAAACTTGCAGACAAATATATAAATATACCTTTTTGAATTTTCCCCTTTGGGCATTAGTGGTCTGGTATAACTTTGGAGTGTGGACTCACATTTAGGCTAAAGAAATCTGAGACTTATGTCAAATCATCCCTTAAGTTGTAGATAAAATGAAATTACCACCAAAGTGGGGGGGGGAGGAGGAGTTTTGTGTCGTCTTTGGGAATGATAGATGCGTTTGTTTTTCGATAATGTATACGAGTGTTGGTATATTTGCAATGTCTCATTTTCCTGCTCAGCTGTTTGCTTTGACATTTTTCTAATGAAAGTTTCAACGTCTCAGCTAGTGATGCTATGTCTGGCCTATTGGATAGAGTAGGCTGCATCCTTTTCCTTAGTGTTTTAGTCTGGAGAAAAAGTGAGGCTCTTTTTTGGTCTATTTGCTGGTGGTTTTCAGTTGTCTCTGTTAACCCCTTAACTGGGCAACTATTTGTAACTCAATGTAAAATGGACGAGCGTTACTTGGGGCACCCAGTTAAGGGGTTAAACATGCCGATGTGATTCCTTATGCATCTGTGCTTCAACAGTGCAGTGTTCTTTCTGTTGCATTGAAAACAAAGATCATTGAATGTTCATTGTGTTCATTAAATGTTCACTGAATAGTTTTGAGCAGCTTTTTCATTTTCCATTCACGAACTCTAGATTGTGTTTTTGTTGTTGTTAAGTTTTGAAGTAATTATGACTCTGTTGACGGAGTTTGGTGTTTACTCGTTTTTGGAAATTCCGTTTCAGGAAGTCGAAGCTGACCGGAGAGCGGCCGAAGAGTCGGGGTGTTCGGTGACTTTAAGATCGAATAATGCAGGTTCTTTGGAGAAGGGGAAGACAAATGAGGTAATGCTTTGTTTCTGTCTTAGATGTCTTGATGATACAGATTTTTTCGTGGATTGACTGATGGGAGAATGTAAAGCGGAGGTTACTTATGCCCGACATTGTGACCAGCGCGACTAGTCTTGAAATGTTCGCTATACCAGACTAAAGACGCACTTGTTCAGTATATCTCATTTAAGTGCAATGTGTAAAGCGCTCTTGATCTTGGCCTGCTATGACTATGGCGCTATATAAATTGACTTGTTAACTAATTAACTAACTAAGATGACAAGACAAACAGAGGTCAAACGTGCCTTGAAAATGTTGATTTATTATGATCTCATAAAGATGAAACATCGATTATCTAAAGACTTACCTTCAATGGGTTAAGTAAGTAAGGTGTAATGTTAGATTCTGTTTTATTTTGTTTAAATTTCTTCATATTCACCGTATTTCAGTTTATTTTCAAATACTGTACGTGCATTGAACAGTGTTGCTGTAGCTCGGTGAGTACTGTTTGACGGAAAGATGCGTGCATGTGCGCTGTTCTGTTTCATCAGGTGCAGAAGTTGAGCGAAGAAGAGACAAAAGGTAGAGGTCACGGCCCAGACGGAGGTCGCAGAAGACCGAGAGGACCAAGACCAGGAGGAGCTCATGGACCTCATGTAAGAGTGACGGTTGGTTTCAGAAGGGCTACTATGATGATGATGATGATGATGATGATGATGATGATGATGATGATGATGATTCTAGATGATGATTCTAGATGATGATACTAGATGATGATACTAGATGATGATACTAGATGATGCTAAATTAAAATTTATTTGTGCTTTGCAGTTTTGAATTCGTGTATTTTGATCTCCTCTTTTGCGGTTTGCTTATAATCGAAGCAATTGCTTTGATAGTAAAATGAAATTGAGATTGGAATTCGTTCACAGGGCTCACGGAGAGATAATCACGCAGCGGAGTTTGATACGGCGCAAAACAGCAACTCAGACAAGTTCGTTTCGACGGGAATTGATTCTTCGTTAGATAAAGTCTCTTCTTCACGCGACTGGTTTGTCATGTTTATAAAAACAAAACAGCTTTTTACTACGACTGCAGAAGCGTAAAAGTATACCAAGTTCTATGGTCTGGTCTATGTAGCAGTAATGTTTTAACTTACAACAAAACATTTTATTTGTAGTAATTGCAAGTATTGCAAAAAGTTGTAACTGTTTGCACAAAGCTGCAATATAACGTGGGGTTTTTATTATTTATTTTTGCTTAATTTTGATTTCTTCCGTTTTGTTTCCAGGGTCACAGGGCGTCCGCCCGAAGTTTCAGCCTCCCACAATTCTCCACGTCCTCGTTAGTACTCGTGTGGCTTTCCTACTTTTGTAAAACCTACAATGGCAACACTTTGCTGCTTTGACATTGTTTCTTTATATAAAAAAATTATATACCAGACATGTTTCTTTATATAAAGAAAATGTATTGTTGTTTTTGTCTGATTGGTTTATAGTTACATTTTTGTTGATTATAATTACTGGTTCATGATTAAATCTTAGAAATATGATTGATGTAAGAAATATAGAAATTTCGTGTTTGCTCACTTACTTACTTAAGAATTATCAGTTGGTTTTATTTTTGCTGAAAAGCATCTCTGTTCTTTGCTGATCAAACAGGATACAACAGCCAGGGGTCGAGAGAGAGTAACCAGGGTCAGAGGTCGGGCGGAGGTCGAGGAGGAGGTCATCCCCGTCCGAAGTACGTGACCGTTCCAGACGCTTTGCATTCCCACGACGTGCGCCACGTGGAGCAGGTCAACGACTCGATCGTGGTCAACATCGACCGTTCTGCAAAGCCTATTTCGGAGACAAGAGGAAGAGGAAGAAGAGGAGGAGAAGCAGGAGGAGGTCGGGAAGGAGCGATTTCTCAGCCAGCGATTTTGCCGATCTACAGATCACAGACAGAGATGCCCACTTCAGTCGTGGCGACGCGGCTCTCCGGAGAGGCGGGTATCGCGAGCGAGGGGGCAGGAGACCGTTCAGAGGTCAGGGTCAGGACGGGTCGTACCGAGGTCAGGGCAGAGGAGACGGCGGCTTCCGTAGAGGTCGCGGCGATGGTCCGAGACCGTTCCGCGGTGGCTACCGAAGAGGTAGGACAAGGGACGGCAGAGGTGCCAGGCATGCTGTCATACACGTCGTTACGTCTTCGGGCGGCGATGTCGGAAATCCGTGCGCTCGGGAAGAAGGAGAAGACTGGGATAAAGAGATGGCTGTTGCCGTCTCCGGTGCTGCTGCTGCTGCTGATGGTGGAGATGATCATGGGTGGCCTAGTGGTGAAGGTAGCGATGTGCTGCACCAGGAAGAGGAGGAGGAGCAACAGAACCTCGATGACTTGGGAGACGGTGGCGGAAGTCATGCCTGCGACGAGTCGCCATTGTCCGGCAGTGCCTGTGATAACGAGGATGGAATTGATCCTCCGAGCCGTGAGGAGCAATGTGGAAGACCTGACCGTGGTACCGGTGGAAAAACGGAATGTCTTTCGGCGGCGAAGGGAACTGGCGAGCGAGACGTAGCGATCGCGGACGGCAAGGAAGGCCACCAACCCGCTGACGTTAAGGCACGTTCGCCCGGCGGTGCCAGGACCAAGGAACCAGAGGGCGTAAAATCCGATGACGGCGTCGAAGTCGGAGGGTGTGTCGGATTAAGGCAGAATCCCGCCCCAACTGCTGAGGCGGCAGAGGCAGGCGTCAAGGTCGGCGACAAAGTTTCGCCCCGTCCAACGGCGGAATCTGCAAAAGGTAATCCGTCCGGTGAAGATGCGGTTGTCGGAAATATCGTTGAGGATGTTTCCATGGAGACGGCGGACAATTTGAAGAAGGTGAAGTTATACACGCCTATTGCTGCGTCTCCAGTAACAGCTGCTTCTAAATCGCCGGACGAAAAGTCGGACGTGTCAAAGATCTCGTCCGCCTCTTCGGCTAAAGGTTTGAGTTCCCCGGGTAAGGAATCTAGAAATGTTTGATGCATTTTTTTCCAAATATATTTTTAGGCACATACTGGAATGACTGATTGATTATTCGAATTGAATCTGTGTCTTGTGATATTTTTGCCTTGCTTGTATTTGATAGTTTCGAAATTCATTCACACTGGGACATGTGACCTTTGATTATTATTATTATTATTATTATTAATGTTTTATGTTTGGACAAGGGTCACTGGAGGGTGGAAAATCCAAAGACAAGACCTGACCCTACATATACATATACCCATTATTTGCCATCCATCCATCCATGGATTCACCTGATCCATCCATCCATCCATCCATACATTCATACATCAACCCTTGTAGGGAAGGGGCAGGCAAGGCAGAATGAGAAATGGAATGCGGAGTGCCCCATCTGGACTGGGTTCCTTGACACACCCCTGATGTCAATTCTGAAGCTTGCAAACACTTTTTCTACTGATGAAATGCAACCTGCCTTGCTTTAAGCATGTAAAGACTATTACAATTTTCAGTCTTTGGAAAGACTTAGTAGCTTTGGTGCAACAAAAGGAATCTAGAAAAATTCTAAGTGAACGTTGTCTTTCATTATAATGAATATGACATCAGTATGCTCAGAGTCGTAGTGTGTATGGATGTGCATTTTTCTCACCTTTCCAGGTATGCGTAAGTTGTCGTAGAATAAGGTTTTGTCGATCTTTCCAGGTGCTTCTTCTGACACTGGGAACAAGAGCTCAGTGATGCCTTCGGGCGATACTGTATCGGAAATTCCAGCGGTCGTCGTCAAGGAGACCTAATGCCCCGTGTATTCGTAGCAGAGAAGAATCGAGCGTCTTCTTCGTGCCTTGGTTGTAGCAGCATGTGGAGTGTGTTTTGGAGTCGAGAGTTTTTCGAGCGTGGCTTTTTAGTCTGTGATGCAAATTACGCTTCTGGATCGACAGAGAAAAAACTCTTCTCGAAGACGGGTTCGGTGCAGAATTTCCCCGCGGCGCTTTCGCCGTCTCAAATTCATCCAGACAATCTTGGTTTTGTAATGTAATGATAATCGTGCGTGATGAGTTCCTTGTGGGGCCGTCCATAAAGTACGTCATGCTCTGAGGTGAGGGGTCTAAGAAAGTGTGACAGTGTGAGGGAGGGATAAAGATCGCTGACGTCACGCTTTCCGTACGTCGAAAACCTGAAATACGCGATGATATTTGCTTACTCTTCTGATGTATGTATTCTAACAGATATCAATGGTGTATTGTATTATTATATTATGCTAGTTACGTGGAATTTTGAATCTCGATTACATTTGTCGTCATTGCCGAAAGTCGAAAATCTCAATGTTTTAACCTGCATGGTGCAATTTATGGACGATACCTTAAAGGGGTGTTTGAGATTTGTGACAGAGTATGACAAGAGGTAACAATTTTAAAAAATATGGTGTGATGAACTTTATGTACGGCTTCCACCCGCAAAGACAAATGGTATTTTGCTGTGTTCAAAATTTGTTATGTATTCATTAATTATCAGTATTTGAGATTCCTGGACTGATGGTGTGTTCTATTGAGAAAGTTTCTCTGACTTAACCTTGAGTTTATAAACTATATATATAAGTATATATATATATTGGCTTTCTTTATCATTACCTGCATAGATCAATTGTCATCCATTTTGTTGCACTCACCGAAAGCAATAACTGAACTCTGTTTGGTCATCTTCCATTTTTGTCGAGTTAAATCAGAATTTTATCGGATCTGAATGGTGCATTCTCAACCGACAACTTGCTCTAGTAGCTTGGATTTTTCGAAATTGCTGTGAGCTTAACTGTCCTAGTATAGTTTTCTTGTGAGATCCTTCCTCTGTTACAGAGCTCGAGATAGGTTACTTTTCTTAGGAAGTGTTTTGTTTTGATGCTTCGTTTCGTTTGCTTCTTGTTTTAACGGTCACAGTTTTTGTGAACCCATTATAATTGATGCTTCCACAATCTTTGCAACTCTTTTTTTGGTATTGTTTTACACGCTTGTGACATCTTAAGAAAATCGAGTTTATTCCCTTTTGGCAGTAATAATTTATTTGTAGCAACGTGTGATAACAACCGTGTTGAAATAGTTTTGTCGTGTATTATTATCGTTGCATTCATTTTTCTGCATGTTTTTATTTCTTGTGAATTTTATCACCTAATTATTTAACTACTCTAATTAATTACGTTACAATTTGTCTATTGTGATGGCATAAATTGTTAATATGGTCAGAATGAATCTTATTATATGAAATATCAAAAGATTTTAATGCCAAAAATTACTTGTTAATGTGATAACTCAAATATCAACCATTCTAGATAAGCCATTTACCGGTAGGCACATCTGAGTTTTCTTTCAACCCATCATTCTAGATTAAAGTTTTGGCAACAACAATCGTATTATAATAAAGGTTGTCTAACTATTTTGAAGGTTAGAGATTACTATTATGCCACACTTTCACACAAGAACAAAATCAACTCCTCCCCCCCAAGTCACTAAAGACGAGTTATGCTAGTTGTCCAGATCCAGGATGTTTTAGTCCAAACGTCTTTCGATGAATTTGATACACACTAAGAAAAACGCATTACAAACTTTTATTCAGAGCGTAAACGTAGCAGTTGTATATTCATGAGGACAGACAACATTGTGCGTTTGAAAGTGACAAGACTGGTTCCAGTAACAGACAGATCTATCAAGTGCAAGATTAACAGAATAAATTCTCATATTTATAACCTGATAAACCTAAAAGTTTTAGCATTTCACCAAAAACCGGTTTCTCAACTCGAACCTGAGAACGAAAGACCATAAAGAAACCCATAATCGCTGTAAGCTAGAGCTCGAATAGAATACTCACCCGAGTAAATTACTGAATTACAGAAATGATTGGCAAGGCACTGAATATCCAACATCAGTGGCCATGCCTTTAAATCGTATGCAACATTCACAACTGGCTTTTACGAGTACAGGCGACAAAGCATTGGTACAATTTAAAACTGGAAAAGATGTTAAAAGCATAACTGAACATCTCAAATACTGAAATGTCAATAAAATTCTGATATCATAATTACCATAATTCGAAATGAACAGATTCTCATATTTGCAGTTAAGAACTACAGTGCACTGTACTTATAACAAGGAATGAAAAATCGCATTGTTTCTTCTGTAGTGACGTTCAAAAAAGGCTTGTGCGCAAGAATGTATGACCTAAGTAAAATACAACTAGACCTATTAAATAATAGTGGAAGAGTTTTTCTTGTTTAGCCCTCTGGTCCGAATAATTGGCGGATTAAAATAATCCCGGGGCTCTTCAGAAGTTACAGCTTGTAGCTGCCAAGTTCGCGCTTCAGAGCCTCGATCTGTGGATCGACCACAACAGGGTTGTGATGACCAATGAACTAAAACAAAAGACGAAATCCGTTAATTTGAAATTCAACGATTTCTCGTTTTCAAAAATTACCAACAATCACTTCAACTGAGAAGCTGCAAAGTACAGCCTGAAGGAATATGCCGGTAAACTTGGCGAATGTGAAACAACCAAATATGTACAGTAGAACCTCGTTATATTGAAACTCGCTTATATCAAAATCACGTTTATATTGAAGTTTGAGCGCCGGTCCCGCCAAAACAGTGTTAATGATACAGGAATCGGATATATCGAACCTCGGATATATCAAAGTATTTATCACGGTCCCTTGAACTTCGATATAACGAGGTTCTACTGTAGGTGAGATCTATATTCATCACACTGCCAACAATACGTGTCATCGATGTGTTATGTATTTATATGCATATGTAAAATCAGACAAACATTAATCATTTATCATACTATTTCATCTAAACGATACACTGTTTCACAGGCAAACTTATTACTTACAAACGGCAATAAAGAAATACAATTTCAAAACAGCAATACAATTTCAACAAATAAAAAAAAGGTAACACAAACATTAGCCACCCAAGGCAATCATCTAGCTTTGTCTATGCTACAAGCAGCCCCTACATGCAACAAGTCAAAGATGAACTGGCTACTCAGGCCAGTATATTCCAAGAGGCAACCCCTACAAACCAACCAAAAACATGTCTATCAAGCATGTTCCATGCATACAGCCCTTCTCACAAATGATCATGCATCATCAATTCATCATACATGACAATCTTATACCGACACGGCTTAACTGAAACAAAATTTCTACGGACCTTTCTAACTTCTGTAGCACCAATGCTCTGATACGGCGCACTTTCGGAACTCCAGCTGCGTGGACGAAAGCTGCCAACAAATACAACAAAGGGCTCATCCATATAGTACGTACGCAAAAAGGCATACTTTCAACCTCCCCATTTGTACACCGTACATATGCAAAACCTCCTAAATCCAGCCCTCCCCCACCCCCTCAGTGTGCATGTATTATATGGACAGACCCAAAGCACTGTGAAAATACATCAGCACAATGTTTCTAATCACTGCAGAAAAACAATTGTTTATTTATTTAAAGACAATTTCTACAGCACAGTGCACTAGGCTAAGGCCTACGACAACGGCGCTGCACACACAGTCAACCACATCCCAAACTAAAAAGGTGCATCTTTAGTTCTCTCGGGAACAGTCCAGCTGAGTTGGCCTCAGTCACTGCGACCGGCAAGGCGTTCCAGAGCAATGGGTTCCTGCGTGAGAAGGACCTGTCTCCGAACTTCGGGGTCTGTATTTTTGTTGTAGCTGGAGCAATGTCCCGTTAATCTAATACTGTTGTTTATTGCAAATTAATCGGCAAAAAAACACGGAGCATCAATTAATTGAGACCCTTCAACCGTCGTTATACCTCAGATCCGACTTGGTCAGGCACATGAATCCAACGTACGAAGCGCACATGGCACAGGCCGTTCCGCAGATCGCCACCACTGGCATCAACTAAAGATACAAAGGAACATTCATTCTAGATATACACCTAGTAAGTAAGTAAGTAAAATCTCGTGAATTTCTATAGTGTTTCCTAAAGTAACACCGCAGTAGCTGCTTATTCTTAAAATGAAATAGCTGTAGCTAAAAGGTGGGGTTCAGTTAGGGACCGTCCATAAATGATGTCCCCTCGTCACACGTCGTCACAAAAAGTCAGACCCCCTAAAATACGACGTCAGAATGCATTAACCCCCCTGTCATCTTGTCGTCTTTCCAATGTCAAAATTAATATTTCGTTTGAAAATATTCATTATAATTATTATAGTTGAAACAATATTAAGAAACTTTTTCAGATTCTTTTTTTAAAATGAAGTATAATAATTATAAGTGTAAAATACATTCAATTTTGCGGCAACATAGCATTGCGTTACTAGTAAAAATATTTAGTATTATGTGACGTCACATTTCTGTCATCAACCCCGTCATCGCACATCGTCACAAATGTCCGAAACCCCTCCCCCTTAAGCGCGTTACATCATTTATAGATGGCTGCTTCTTCTTCTTCTTTAGGTGCTGTGTATTTCTACGTTAGCGACCATGGATTTCCACTTTTTTCAATCTTGACATCCTCTTATTAATTCGATGTTGTTCTTTAATCCCTGAATTCCTTCTCGTAGGCAGTTTACATGGGTGTTTCTCTGCCTCCCTCTTGCTCTTTTCCCCTCCACTTTTCTGGTTATTGCCAAATGCTCCAGGCCTTCCTTAATGGTTACCATCAGACTTCTTTTTATTCCAAATTCATTTAAGATCTTATAGATGGCCCTGTTTTCAATTATTAAAGATTAAAATCGAACAAATCAAAGCTAACATTAAAAGAAATTTTCATCAAATATACACTCCTTGGTGCTATGAGAGTGGCGCCATAGAATTTGATTGATTGATTGATTGATTGATATATACTGTACTCACTGCCCAGTGTTTTTTCAGAATGGTTAGTCCAAAAAGGTCAGGCATCTTTGAAGTTGATATGAAACTCTAAAACACATAATTACATAAACATCGATTAAAATGTAAAGCGACACATTAAAAAAATAAAATCTGCTTCATTTTAGGGGGAAACCAATAGTATTAAAGAGGTTCTTGTGCCCTTAAAGGCATCAACAACGTGTCCTTGAATTTGAGGTATGACCTACGATCTACGCAACAAAATTAACATTAAATTTAACAACGATATATAGACATTTATGATTATTTAATGCAAGATGGTAGTTTTCAAATGATAAAATACTTTATTTTGGAATCTTACCGTATCAGAGAACGAACTCAAACGCACACAACAGTCACCTTCTGCGGAACAACAGATGCCCGATACAAAGACTATTCGCACTGAGTCCAGAAACCCGAAGCAGGTGCTCGGACAAGTGCTATTCGCACCGAGTCCAGTAACTTAACAAAATAAATAACCAGATCGACCGTACATTGATTTACATAACCACAAAGTTATTTAATTGTTCGAATTTCTGGAGCTGGGAGTTTTAAAACGGTCAAGAACTTGAGAAATTTATAATTTAAATTCGTCAAATGAACGCTAAGAGCTTTATATTAATGAATTTAGAACTGAATTAGGTCTAGAACAAAGCAAGACATAAAATCAAAATATCAATTCCAAATGATTATCTCCCATAAATTCAAGTGCTCGACAATTTCACAGACATTTTTAGAACTTTAGACACTCAGCGTTGGTCGTTTACGAGTAACAAATTTTGCGCTTTTAACTATTAAGTCTTAATCTGCTAAAGGCTAAAATAATGGTTGATATATTTCTTGAGAGCATTTTGATTACAGACAATGGGAAGACTTAGACATATTTGGAATGCTAAAGCCGATCAACACAAAAATTCAAATATACAACACTATCATTGTTCAGTGCATTCAGAAACGTGGATATTAAAAAGAGTGATGGCTTTATAGTTGTTTGAGAAAGATATTGGGAGTCAAAGAATAAGAAATGAAGACATCAGGAAAAGACTAAATTAAAGAGACAATAATAGATTAGAAGAAGAAGACTTAGATGGTACATTGAATAGAATGAACAGTAACAGACTATATAAAGTTCTTGTGTTTTGAAAAAGAGGAAGAGGAAGACCCAGGAAAAGTGGATGGATAACATCAAAGAAGACTTCGAAAGATATCAAATGACAATAATAGATGGAATGAGATTAACAACGGAAAAAGATAAATGGAAAAGTTTTGTGTCTAGCTATTGCCGCTAATGAGCTGGCAGAAAGCAACTATGATGATGATGATGATATTTCTTGATATTTTGTCCGCTCGGGAGATGGCGCTGCCGTCGCCTAGCAACAAAGCAGTGCATTCCGCGAGTGATGGCTTTATAGCTGTGTCCACATTAAGTTACATTAAATTACGTTAAGTTACATTGAGCTACATTAAGTTCTTGTGTTTTGATTTTCTGCCGAGAAAACTCGAGTGAACTCCTGTGGATTAAAGTTCGTCTCTTTACAGCGAATACTTTGTAACATGAGAGGTGAGTAAAAGTTGAAATCAGTCTACGGATGATTACAATACGTGAAAAAAATGTTCAATATATGAGCCCTACATATCTATAATCTGCAGTATTATATAGTAGTAGTAGTAAGTAGTAGTAGTAGTAAGTAGTAGTAGTAGTAAGTAGTAGTAGTAGTAGTAGTAGTAGTAGTAGTAGTAGTAGTAGTAGTAGTAGTAGTAGTAGTAGTAGTAGTAGTAGTAGTGGTAGTAGTAGTAGTAGTAGTAGTAGTAGTAGTAGTAGTAGTAGTAGTAGTAGTAGTAGTAGTAGTAGTAGTAGTGGTAGTAGCAATGATATCATTATCAATGTTATGATTATTATTAATGTTGTTATTTATGCATGTTTCACTAGTCAACATAAACCGAATGGAAAGTAATAATATAATTTTTTATAAATGGTTTTATACTTATTTAGACTAATTCAGATATTAAGAACATTATTGGGTAACTAACAGAAAAAATGGGGCCTGGCACGAAATGAGAACAATAAATTCCAAATCAGTCTTTAGACCCTTGGGATCACAAATGCAACTGAATCACCCAAATCTTCCGTAAGAATCGTCTGTCTTCAAAAGTTGAAGATGTTGGCATGAATTTGTGAACCACAGTTACACATGGACAGTAATTAAGTTAGAAAAATGTCATGACGATTTTCGTAACTCCCGACTGTGTCAGGTGTCCATGATTGTTTTGTGTCAAGAGCGTTGTAGATATGAAAACGGTTGCTCTGATGATAAAAGCTGTTTAACCCCTTAACTGGGGATCCCGGATATATCCGTCCATTTTACATTGAGTTACAGTTAAATACACGGTTAAGGGGTTAATAGACCTTGAGACAACATTGGTGCTGGAGTGGAGTAGGTGATAAGACAGTTGATAAACGCAGCACACCTTTATGTACGACATCAGTGGCCACTTCATAAGTACTTAACTGAATGACCTTATCTAGATTATGCGGAGAATCTGTCTATTTAGCGTAATTAGTCGGCGCACGTGTGCATGCGCACTTGTATGAGTATGAGTTTAGTGTTGACACATACTCAGGAATAATACTCAGGAACGTGATTTCTTGTGTTTTTGTAATGTGTTCACGCAGTTCTTATAGGATGAGTTACCACATTAATCAGTACGTTGTAATATAATATAATAACAATACAGTACTGCTCAAAAAATTGTGAACAAACGTGGATTTAGAAGAAAAACGAAGTATAAGGCTTGTTAAAACATTGCAATCACAACCATGAACACCAATACTGTATTTTTTCATTAGTGATACTATTCTACGATTGATGTACAGAAGGCTCTAAGATATGCAAAATTCAGAAGACTGTTGAAATGAATTTTATCCACATTTTCTTGTGTCCCCATCTTCATTGCATCAAACCGTACTAGAATAATCAGTATATTTGGTCTCAATTGTATTCTAGAGCTTTCGAAATGCCACGAAAAATGGTCAACTATTGTCAACTATTTTTACCTTCTGTACATCAATACCTCAGTCGTAGAATAGTAGAAATCTATTCTCTGTCAAATGTCTACAAAGTCGATCGAGAGTTAAGACCACTGGTTTCTTGTATCAAGAGAATAGATTTCTGAGAGACTTTATAATGTCGATTGGAATAGTTGACCATTTTTTGTGGCATTTTGAACGCTCTAGAATAAAATTGAGACCGAATATACTGATTATTCTAGTACGGTTTGATGCAATGTAGATGGGGACACAAGAAAATGTGGATAAAATTCATTTCAACACTTTTCTGAATTTTTGCATATATCAATCAATATAGCCTCATTAACTGTACATCAATATATCTGTCCATTTTACACTGAGTTACAGTTAAATCATTAAATGAAAAATACAGTAGAAAAAATATGTTTTTCTTCAAAATCCACGTTGTTCACAATTTTTTGACCAGTACCGTATAATATAATTGTATGGATCAGCATTCTCTGCTGGATTTAGTATCCGATTGACAGAAATCCATTTTCCAATCGAGTTAATGATATTGGTGACTTTGAATAAACTACAGCCAATGAGTGTTCAGTTTGCTTAGAAACAATGCATTGTTTTAGGTATACTATTTTGATTCTATTATTCTGGCCAAGAAACCTTAGCTATCTGGCAGACAGAAGAATTTATTGTATAATAACATGGAAAACTAAGACTATGCACTATATGTAATTTTGATGCTTTGAGTGCTTTTCATAGATATTTTTCCCTTGTACTATTCATTTTATATGCATTTATCCACCATTGTATGGTCTCATGTATCATCTGCATTGCTAAACTAAAACTTTGTCAAGAGTTTTATTGTTAAATAAATCTAGGGTCTCGGGGGGGGGGGTAACTTTTTCCAAAGCTCCCTTCTCCAACTTTGCCCAATGACATTATTTTGCAGTTGGCATAGCCATGGGAACACCCTGTTCTGACTGGGGATGGTCGTGAGATTTTTGCAAACCCATTGAGAAATTTTGGGGGAAGGAGTTGGCGGCATGATTGAAGAGAATGTGTGAATGAGTGAAGAACTCCTTGGCACCCTTTTTTTCATCCATATCTCCCGGAACTCTAATTCTGCCACTGAAATTGTACAGTTTAGGAATTGTTTGTGGCCCGGTCAGAATTTCTATCTACTTGAATGGAGTTGTATTCATAAGGAAAACTGAAATTTAACTTGGTTATTATCGAGAATTTACGAGTGAATTGATATCTCTGATATTCTGTGTTAGAAGTGACGGTGGAAAATTTTGAAGATCTTCTCGCATACGATGATGTCCTCTTGGACTATTTCAATGCCTTCCTTGCACTGCCAGTAAGCATAGCTCTTCATTTTACTACGATTGTACAATACTAAGTCTGGTACAGTGGATCCCACTTAATCGCATACCGCTTAATTGCATAGCCCACATAATTGCATAACAACATAAAAACCCGAACCAGTGTTTTGTGCGTACAATTACCGGTAATTATCAGATGTCCCGGCTATTCGCATAGCCCAGTTAATCGCATAAGCAAGGTTTGCACGACACCTATGCAATTAAGTGGGTTTCACTGTATAATTATTGTGCATCTTGCCCGGTGATGCGGCATAGACGGTGGTAGTACCGATGACCAAGCGATGATGTACTTTCTATAATTGTTTACCGGTATTGGTAATTATTCTTGTTTCAGGTCTTTTCGCGTCCACTCTATTACAATCGCTTGACTGGAACATTTGAGGACCTGTTGAATGCCGACGAGCAAAGTAACAGCGAGGAGCAGAGTAACTGCTCGTCTCCTCTTTACGGAGCAACAGACGAGGAGCATGAAAAAGTGATGGACTGGGCGAAAACTGAAAGACTGCCCGTGTTTTTTAGGTTGGCAGATTTCAATGAATACTTACTTATTCAGCTGAGTGTGATCAAGTATTTTAAAGTCAGATTTTGAGACCAAGTAACACACAATTTTATGGCCTTTTCCGGCATTGCTGTGTTCTTTTATTTTCTACAAATCATTTGCAACTATCTAGTAATATTTAAGCAATGAACTCTGAATACAAGGAAGGTAAAAAAAGGAAGAGGCAGGCCCAGAAAAAAATGGGCAGACAATGCAAAAGAAGATCTGAAAGAAAAACAACTGACAATTGCAGGATAAAGAAAATTTCTGGCTAGCTATTGCCACCAATGAGTTGGCAGAGAGCAGTGATGATGATGATGATGATGATGATGATTCTAAAACCTATCCAGTAAAATGCCTTATTTTATCATGTGAATTGGTTTTAATCATACGAATGCCTTTTCTTTTATTAGAAGTGTTGGTATTGTTGACGTATCTGCATTTCTAATTCAAATTGATTTTTCATTAATGATTGCTGTATACTCGCGTTCGTTCAAGGTCTCGTCTGTTTCGCGAGTACAAACTCTGCCGTCTGCTGCTCCGACCTCTCTTGGACCGTCCATCCGCGTCTCACGGCGGCAGCAGCGGCGCTACTCTGCGCGGATACAGTCGGCAGACGGCAGACAGCTGCCTATCGAGCCTCAGCCGCGCGGCCAGCAGCGCCAAAGAGGGGGAGTTCGGTGGTGAAAGTGGGGGAGCGTGGCCCAGGAGCGGTTCGGCTTTGTTTCCGTATAAGAGGCCGGGAAGTCGGGCAGTCAGCCTTCCGATTTATGCGGGGTTAGGGGGTAAGCCCCTTTACTTTATTACATCAATTATGTTGATGATCATGATGTCAAGATGTTGATATTTACTGTCATTTTCTATCTACATAGACGTGCTTTGCTTAAAGATACCTACCAACGGCAGTGTTTTATCCAGACTCCAGGCATTTGGGGGGGGAATTGAGGCCTTTGAGGTGGAAAATCAACTGGCTGGAGGGGAAAAGACACGGTTTAATGCAAAATTTGTGTAAGTGCTGAGATTTTTTTTTTTTTTTGGGAATTTTGAGACTTGGCTGGGGGGAATTCCCCCCTAACAGGCCTGGATAAAACACTGACCAACGGGAACTAGATTCTCATTTGGTATCTGCATTTAAATGTTATAATGATTATAATGAATTATAATGATTTAAATTTCTATCAATCACTTATTCTTAATTTATCATGGAATTAATTCTCTTTTCTCTATTTCTCTGTGCTCTAATGAATATTTAATATGAGAAATTGATGTACTTATGTATGTAACTGGTATGATGTTCTGTTGGAAATAAAACCAATAAAAGCCAAAAGGTTTACTATGTTTAATTAATTAATTAATAATTAATAATTTATTATGTCTATTGTGCTTAACTTTAGTATTATTTTTGTGATGTCTGTTACTGCCATTTGCTAATAAAGTTGTTTATTACACTGATAGTATGTATAGCATCATAGGCATAAACTTGGATGAAAATGTGGAGAACCCAAGCCTATACTTTCCCTCTTCACTATGGTAGCCTCACAAAGTGTGTGGAGGAGGGGGGGGTCGAGCCTAGAGCTCTAAATAGAAGTTTATGCCTATGTATAATAGCACTATTGACAAAGTAGCATTGCTGTGCATAATAAACGATGAATATAATTGTGGTCTGATTATTTTACAGGAAGAGCATCTAAGAAGTCGAGTCCTTCTCATAGAAATGACAAATCTGGACAAAATGTGAAGGACGAGGGGTCAGTTTTCTTCCATTTTACGACATTACAATCAACAACATCACATTTAATGACATTACATTTAATGACATTACATTTAATGACATTACAGTTAACAACATAACATTTAATGATATCACATTTAATGACATTATAATTAACGACATTACAATTAACAACATCACATTTAATGACATTGCATTTAATGACATTATATTTAATGACATCACATTTAATGACATTACATTTAATGCCATTGCATTTAATGACATTACTTTTAATGGCATCACATTTAGTGACATTACGTTTGACGACATTACATTTTACGACATTACATTTTACGACATTACATTTTAATTACATTGCATTTAATGACATTGCATTTAATGACATTGCATTTAATGACATTGCATTTAATGACATATTTAAGTTAGCGTTGCGGCAATGTTATTTGGTGACCGAATGGTGTTTTGTTTGCGTTAGGCACGAGACGTTGGTTTTTGAAAATGAAGACTGTATACATACGCAACCACTCATCAATGATGCAGCCATTACAGGTTTATATGCTTGTCTTATTGTGCTTATTTCTCCACGCTGAGTGCTTCTCGAATTCTGAAAAAGCCATAGGCTGATGCTTAATGTGCTATTATTTTGGCGCTAAAGAAGTTTGTGATTGTATTGCGTTGTATGAAACACCCGCAATGTTTTGCTGCGTCATTATGTTTTTTAATGTGTATGCTGTTCTTGCCCGTCAATTTTCTACCTGTTTCTTTGTCAGAAATTCAGTAGATTTAAGTTTAGCGCACCTCATGAATTGCAATAAAAAGATATATCATACTGTATATTATTATGTTTTCACCTTTGCATGATGTCACAGGTGTCTACTGTTTTTATGATATAAGATACTATGATATCACAGGTGTCTACTGTTTTTGTGATATAAGATATTATTCTGTGCAGTTACTCCTTGATGTGTTTTGTCAGATTTAGTTTTATTTTGTCGATTTCATATCATTTCTGATTTTAGATTCTTCGTTTATTCATGTATATAATTCCGAGGAAAAAGTTGCTTTGCCTCACGCAGAAGACAGCAGCAATGAAACACGGTTGATAAACCAAATCTGCTTAGTTATTAAGTTTTGCAAATCAGTAAATTGTTTCATATAGCTATGATATGTTTTATCTGCTTAATGCCCTGTATCTTCGAATGATTTTTAGAATGAGTTATATTTTTTCTGTTAGATTTGGAGTACCTACAATTGATGCAATTTTGAGTATTGGAACCGGTGCTGTAAATATGCATTAATAATAATAATAATAATAATAATATTATTATTATTATTATTATTATTATTATTATTAGTAGTAGTAGTAGTAGTAGTAGTAGTAGTAGTAGTAGTAGTAGTAGTAGTAGTAGTAGTAGTAGTATTTTTGTTGCATTTTATTAATAATAATTATTTATATTGTTATTATTATTATTATTATTATTTATTATTATTATTATTATTATTATTATTATTATTATTATTATTATTATTAATCTTTTGGGGAAATCTTAGTAAGTCAAGATTTTGGTTAACTGTAGATAAAAGTTTGTGAAGCTATGTGAGGCAATTTGCCTGATGAGGATTTCTATGGCAATAAAGTTGAGTGTGTGGCTGAGTTTTATAAGAAGCTAGATTTCCTATAACAGACATTCTCAGAGACTGAGTAAAGATGATCGTACACAACAATGATCGAAGTGGTCTGCCGTGAAGGCGTAACGAGGTCCTAAGAAAACTAAAGCATCTGATGAAATAAAATTTTAGTATTTTCTCATTTAAGTGAAGCAAGTAAGATGGTGTCATCTGTACGCTTTTGTGTGATTTTTAGCAAGAGTGCGGTTCACCCGTCAGCCGACGATATACAGTCGAAGAGTCAACTCGAAGCTGCCTACAAAGACGAAAACGAAGCAACAGATGAATACCAATACCTCGCTTTGCCGGACGAATTTGCCATCGATGAGCTGACGGAAGAGGGTATTAAAGACCTTGAGAGCAGACATAAGATGACATTGCAAGAAATGAAGGAAATCTTACTCGGATCGGTTGGTTTCAGGCATAGTTCCATTGATGATCTAGACCTACTTGTGTTCTAAGGCATGTGGCTCAGAGCGGGGGTCAGTGTTTTATCCAGACTCCAGGCTTTTTTTCGGGAGGGGGATTGACTTGGCTGGAGGGGAAGATACACAGTTCAATGTCAAAATTTTGTGTCAGTGCTGGGATTTTGGGGGGATTTTTGTGGTTTTGGGGGAAAATCTCCCCTACTTGCTACAGTGGTTTTCACACAGGCTTACTTAGTCTCCTAAGCCACTTAAAATCACATTATTATTATTATTATTATTATTATTATTATTATTATTATTATTATTATTATTATTACCAGCCCTGAATAAAACACTGGCTGGGGTCCCAAAGAGTCAGATTGAGCAAGAGGCCCCATATTAAGTGTTTTACCGGTACTTCTGAAAACTACTGTGGATTCATGCTTCTCCATGGTCAACATATTCGGTAACAAGATGTGAAGATTGGACAGCCATAATAAAGATTTTCCCCACCATTTTGGTCATTGACAACCATAAGGGGTCAAACCCCTACTCAAAAACTCATGAAAATTAATTGAGGAGTGATCATTGTACTGCAATGTTTGCTGTTTTGTAACATATATTTTTACTGCTTTGCAAAACCAACTACCGGTACTGGAAGTCGCCAATTTCTTTACTAGAGCTTCTTGTCTGGATTATTGTGCCAAGTAAGTAAAGTAAGTAAGTAAGTAACAGCGTTCCTATATAGCGCCTCTTCAGTCTTAACTGGTTTTATTTTGTTGTATTATCTCCAGGTTCAGAGCATGGAAAATTTTCGAAATTTTCTGCAAGATACCGTAGGAAAACACTGCTATGAATTTTGGCTTCACTGTGAATACTTCAAGGGTACCGTTGAAGAACTAAGGGATGGTAGTGGTGATACCAGCATGTGTAATCATCTTTTCCGGTAAGTTCCGCAGTAGTTAAGCGTTTTCAATTCATCGACCATTTCTTTTAGAAATTTTGTGAAATTCAGACCCTCATTCCATACGATGAACATTCACACTGTAGGTGAACAATCCAAAGATGGTTCATGGAGTGCCTCTGAGTAGAAATAGAAGAGGCGCTATACAAATTCCACATTACATTACATTACATCTATTGTGTGAATGCTTTATACTTCATACTTTATTCCAGTAATCTTGGTTTTTAATTTGACACAGATGCAAGAAACTTGTAGGGGTGTTTGTGTTTATGTATTTATATCACACAGGCTTGCTTAGCCTCTTAAACCACTTAAAGTCACATTATTATTATTATTATTATTATTATTATTATTATTATTATTATTATTATTATTATTATTATTATAGCTGTTTTAAAACAGTGAAACCATTGCATGCACTCTGTTACAGCGTGATTGAATTTATACGCATACCTAATCTACTATTTTTCTAGGATTATTCAGGACAAATACAGGCAGATTCTAGGAGTTGATGCTATTCATGATTTTACAAGAGCAGCCAATACGTCTGGACTGTCACCGTCTATGTTATACCAGTCGCAGTACGATGCGCTACGTAGGTTGCGGGTCTACTGGATACCAAGATACATCATCCACAAGGAGCGGACTGGAGAAATTCAGTAATTAAATTGAAAATCGAATGGATGGGTGGAATAAGGAGTTAAATGCAGTTACCACCTTAATGGTTAGGTTGTCAATTGAAGGGCCCAGAGGAATAGGGAAGTAAATGCAGTTACCCCCTTAGTGGTGAAAATATCAGTTGAAGGGTCTGGTGAAATATGGAAGTAAATGCAGTTACCCCTCCTATTGTTATTGATACTCGAACCATTGGGGGGTCAGATACAGTTACCTCCTTATTCCACCCAGCCATTCAATTATGATTGATCCATACATAGTAGATTCAATCATAAGATATTGAGCTTATCTGAATTATTGTATTTAATTTTTAAAACGATGAAATGTTGAGTCTGATTAGATTTATGTTCTTGGTTTTTTTCAATGTAACTACTACCATAGAGTAGAATCCTTTTCTGCCTTTGTTGATGTCGAGTAGCTTGCCCTAGTTTTGTCATGTGCTGCCGCTATAGCTTTTATAGCTTGGTCCAGATTCAAACTGTTTATCTGGGTATAAATTTAGCCTATTTGTACTGTGTGCAGAAGAGGCGCTTAGTATTATCTTCTGTTTGTTGAAGAATTTCCCAAACTCCTCAGTTGGACGAGTTTGAAGGTCTCGGAATGCTTCGTTCGAGACGATCGAGTGAATTCTCCACGATCTTTCCTTCTGTGTCGTTGGTGAAGTCTCTGCCCATCATTCCGGACAAAGAGTACGATCCTCCGAAGTCAGATATTGACGAGAGGACGCCATCCAAAAAGGCAGATCGTACGAAGAATAGCACTTCAATGGTTATTCAACAGCAATCGTCAGACAGTTCTTTAGAGAGGTTATTAATTAACCCCTTAACTGGGGATCCCGGATATACCCGTCCATTTTACATTGAGTTACAGTTAAATACACGGTTAAGGAGTTAACTTAATTAGCAGGCTATTGTTATTATTATTACTGCTGTTCTCATAAAAATTAAACTCTCCTGCATGTTATAGCATTAGATTTTGAGATGATTGAGTATGCACTGCTACAATTAGCAATGCTGTTACTGTTGACTGATCTAGTTAAGGGGGAAGAAGATGGCAGAGTGGATTAGGGGCTGGAGTGGTAGGCTGATGGAGCAAGGTTCAAACCCTGTTAGCACCCCTAGTGGCTTTCACGCAGGCAGTAATACTAGCTCCTAAGCCACTTTAAATCATGCTATGGTGGTGACAAGCAGGATTCTAATTGTAACAAACTTGTTAATATTTAGAACTTTAATATCCTGCTGCTGATAGTAATACTGTTATAGGTTTATTGTAAGAATAGTGATAGTAATGATGTCAATAGCTAGGTTTTAAGTGGGTAGTAGGTTCTCTCTTTTGTTAAAACCACATTTCAATCCATTGCAAGTTCTAAATTTAACATTTGAATATTTAATCTAGTGTGTTTTTGTGACTTCATTTTATTATTTCTAATGCAGTAATTTGGAATTAAGATGATTTTATATTGAATTCTCTCTGATTATATAGAGTATTTTAGTTAATCTGTGTTCTTTGATTTTAAGGCTTTTGAGACTGAAGTTTTTGACGGCGTTAAAATTGGAGAAAGGAGCCGGTGGTCCATTCCGGCATTTTCTGCAAAGGTAAGTTCGAGCCGATTGAAAGGAAACATAACTGAGGTTTCTATTTTTGATAGCATTGGCAAATGTCACAAAGTGAACTGTTCAACGTTGTTATCGATATGACAATCGGCAGTTACGGTTTCAAAGTGCGCGGGCGTGCTTGTTGAATTTGCAGAGACGAAAAGCACCGGCTACTTTTCAGCCTTCAGTTTTGGCAAGACGTAGAGGAGTTCAGCCACGTTGACCGTTCATCAACCGACAGATATGTTCACCTGGTTCACGGGTGGGAGATTTTCAATAGATACCTTTCAGCCGATTCTGAATTTGACATAGGTATGTGTCGATACATCACTGCTACTGGTTTCAAAAGACTGACTTGTGCATGATGGCAAGCAGCTTTGTAGCTTAGCTGAGCAACATTGTTTTGTTTCAGTGATAATATTTTGTCAGTTGCAGGACGTATTTTTGAAATTAATTTTAGCAGTAAATTTTGAGCATCTTAGTAACTGTTGAGGTATGCTATTTTGATGTATCATGTCGTTTATACTGTAATTTGAAAATCTACTATGGAATGATCTAAGCACTACTTACTTACTTCCTACTTTTGAAAGTGCTATATGAATCCAAAAGATTTACTTTACTTAGTTTGGTAATGAAATTGATCAGACTGCTATTATCTTTTTGTGTATTTATACAGCAAAAGCTTTTGAGAAGTTTTGCCTAAAATTCTGCAGTGCTATGATACACACACACACACACAGACACACACACAAACACACATATATACAGTGAAACCCGCTTAATTGCATAGGTGCAGTGCAAGCCTTGCTTATGCAATTAGGTAACTGGGCTATGCGAATAGCCGGGACGCACAAATTATACACACAAAACACTGGTTCGGGTTTTATGTTGTTATGCGATTATGCGGGTTATGCAATTAAGCGGTATGCGATTAAGTGGGATCCACTGTGTGTGTGTGTGTGTGTGTGTGTATATATATATATATATATATATATATATATATATATATATTCATATTCATATTCATATTTAGGGGTTACAAATGAAGGTCGTGAAAGAATTCGCAATGTTCTTTTGACTTCAAAGTATTCAATCAGTGTCCATTTGTTCTCATTGATAAGAGATCTAGCGGTTGATCGCCTTCAAGATTCGTGGATAAACTACCTGAAGCAAGACCTAAAGACATTTTTAGAGTGAGTGAAATATCATGTTCCTGTTTAACGGGACTGTTTCTTTCTTGCAAATCCTTACCAGTTATGTTTTTTTTCTAGTAGATGCTATGTTTTTTTTTCATTAACTTTTTCAGCTCTCAGTGTGGGCCATACACTCTGCTGTCACATACTGAATTTTTGGGGGTTATTGAATACCTTAATGATGATACTGGATGCAAAGTCACTATCATAACGTAAAATATAATGTAACGTAAAATCGTAACGTAAAATTATAACGTAAAATCAGGTTTTTTCTGTTTGCAGTCATCAGCTGAAAGATCAGCTTGGTTTTCCGTATTTAATCGAAGACATTGAGGTTACAGTTGATGAAATCGGCAAGCGGATAATGGTCAGGCATAGACCACAGATTTCCCCATCCAGGTGAGAGTTTACCTATTCCTATGTTTCTGTTCCTGTAGATTGCTTTATCTCTAGCAACTGATCATAACAGGATCATAAAGTGATTGATCATAATCCGACCATTAAGTAAATATAAATCTTGAAATGCACCTGGATGATATCCAGCATAATAATGCACAAAACCAACTTTAGGTTCATCCATATATTATGTACGCACATAGGGGAGGAGGTTGGATTTAGGAGATTTTGTGTATGTACAGTGTGCAAACTGGCGGGGGGTTGAAAATATGCATTTTTTGTGTACGTACTATATGGATGAGCCCTTATGTGTTACTGGACTTATCTAATTGATGCAACTTGCAAAAAATATTAAAGCAACGATTGGTCGGTATCATAAACAGCAATGAACCTATTTATAAACTCATTTATTTAACATCTCTTTCAACTGACAATGTAAAGCGCCCTTGACTTTTGCTCTTGCCATGTTTATCGCGCTATACCAAATTGACATGATTGATTGATTGATTGACTGACTGACTGACTGATTGATTGATTGATTGAAGTTTTCATTGATTTTGAATGACGACTGCCAGAGAATCGAGCGAACTGACAACTGACGAGGAACGAATCCAGCGGATCAGAAATCGCCAGCTCTACCTGGAGAGAAGAGCAATTACGGAAAGGGAACGCCGGAAGGCGCTCAACGCAGCCAGAAGACGGCAGAGAGAAATAAGAAATGCCCTCCTGCAGGCAAATAACTTGTTATGATGTCTGTCTTTTCATGGATTTACTACTAACTCATGTTGAATTTTCATGCTGGTAAATGTGATAGAACTTTGAATTCAAGAATGTTCTACGTAATGTGTATTATGTTTGAAAATATCAGGTAGATATAAAAAAATGCGTTATAATCTTGCTCTGTGGTGACAGTTACTAACGGTAAGAGGCATTAACTCTATTTATCACTTGATTTTAATATGTGATATTGTTTAGGATAGTGTTGGTTATATTGAGTTGCATACTGCGTGAAAATGTAATGTAATGTAATGTAAGAAAATATTTGTAAATGTTCTGTTGCTGTGCCTAACTTCCTAAGAGAAACTTTCACAGCTGTTGTTGATATTTGACGTGGGTGCGTCTTTGTTGTTGAAAGTGTTTTTGTATTCTAGCCGATACTGTGTGCTTTGCGTATTTACTCGGCACACTAAATGCGAAATTCTACGAGCGCTTGATAAGTTTCTTCTTGTATGCTAAAACACACAGCATTATGGTGCCTGGTGATATTGCAATATCTTTTCATTTGTCTTTGGAACCAATTGGATGAAAGCAGTGGCCTATCCAGGGAGGGTTTGGTGGTTAAAGCCCCCCCCATGGCTGGCCAACCAAAATTTTTAAAAAAATTGTGTATTATTCTGGGGTGTAGGGGCACAAAAATCGGGCTTAAGGTAGCATAAAGAGAAAAAAAGAAGAAGCAAAGAATGAATATAGTTGTACAGGGGCTGTCCGCACTCTCGTGTAGTGATGCCGTTTTTTTTGCTTGTCTGGATTTTCGAAGTTGGGAATGGTTGGTTGTTACCCCCCCCTTAAGAAAAAATTCAGAAGAGTGATGAAACAAATTCAATCCACATTTTCTTGTGTCCCCATCTCCATTGCGTCAAACCGTACTAAAGTAGGAAATATATTCTGTATCACTTTGATTCTAGATCATTCGAAATGCCACGAGAAATGGTGAGCCATTTGATTCGACATTATACAAACAAAGTCTTGCAGATATCTATTCTCTGTCATACGCCTAAATTTTTGCCACTGGTCATGAAAGTGTGACATTGGATACAATCAAAGTGAAACAAACTGATTCTCATTTTCAGGATGCTGCTGAGGCAAGGGATGTTGATAGCACAACAGATGTCGCCACCACAATCGAGAAACCGACCTTCGCTGGATGCAAGAACAACAAAAGGTGCTCAGTATTCAACCAGTCATCTCTCTCTCAACCCATTCTGTGCACATCCACTCGCATGATTTTGGCTACTAGCTTACTATTGGTGCAGTAGTGTACTGTACTATTGCATTGGAATTACTTTGACGCTTTTGTTGACTCATCAAAGCACTTTCAGTACAGTAGAACTCTTTTAATGACATAGCTATTTAATATTTAGCAAGCAGCAAAATGCTTTGTATTCAAATTCTGTTAATATCAACTTAACAATACTTAACATGGTTTTAAACATAGGAAAAATCTTTTAAAAATCACTTAATTAACCCCTTAACCGTGTGTTTAACTGTAACTCAATGTAAAATGGACGGATATATCCGGGATCCCAGTTAAGGGGTTAAAATCTAGTTATTATTTTTATTATTACTGTTGTTATTATTATTATTATTATTATTATTATTATTATTATTATTATTATTATTATACAGTTTCAATATTTGAATTTTTTTCTAGTGTGATGCTTCAGAATTGACTGTTTGGTAAATAATTGACTGGCTGTAGAATTCTAATGTTGCTGATGCCTTACTCAGAGCTGCTGTCAGTAAGAATTTTACCACGAACAGTTGACCTTTTGACATTTGACCTGGTTTTGTTAGGATAATGTCGGCCTTTAGAAACCACCTGACGGCCACAGAAAGTCCTGACCTTCAGAACGTCTTCAGTTTATTTAACGACATCGACCTCTTCCTGAGCTACGACGATGGAGTTCTGAGTCGTCCAAAAAAGGAGATGCAGGCCATTCACATCAACAAGTCTGTATTTGACTTCTCAATGTGTAGAAACAGTGTCCATAGCTAAAACTGTCAGTAAGCAAGTAAGTAAACTCTTGTAAGTTTATATAGCACTTTGGAAAGTAGTACAGTAGTAGCTGCTTATTCTTATGCAATTAATCTTTCTTGATATGGCTATAGACAAGGTGAGTTGTTGGCCGGGCAATGGTCAGTGTGTCCATGAGATGGGGGGTCGGGTTGTTGTAGCTAAGGAGGAAATAATGACTTTTGGAATAGGATGGTTTTAAGTTTAGACCTAAAGGATTGAGAGGATAGTGAAGGAATTAAAGGAAATGAGGATTCGGAGCTTGTTGTTTGACCATGTCGTAGGACGTCAGTGTTGTAACAAAGCAGGTTATGAAATAATTCTTGACAGACAAGCGAGATATTAATTGCCAAAGATCATTTCAATTTTGCAAATTTGGTCTTCTCGCTCTTTTCAATTGTGCTGCTGGTTGATTGGTCTTCTGTTTTTTTTCTACGTTGTTTCCGTGTGTTTATTTATTTGCCTTAGACTGTATTTGCAACCTTCGAGCAAGCGTCGCGTTCACCTGAACGCTGCCATCACGTCAAGACTTAAAATGGAAAAAGAGCGACCAAAGACCCCGACGCTCAAAGACATTCACGCCTATCTGCTGCCAATAATGGAATCGAGTTTCAATCATTTCGTCAATGTTAGTTGAGCATTCCGAGTAATACAATTATACAATAATACTGATAATAATAACGAAATTTATTGTCCGTTATAAGCACATTCCTTGAAATTATGAATAATAATATAATAATAACGAAATTTATTGTCCGTTATAAGCACAGAGAATTGAGGAATACAATTATGCAATAATAATGATAATAATAACGAAATTTATTGTCTGTTATAAGCACAGAGAATTTAAGAATACAATTATGCAATAGTAATGATAATAATAACGAAATTTATTGTCTGTTATAAGCACAGAGAATTTAGGAATACAATTATGCAATAATAATGATAATAATAATAACGAAATTTATTGTCCGTTCTAAGCACAGAGATCTCAGTCATTGGAAATAGATATCAATCTGCAAACACTATCAGAGATCAGTCAGATTTTTATAGCCCCTCAATTAGAAAGTAATCAATTCATTAGAAAATTTATTCAGCAGCCAAAGGAGGAAGAAAGTTCTAAATGCATGGGCTGATTGATATTAGACAATTTATTATTCATCTTGACATTCTTCTATCTTAGATAGCAGTTTGCTATAATTGAATCCTTCATTTTTGAAGGATATTTTTTTCGCACATGCTTCGTCGATGTGACTTAGTGTTAATTTTTTATTTCCGGCTGTCAGCTTCACGTTCAACAGGTGAGTTCTGACACTCGGATGACAGCTGGAAATCCTTTGGCTCTTTCCAATGGAAAATCACAAGGCCTGTCTACTGGCTCTTTCCGATCTAAAATGGCCACTGTAACGAAGGTAAGACTCACTTCTTTTCTCAAATCAAGATGACTTTTTTTCAATGAAGCATTGCACTTATTTGAGTTGGCTTCTGCATGCCCTGTTATTATGCACTTTCTTATATCTGTTCACTCTGATTTTCACTGAATTGGGCTGCATATGTTGCTGAATGTGTTGCCACAGAAACTAGCACTTTGACAATGCTGTTTTAGCAAGTAAATATTCATATTAACTAAATTATTGTTATTTATTTATTGTGTTTATATTTTAGTGACTATTTCATTTTTCACCTGTTTTATGCTCTATCTGTGGCTATGCAGAGGCAAATATTTGTTACCATTTAATTATCAAGATTATTATTTATAAGTATTTTAAAGATAATTTTCTGTTCTTTCAATGCTAATTCATGTTTTCTGAAGCATGCGTTAATACATCTTTGTTCATATTTCAAATAATGTTCAACTGATGCCAAGTTCGTTATTGTGGTGGCACCCTAGAAGTTTTTTGATTTGATTTGATCTATTCATGATTTTATCTTAAAGTTTTTACAAGCATTATTCACCACTTTGTGATTGAATGTATAGTAACAGGCTTACTTAGCCTCCTAAACCACATCAAATCACATTATTATTATTATTTTTTTTTTTAATTAATTAATTAAAATCTGAGGACTCAATGTGAAAGGCATAAATACTTTTTTAAGGTAAAAAAGCTGGTGATTGTTACAATCCATAGGAATTTCATATAATTACTTCTAAATTTCGCCAGTTAAGAGTCGCTAACACTGTTCTATTTATGTTTGAATATCTGTCATTTAGGATGCCTTTGAGGCAGCTCTAATGCAGAGCATCCTTACCAGACCCACTCCTTCTCTTGCACTGCCTGGTTTATTATCATCAAGTCCTTCTGGCATGAACAGTTTAATGGTGCGAGATCACTTTGCTCTTTCGCAGAGCAGCGCATTTGCACAGAAAAACTCTCTCTAAGGTCTCCTAATGGGAGGCTTCCTCCACTTCCTGCTCACCCAGAAGGCTTTCCAGCGGCAGATTGGAAGCCCGACTGGTATTCTGGGTTTCCTCAGGTAGAGTACCACCAAATGTTACCGGTGTGTGGTCAGAGTGATCGTGTAGCTCCTCTAGAAATCAATGCTTTGCGTTGCTTCCCAGCTTCTGAGTATGACTTTCCAGCTGAGAATTTTCACAAACTAATGTTGGACTTAAATTGAACGCTGGCTAATCTTCTTCGAAATCCTATGGGTGTGTTACATTTAATATTTCTATGTATTTTGTTCCCTATATGACTTTCTCAGTATATTTGGAAATCCATTCATGGTTTTTATGTCATTCTCTCTCTCATCTGGACATGAAGGTGGTGTCAAGACCGATTGCACTGTATACCAAAGTTATGCTATTTTACATGATGCTTATTTTGTACTGCGTGTCTATAATGCTTTCTAATTTTCATGCTTTTTTACATCACAGAATTTTTGCACCTTTATATGTATATTTGAATACATACTTTTATTGATATTTTATAAATTGTTAAAATATATGATTGGTGTGTTTGATAAAACCATTCAGTTTGCTTTCATTAATTTATTTATTTACAGACAATTTCTATAGCATAGTAAGTCAAAGCTAAGACTTACAACAAGAGCGCTTAACATATGTTTATATCCTATGCTGAATAAATGTGTCCTTAGATTTCTTATGAAGAGACCAGCATTGTCCACTTTATAATTGTTTATATCTTTGAATATTCAAATATCCACTGACCTTTGACCTGCTTCATTGTAGGAAGGTAGGGTTAGACAGTCACAGTCTTCATCTCTTAACAGACACTTCTTTAAATGTGCTACTGCACTGCTACTGCTTTACTGCTACTGCTACTGATACTGAATCACAAGTTTTCTGCCAGCTGCTTTGTCTTAACATCTTTTCATTACTTCTGCATCCTGAGTGCAGAAAACAAATAAATAAATTGGTGGATACTGGTGGAATATATTTGCCAATTGCACTCTAGAGAATTCAATTCGAGATATCACACATTGCCACCAAATGTCAATGTTTTCATTAGGCTTAATAATAAATTGTGTGTTTCTAACTTTGATGTCAATGAGGACTAGGCCAGCTATAATGACAACGAGGATTATTATTATTATTATTATTATTATTATTATTATTATTATTGTTGTTGTTGTTGTTGTTGTTGTTTAGTTAGTATTTTCTTTTGTTTAGGGCGTTGATCAGCCTGATTCAACACCTGGACAGATCCAGAAGACAGGAAAGAAAGTACAAAACATTTCATATGAAATTCACTTTTTAAGACTTTTTAATCAATTAATCGTTAAAATTTTTATTCAAATAAATTTTCTTTCATCGATTAATTTTTTGATTTTTTTGTATTTTGGTTGCTTATTTACTTGAATACCACTTAGCATTCTACAATGGTGAGTAATGAAAGCAAAGTTTGCAGCTAGGCATTTAAGGGGAGAGTTGAGCAAACATTTTCATTTTGTTTTAAAGATAACTGCAGATGACAAAGTACGGTAGACATATACAGAGTTGCAATGCAAGGAGAGATGAACTAAAATATATGTGTAACTCTGCATATGTCTACTTTGAATCAAAGAAGACAATTTTAATCAGCACCAGCCCTCCTTTTTTGTTTCTTAAAATTTTTAAATTTGCATTTCTGTTCAGAAATTGTCACCTATCAAAACCTTTGGTAAAGTTGGCATCATCGAAAAAATTCAGTTTTAGAAACTTGTAGCCTGGATTTCATATCCTGATCTGAACAACAATATGCTACGTGTGTGTGCATGTGTGTGTGTGTGTGTGTGTGTGTGTGTGTATCTAATTGTGTATATGTTATTTGCAGGCTTCTGAGTGATCATTCAAAATGGGCCATACATATATATAGTTTGACTGCTAACCTTATTTTGTGAAGCACTCTTGATTTAGGCTTAGGCCTTGTTATAGGGCTATATAAATTGTCTGAAATACTACTACTACTACTACTACTACTACTACTACTACTACTACTACTACTACTACTACTACTACTACTACTACTACTACTACTACTACTACTACTACTACTACTACTACTACTACTACTACTACTACTACTACTACTACTACTACTACTACTACTACTACTAATAATAATAATAATAATAATAATAATAATAATATAAATGTTCTACAGCATTGAATAGCAAGTATTTGCAAACAGAAAATGCAGAATTGCCTTGCATTTTTGCACATTTTCTGTTTTTTCTTCTGTCAGCATTTAATAGCGGCCAAAATTACTCCGACGAAAGACGACCGGGCTCAGTTCCTGTTGGCGCTGGCTCAGGCGGCGGCAGGAAGACTTCCGACTCACATGTGGCTCTACTACGAGTACCTTGTCCAGCACGGGGAAGACGAGGGCAACACCCGCTTAGATCGAGACCTATTCTTCTACTGTGAAGTATTCAAATTTAAGGCAAGCTTTACAAGCTTTTTTTGTGCAAGTCGCCTAATGGCCTGGATATTTCCATTTTGCCAACAAGTGAAATATTCAGTTGGAGGTGGGGGTGTTCGTATTTCTGGGTGGAATGTTGCCGCAATGGATTTTTTTATAATGAAATTTTTGGACAGGATTCCAGAATTTTGGGGAATTTTTTGAAAACAGATTTGAAATGGATGAAACCAGGTTCGATAAGTTTATCAATTTTTTCAACACTTTACATTATCGATCCTGTTTATCTTTCTTATATTGTTGTTGTTGTTGTTGTTGTTGTTGTGCATACTGATTGTAATATCTTACTGTTTTTTGCTTATCTGTCCAATTTTAGGAGGCAAGTCACGCATTTGCAGATGAGGAACTGCTGAAAAGAAAAGTCCAGTCGATATCTGACTGTTATGTTGATTCAGTTTCTGCAGCCAAAGAGGACAAAAATATAAAAGAATCGTCATCCACCCACCAGGTTGATATCTTCAACAAATGACATTTGAAATTGGACAGCATTATAGTGTCTAAAGATTTCTGATTCTTAAATTGGGTCTCAGTTGGATAAGATTTCAGAAAATTATACCTAGGCTATGCATAGGAATTGTGTACCTGCATATTAAAAAAGAGATATCGTTTATTTTCGTGGATGCAATACCCGTTGGTGTCTATTGCAATTTGAGTTTACCTCCTCCATTCATCTCTGTCTTGTGTGGCTTTGTAAGCTTCATATATATGTCCATGTTGGACCATTCTTTAATATTGTCAATATACAGTAATTTGCTGTGGAAGCACTTCTGAGTGATTTTTCAGAAGAGGCGCTATACAAATACTTTGTTACATTACATTACATTGTCTATTCATTCTTTTCGTGGTCTTCCTCTGATGTCTTTGCCTTCCATTACTCCAAGCACGATCCTTTTTTATCAGCCTTTCAGCATTCATTCTGCAGATATGGCCAAATAGTCAGGATTTACTTTCAATGACAAAAAAACACCGATGTGGTAATTTCAGTTCAGCTTTGTATTTTTAATTTCCGCTCCTGCTCGCTCAATTCTAGCATCATCATGACGCAGGGTTATTTCTAGGATTATAAATTTTGGGGTGTGTCGGTATATTTTGGGGGTCCATCCTTGCTGAAAAACCCTGACAAGCAAAAAAAGGTAATCTCAGGCTCGGATTTGGGGGGATTATGGAAAAGGGGTGTCGGTCTCAAATTGGGAGGGGGTGTTGGGGCGGTGTTATGGGGATGTAAAAATATCCCTCTCTGACGTCTGTTGTTTTCAGTTCTGAATGTAAACTCGTCAGCAGGCGTCGGTATTATTTTGGTTCTTTTGAAGATTGACGCGACGAACGAGGTTCTCCAGAAGACGGCGAAAGCCGTGCAGAAGTACGTTTCGGGAAAAGACGTCAGCTCCGGGATTTTCGACGACGCACAGAACAGCGTTTTCAAGGAATTGCTTCCATATTGGGTTGGTTTCATGCGAAACTACGTTCCCATGCAGGAAGATCGACCCATACCGTGTAGGGAAAAAAATTGTGTTTTATTTTAAAATCTGTTGTGCGTATTTGCTCTTTTATGGTGCTTAATCTTGTAATTGGGTGCCGATCAATAATATAATTTTCGGATGATTGCAATAAATATGTAGTTATTTCCTAATAATTTGCATTATGCTGTGTTTGTAATTCATATTGTTGGTGTGCAGCTTTAATACTTATTAGATTTGGTGCTTTTTTCTGGGTTTTGTGTTAACTTTAATTGAGAAAACTGAGCTGAAGTTTATTAGAAGACTTGAAGTTGACATTTATTTCTGGTTTTAGGATAGTTATTTATTTTATGATTTCTTAGTCGGGTTTTCTTTATCTTCGCTTCCCGATTGTGCAGTGAAATGAAACAGAATTCACCTTTGTGCTGGAGTTTCCAAATGACTAGGAACGCCATCTTTGTTTGTGTCACTCTATGGTGTTTGAACTGTCAATTGAAACGACAACCGTGTTACAATTCTTTCTTTTCTAAGATCACGTTGAATGATGGTTTTAGATTACAATGATGCCTTGTTGCCTTGATTTCTCCAGTAACAAAGAAGATGAAAGAAAGACGAAGAAAATTGGAGGAGATTCTGAGTTGGAAGCCACCTTCTTCCAACGCGATAGTTCTTCCGAGTCTTCCCGAGGGTTCGGTAGTTGCCAGCTTCACGTTTACCCTGAACGATGGACTCCGATGGAAGGTGGAATATTCTATTACGTTTGGCTTCTCCTTTGTATGGAATAATTTTGATGCTCTCACTTCTACAATTTACTGTAGCATTAAAGATGTAGGTAAGTAAGTAAAATCTCATTCTGAGACACTTATAATGAATTGTTTGAACAGAATATCAGTAGTCAGGTCAGGTCTTCGTCCTCCAGCTATCGAATTCTCCATGACATCTTTCCAAAGTTCTCTGTCCTTTGCTATGTCTTCCAAAGTCAACCGGTGTCTTCCGTCAGTTTTTCCATTGAGATTCAGCTCTGCCATGTGCAGATCCTCTTACAATCTGTCCACCCATCGTCTTTTTGGTCTTTAGATTTTCTCCCCACTGGTTTGTAGTTGAAAATTCGTTTTGGGTTTCTTATTCCTATTCTTATAGTAGTAGTAGTAGTAGTAGTAGTAGTAGTAGTAGTAGTAGTAGTAGTAGTAGTAGTAGTAATAATAATAATAATAATAATATAATAGTATTGAGGTTTAAAGTAGTTCTGTAGGGACTGCTTTGTGTGAGAGCCACTAGTAAAAAACAGAATTTCAGTTATGCAAATATGACGTCATTTATTAATATTAATATTATTATTATAGCACTGTGTGTATGATGAGGACACTATAAATATGTGACTTGAATAAGATGTTGAACAAGTAAGTCTTTTGTTTGTCATCACAGGCAATGAATTAGTGTCTTCTATTAATTATTAAGATGTGTGAGATTTGTATTATTTCGGGGCGGATTCTTTCAGGAGGGAAGAGTGAACGATGAGGACTCCATTGCAGGTCGCCGTAGCAACCTCGAAGAGCTGCTCGGAGCAGCGGCTTCAATGAGCAACATTGCGAGCCGGAAGATGAGCACCGTTAGCCACAGCACCGCAGGCGACTACAGATCAGTTGCACTTGCCAGCACCGTGTCTAGTTAGTTAGTTAGCGCCAGCCATAACGATCAAAAGATGCGTTCAAAGATCTTCTATGAACACCTGGAATATAAAATTAGTGTTTCGAATTTTCATTTTGTCGTAAGACGTCGAGCAGCAACGTATCAATACTGTTCAGGTTTTGCACTGAGATTTAGCTGAATACTATTAATATTAATAGTTGATATTCTATATACTATGTATATTATATATTATATTATGTAGAGTTCTAGCAGCAACTTATCAATACTGTTCAAGTTTTGCACTAAGATTTAGCTGAATAATATTAATATTAATAGTTGATATTCTGGTGAAATGTTACTGTGCCTTAATTTTATTTTGGTTTTTCATTTTCTACTTACATGCAAAATTCTGACTTATTAAGATATTTTTAATGATTGCTTCTTCACGTTTTAAATTTAAGGAAATTGTTATATCAGAGGACCCCTGTATATACGAGTATGCTATTAACTATTACTGGCCCATTTAGTACATGAAATTAGACACTGTTGCTTTTGTGGCAGAACTTGAATATGCTTATGACTGTCTGCTATTTTGTAACATCTTTATTTACTTCTTTGTAGCAACTTGTGTTAATTGCTGACTTGTTAATGTTGACAAAAGAGCCTTTTGGCTTGTTACACATGTGTGATTTTTTAGTGTTGTCTATGAACGTCTATATTTGTGCCCATATCTTAGTGCACTCATTTGAAGAAACTAGACCAGTCCAGCTTTATTAAAATATTTGGCCCGCCCATGCTTAGAAGTTGCCACCCCAACGGCCCCCCACTCGCCAAATCCAAATTCTTCTTTATTATGCAATTTCACTTATCCAAATACCCAATTTTGGCGCCCCCACCGAAGTGGGGGCGTCAAAATTGGGTATTTGGCTCACTCGTAATTGGCTTACTTGTCACAACTACCCAGTGAGCCAGTAGACTGACAACTTCGTTGATATCAAGGAATAGTATCATTCCGATCACCTGAGCCAAACGCCACTTGGCGGATCACCTCTCCTCACCCACCGCAGATCCATATGTTGAATCTATTGCAATCCTGGGACGCTAAACCAAAACAGCGCAGAACGGAAATCCCCAACCCTTGCAGTCTACCGGTTTTTACGACAGCACAGCTTCTTTATAAACACTGCAGCGGCCTTCTGATTTGGCGTCGTCGTAAATTTTTGAACCATAGTTAGCCAACCATCTAACAGATTAAAAATCTTCTACATCGCCATAATGACGCCATTCGATGGTAGGTCGCTTAATGTCATGGAGGTATTAGGCCTATCCTAGGAGACGGCATTACATCATTTGGCTGAAGCCGACTAGCTGGGAAAGTCCCAGACTAGTAGACTCAAAACATCATCGGCTAAGCCATGGGGAATAGGATTTGGCATGTACCAGCAGTCCAGCATGGACCCTTACCGGTGAAATGTTACACCTACGGAGGGCTATCTCGCTGCGCAGGACCGGCCTTAGGCACAGGCAAAGCAGGCAGTTGCCTAGGGCGCCAAGATCCAAGAGGCGCCAATCCTTGCCATTTTAGCCAAGAGATTTAATTACAACGTCTATTTTTATTTAAGATCAAAACGTTCGCTTATGGAACAGATTAAATAATAATTATTGTTTGTTTCCATTCAAGTTATTCCGATTCAATTCATATTTCGAACCTTGATAATCAGAAGTTGAATATTAATAACGGTATAACACTATGACTCTTCTGTTTTAGCGCACTTTTTTGACTGATTCATCATTGGAGGAGTAACCGTGATGCCACAGGGGGTCCGAGTGGGGAGGAGCAGAGGGCTCCAAAGTATGCTTTGCCTTGGGCGCCATTTTGGCTAGGGCCGGCCCTGTCGCTGCGTACACCCATAGTCTGAGCAGGCTGGCATTACTCTAAATCAATTTACACGGATAATTTAAAGGAATAATATAACTCAGACTTAGCACTACTCCTAACCATGGAGGTACTATTTTTAGCATACGCGCTACTGGCTTCACGCAGCCTGGGCTAGAAATGACGTAATGCCGTCTCCTGGGATAATAACTCCATGCTTAATACCAATAATTATTACAATATCGCTATGGTATTAGAAACTGACGCCAAGTTTCCGCCATTTTGGTGCTATGTTGTCACGGTGTGTTTCAATTAAATATATACGCTGTAGATATATAGACAATAGTTACCATGACAACATCGTACCAAAATGATCGATTTCTGGCGTCAACTTTCGGCTGCCTTTGTCATAGATAGATGGCATATACCGGTAGTACAGTGTTTTTTCTAGGCCTTCTCTGGGGCAAGTCCCCTCTCCAAAGTTTTAAAATTCCCTACAAAATTTTTTATATGTTGCATGGAGGGATGGAAATTTCCCCCAAAAGTGTATCGACGGGGGTTTATTGTTTTGGAGGGGGAAAGTGTAAGGATGGCAATATTTTGCTTGGCATGGCATTCGAGACGGACAAAAAAACTTTTTGGCTTATCAGTCCATTTTAACCCCTTAACTGGGGACCCCGGATATATCCGTTCATTTTACATTGAGTTACAGTTAAATACACAGTTAAGGGGTTAAAAAAAGATAACTCTTTTTGCTTGTCACGGTTTTTGGAGACTCAGACCTTGCCCCCCAACATTTCATATCCCCCCAATGTCAAGGTGGCTAGAATAAACACTGCACCTGTACTGTGTAATATATTAAAGTCTATGGCTAATATCATAGATTTATTACACTGGTCAGCACACAATTTTTACTGCTCTGATTCCAAAATGCTGTCACTTTTGTCCCTGGGGTCTATAAAGTCAAGATGCATTTAAGAAGAACGGGGCGTACCTGTATTGGCAGACGGTTACCTTTATCGTAACGTCTGCTGCCTCTGGCGTGACTGACACTCGCTGTTGGTACAGTACTAACAAGTGGTCGTTAATCCTTAACGATGAAAAACAGACGAAAATGCCGGCGAGTCACAGCATTGAGGTAAATTTGTGTTGAAAGTCTTTGAAGTTATGGCTTTGCAATTACAGCTAATAGCTGGAATAGAAATACAGTTGAATAGCCGTTGTCAAGAGACGATTACTGGCCATAGAAGAACATCGCATGAATTAAACAAGTCCTATACTGCAACCATAACAGGCGCCTTCAGTTTTTCTCGGCATCTGCTGATCGAAAATCTTTCCCTCGCCGTCTTCCCTCGCATCGAGTAGGCCTAAGTACTATAAGTACTCTCCGCACTCGTTCCAGTGGCGTAGCGAGGCAAAGTGTCGCTCGGGGCGAAAATAAAAGTGCCGCCTCCGAAAAACATAACTTCCAACAACTCCCCAAAAATCTCGACAAGCAAAAAAATTGTCTTCCATTCTAACGACTCCTGATCTAAACCGTGGACAGACCCGTCGTATACCTGATGATGAGAAAAAGTCACATGATCACATCTATAGTTTTCGATTCTAATATCGTTGGAAGTGACGTCAGTGACTGACGTAATCTCGAGTGACCCTGTAAAGTAAGTCGTAAACAGTTTGTAAGAACTGCGTTACTGTTGTCCAACTGTAATAATTACAGTAATTAATTGCCATAAGTACTTTGATCTATCTTCGGTGCATTATTGCTTATGGAGAGAGAGAGAGAGAGAGAGAGAGAGAGAGAGAGAGAGAGAGAGAGAGAGAGAGAGAGAGAGAGAGAGAGAGACTAATTAAGAGAGAGAGAGAGAGAGAGATTTAAAGAGAGGATTAGAATTTAGAATGACTGCTGCTGGTGAGTTCCATGTAGGCTAGTCATTGCATATATCGCGTCGAGTGGAAGCTAATAGCGGCTTCAAAGTACAGGTGAGATTCCATTGGTCATCCTGCTGCTGGTGCTGCTGCTGCTGCTGCTGCTGCTGATAATCGTCATTATCAGTGTCGTTGTCATCGTAGTCAGGCACGCTAGAAGAAATCGCAGCGGGGGGGGGGGGTAGAGAGAGACCGACCCACCAAGCAGCCTACTGCCGGCTATACGGTATGCCTCCGCTCCCCCCCACCCCCACCCCCGGGACACATCAAACCCGGTTGCCAATCGATCATCAATACTTCGGCAAACCCAACCAACCGCTTAGCGTCTAGTTTAACCGCGCCGTCGCCAGACCAAACCGTTAATTAATATTCCGCGCGGTCGGTTTGGCGGTCGACGTGACGATTTCTCGCAAAGACCGTAACCGGTACGTGTACGACCGGTACTGACTGTACCGTAAGAACGAAAGCCCGGTACGGACGTATTGATTTCTGCAGTGCAGAAAAGCACTACTAACTATAACGCGCTGCCGATCGATATCGATGAACTGTCTCCTTCTTTCACGCCTCATATATAGTTATAGTTGAGCTTTCGCGGATCCGAGTTAATCAATTGGTGCGATATATTTCACACTGCGACGCGAACCAAGCGCCTGTAACGTATAGTACGCCTAATTACAGTTTACAATTACAGTTTACAAAACCGGAATTATTATTATTATTATTATTATTGTTGTTGGCGCGATGCGCACGGCGTAATAATACATCAGCGCAGAGTTTACCGTTGAGAAGAAGATTGGTAAGTGAAGAGGTATTTCAACACGTATTTGATTAATATTAGCATGCGTCGTAATGTTTTAACTGACTGCAAATCCTAAAGCAGACATTGATCTCAAAACATGACCTTCTAGTTTTCCTCTTGATCATATTTTAATAATAATTTGAAATGTCTTAGTAGTACAAGTAGCAGACTAGTAGTAGTCAGTGTTTATTCTAGGCCTTCTCTGGGGGGATTCCCCCAAGTTTGAATCCCCCCCTCCACAAATTTTGACATTTTGACAGATGGGCGTCAATAGCGGAGAATGAAGACGTGTAGGCCCTATCTCGGTCCATAAAGTTCACGTAAACGTAACATCCGTCAAAAACAAGAAGGAAAAAGTTCAGATTATTTTTAGCAGATCGGAATTTTATCTTCCACTCTTCTAGGCTATATAGACTAACGCACAGACTGATAAAAGAAATCAAGAAAGCAGGAAAGAAATTAAGAGTTGATTTAAACTAAGATTATAAAACTTCTGAACTGGTAGATTTAGATTTATAGCGGGGGGTTTTCGACTGTCCGGAGCTGGCGGAAATAATATAGCTTGTTTTCTTTTATCAGAAATGGAAGGAGGAGGAGAGGAGGAGGAGGAGGAGAAGTGGGAGGAAAGAGAGGAGAAGGAGGAAGAGTGGAGTCTCGAACGGTAGTCGAGGTGAACGTGGGAGGAGTGGTTTATTCGACCACCGTCGCTACCTTGACCCGGTATCCAGACTCCGTGCTGTCGAGGGCCATCGTCGGTGGCCCGCCAGGGGGAGACGGCGGCGGCGGCGGCGGCGGCGGCGACGGTTCTCCTCCGCCGCTGACGGACTCCGTCGGTCGACGCTTCTTCGACCGCGACGGACCTCTGTTTCGCTTCGTCCTCGACTTCCTGCGCACCGGCGACGACTTCCGGCTTCCCGACGACTTCCGGGAACTGGACCGAATCCGACGGGAAGCGGAGTTCTACCGGCTACCGGAAATGATCGAGCGACTTCCGCCGCCACCGCCGACGACGGCGCATGCGCAGTCTCAGCAGCAGCAGCAGCACAGGCTGTCGCTTCCGCTCTGGTCCCCTAGTCCCGCGACCGGTGGCGGCGGCGGCGACCCATCCCCGTCCTCCTCAGACCGTGACGGTTTCTCCGGATCGTCGCCGCTCCAGCTGCACGGGATCACCGTCAAGGAACCGGGCTACGTGGTCGTCGGGTACCGCGGATCGTTCCAGTTCGGTCGGGACGGGCAGGCGGACGTCAAGTTCCGGAAGCTGACCCGGATCCTGGTCAGCGGAAGGGTGTCGATCTGCCGCGAGGTGTTCCAGGACACGCTGAACGAGAGCCGGGACCCGGACCGGGGAACGTCGGACCGCTATTCGGCCCGGTTCTTCCTCAAGCACGGCTTCCTCGAACAGGCGTTCGACATGCTGCAGGAGGCCGGGTTCTGTCTCGTCGGAACCTGCGGGTCGGGAACGACCAGCGCCGGGGAAGCGAAACCGGGCACCGATCGCGAAGAGACGAAGTGGAACCACTACAACGAATTCATCTTCTGTCGCCCGTAAAATTCAAACTCTCGCTCGATAATAATAATAATAATAATAATAATAATAATAATAATAATAATAATAATAATAATAATAATAATAATAATAATAATAATATAATATAATATATAATATAACAAGGTTTAAAGTGGTTCAGTAGGGACTGCCCTGTGTGAGAACCACTGTTGCTCCCGTCCAATCTAATATCCTAAACTACTGAGGTTTATTTTGAACTCATTTACAGTTGTGGCCGTTACTATCCCCTCATCCAGTTCATTCCATCTGTCCACCACTCTTGCACTAAAAAAAAAATGCTGTTTACGTCTCCCAACCCGTTTCTTGAACAGTTTCATGCTGTGTCCTCTGGTTTAGATCATACTGCTTCATTGTAAAAAATCTTTCCTTTGGCATTTCCACTTTGTTTGTTAGTATTTTGTATGTCTCGATCAAATCCCCTCTCTCTCTTCTTTTTTCCAGGGTTGTCAATCCACAGTGATTTAGCCTTTCCTCATAGGTTAGTTTGTGATATCCCTTGATCATCTTTGTTGCTCTGTGTTGCACTCTTTCTAAGGTCATTATGTCTTTCTTCAGGAATGGACACCATGCTTGAACACAATACTCTAAATGTGGACGTACCAATGTCTTGTAAAGTCTTATTATTACATCCTTCTCTCTGCTCACTATCGTTCTTTTGATCATACCTAGAATTTTGTTGGCCTTATTAGCTGCCTCTGCACATTGCCTAGATGGCTTTAAGCTGTTATGCATGATGACCCTGATCTTTCTCCTCGTTTGTCACTTTTAGTCCCTTCCCACATAACTTAAACTCATGATCTGTTCCCTTCTTCCCAATGTGCATCACTGAGCATTTATCTGTATTAAAAGCATTTGCCAATCTGCCGACCACTGGGATAGTCTATTAAGGTCTTGTTGTAAAATTTTTGCCTCTGCTTCACTATCACTCTGTCCACACAGTTTTGTGTCATCAGCGAATTTTGAAATTTTTGACATTATATCATCATCGATGTCGTTGATGTATATTAAAAACAATAAAGGTCCCAACACTGAACCTTGTGGCACCCCACTTATGACCTCAGCCCAATCTGAATACTTGCCTCTTATACCTACCTTCTGTCTTCTGCTCTGAAGCCAGTTTTTTTATCCATCCAAGAACTTTACCTCTAATTCCACTGGCATGTGACTAAACTACCAGGTAATCACATCAACCAAAACCATATACGCTGTAAAAACAAATTCAATCCACAGCATACACATTGAAGTTAGTAGTCGAGTAAAATGATAATAACAGTGACAACAACAATAACATGTATGGTTCTAAAGAAAAAAAGCAGGTAATAATAATAATAATAATAATAATAATAATAATAATAATAATAATAAGGTCATTTCAAAAAAGTGGCTTAGAGGCATTAGTTTCTTTGAAAACCGCATGATTGCTCTAAAAATTTAATAACACATAACCTAGTAGGCCTAATAGCGAAGTATCAAAGACGCCAAGCAAATAATAATAATAATAATAATAATAATAATAATAATAATAATAATAATAATAATAATAATAGCAACTGAGTTTCAAGTGGTTTAGTGGAATTTCTCCTGTGTTGAAATCAGTGTCGCTCACATATCCCTCTATCCCAACTTCCGTTTGTCCGCCACAGCCGCGTTATCCTTGATTCCACCAAAAAACCAACAAACAGTGTTGTTTTGCAATAAAACAAACAGAATTCGTCGGAGTCATACGATCCTAAACAGCAGACATAATACATTAGATTTCAGATCTTCGCGATTTTTATAAATATAAACCAGAGCGACATGTAGGCCTAAAGATGTTCCAATTTAATCGATTGATTGATATTGATTGATTGATTGACCGACTGATTGATAATATTATTGTCTTGCAATTTGTAAACCATAGTTTTTGTGTTTATAGATAATACTGATGACGTCCAAATTTTATCTACGTTTCCCACTGCCGTTGCCTCTAACCCCCAATTCTTTTCCTTATGTCTTTCCCGCACTCCCGTCTCCTGTTATTGCCTCTTCAAGGTACGAAATTTTCCCCACTTGCTCTAATCTTTCACTGTTGAGTAAGATGTTACATGTTTCCCTGTTTTTGACGGTTACAGGTGGTAGCCGCCCTAGCTATGACCGCCCCAGTTATGACCGCCCCGGTCATGACCGCCCCAGTTACTCTATATGGGTTTTGACGAAAAGCAGTGTATTGCACCCGTACGGGGTCATATAATCATTACCCTCACCATAAATCAGACACGAAACACTAACCCTAAACGTAGTAAACGATACTGACGGCAGCCATAGCTGGGGCTGTTATAATGTGATACCGTTTTTCACATAGTCGTTACTTCAGTTTTTGCCTTATTGAATTTTAGTCCAAATCTCTTGTTGCTGCTCTTTCTTTTCATCTGTCAGTTCTTGCTGTCCATCTTCCGTCAAGTTACGTGTCTGCAGTGATGTCAGTGGACTAGAAAAATCCGTCACTTTCCACCCTATTAATGTGTCTATATTGCAAAATATAATAATGCATGTGGCTATACATTGTATAGATTTTTAATCCTTTAAAAAAGTCAGACACCTGATAGATATCCAAAATGCGGGTCCAGATTCCTTATTATTATTATTATTATTATTATTATTATTATTATTATTATTATTATTCAGACAATTTATATAGCGCCGTACGCATGGCGTCTACCAAAGTCAAAGGCGCTGTACATATTTAACATTCATAAGAAGTCGCAATTGCCTTGTAGGCACCGACTGGGCTTCAATCGGTGCAAATATGAAAATACACCACAAATTTTCGCTCAAATTTCGAAAAAAAACCTGGTCCATGAAAAAAATTTTCGGGCGATCCAAAATTCATGTCAATATTTCACCCAAATTTCTCTTTAGAACCATCAAACGCCTTGCAGTGATGTCAGTGGACTAGAAAAATCCGTCACTTTCCACCCTATTAATGTGTCTATATTGAAAAAATATAATAATGGTGGCTATACATTGTATAGATTTTTAACCCTTTAAAAAAGTCAGACACCTGATAGATATCCAAAATGCGGGTCCAGATTCCTTGTAGGCATCGACTAGGCTTCAATCGGTGCAAATATGAAAGCCCTACGACACCACAAATTTTCGCTCAAATTTCGAAAAAAAACCATGGACTATATAGTCCATGAAAAATTTTCGGGCGATCCAAAAATTCATGTCAATATTTCACCCAAATTTCTCTTTAGAACCATCAAACGCCTTGCAGTGATGTCAGTGGACTAGAAAAATCCGTCACTTTCCACCCTATTAATGTGTCTATATTGAAAAAATATAATAATGGTGGCTATACATTGTATAGATTTTTAACCCTTTAAAAATGCCAGACACCTGATAGATATCCAAAATGCGGGTCCAGATTCCTTGTAGGCATCGACTGGGCTTCAAAACAATAATTTTCGTGTAGACAATGGGAGAAAAAAGTCTTCAGGACATTGTGTCTCGTTCCTGTCGCCTGTCGGGGCTTCCCATTGCCAGGCAAAATCGTTAAATACGAACGCAAAAGAACCAGTCTGAACCGGCTTCTTGGCGCGTCTTCTAAAAAATCGTAAACGGCACAAAAAAAATACCGACACAAATTGCCAGCAAAACGCGTAGGCAAAACGGCGCATATGTTAGGCACACACACGAATGAGACACAGGCAGTGGCGGCTCTAGGATTTGGCAAGTGGGGGGGCCGTTGGGGGGGGCAACTTCTAATCATGGGGGGCCAACCATTTGTTGTTTAATGTATGTAGCATTAAGTATAGGGTCCCAACTGGGGGGCCACTGGGGGGGCCAGGCAGTCAATAGGGGGGGCACGGGCCCCCCTGGCCCCCCCGGTGGAGCCGCCACTGGACACAGGAACTGGTATAGGGTAAATTAGGCGATGGCCCTTCATACTCTCCCTCCCTTCTAAATGGGTCGATGGTCAGACAGGGGCATATCGACCGGAACTGTCCAGTTGCCTTTTATCGTGTTTCAGCACGATCACGTGATATGGCGGTTAAAGGTTTATTGAGTAGATGGATATCCGCTGAAAATTGACTGAGAAAACGCTTGTGCAATGTATTCTTCCTGGATGAATTTCTTTAGATATAATGTCACACAATGCCCAAAACAGTAAAAATAAGTAATATTTTTGATGGAATCGACAATACAGTGCATTAACTTAAATTTATTTAGGCCCTAACGTTAAATTTTTCCAAAAACTACTAAAATAAGTAGTTATTAAACAAATACACAATAATAATAATATACAGCGGTATCCTCTTCGAGCACAGTTATAGGTCTAAATTAAGTACAGTTGCTCTTACAAAATCAAGCCTGACAACGTTAGCATAATTTTGCACAATAGCTTATAATCTTTCTTCCAGCTTAAGCTTTTTGTCCGCGTCACTTTGTCTGGGTGGCCTAAAAATAATTCTCCCACACAACGCCATTTTGAGTAGTTTGGATAAGTCTATATATCTCTCAGTAAGTATGTCTATGATAAGACCATTGGTGGCAGCATCTTTCTCTAGGGCTCTTAGCCGACGACGAGACTTGAAACTGTCGATGAGAGATGAAACAATAGCAATTAACCTCATCAACGGACAGCGAAGAGAATGTTTGAACTGTGAACTGCAAGAATGCGCGAAAGAATCGGTCAATTCAACGACGACGTCACGTGACAAATATAATACAAAAACACATTTTAAAAAGTAAAATAATAAAGTTGGAGACAAAAAGAAAAAACCGCAGAAGAAAGAAGAACATCAAGAAAAGACCAAGTACATGAGAAATCGAGAAGGCTGATCTTACAGAAGCACAGATCAAGCTTTAAGAGATCGAAAGGGGTCCGTGCGAATTATAGGTTGTAAATGGTGCAGTGCTATAGGGTCCTATGTGACGAGGAACCCGAAGGACAGCAACCACTTGAATTACATCTCTTGCGAATCCAGAACTAGGCCGTAAAACTTCCAAAACGCTGTTCGATCTCTTTCTGGAGACGTCTCGACTTTGTCCGACCACATAATAGGCCTAAGAGTCGATTCTTTTCCAGCGAGGCTTTCATCTTCTTCTTCTTCTTCGAGTGGTTTAGATCTTAGAAGCGATTCCCAAAAATTATTCTCTTCCGAGACTGGTTCACATCCTGCGGAAGTTAGACACTCAGCAGCAGCAGCAGCAGTTGGGATCTATCTCCTCATCAGACGAACGTATCACAGACGCGACCGTCCGCCGAGGGGCCGATCCCGCCGCCGCCGCCGTCACCGGCGAACCCCGGCGTCTCGTCCCCGGAGAGAGACGCGGTCAGATATCCCCGAGACGGACCGCAGACGGCCGTTTCGTTCGCGGATTCGTCGTCGGACCCCGCGGCTGTCCGTTCCTTCCGCGAAGAAGTTCCGCGGACGAATCCGACGTTATCGTGTCCGCCGTAGAGACTCCGCGTGAACTCCCCCGCCGCGTCCCTGTACCCAGTAGAGGGGCCGGCGACGCTCTCGACGGCCCGCTGGGGGTCCACCCAGTGACCCGTTCCTCCGGCGGAGTGTCCTCCCGCGGCGGCGGCGACGGCGGCGGCGGCGGCGGCGGCGGCGGAGGCGCGGTACCTGGCGTCGAAGTAGTCCGACCGGCGTCTGAGCTCCGTCCTCCCGGGCGGCGGGGGACCTCCTCCTCCTCCTCCTTGGTCTCGCCTGGCGCCGCCGCCGCCGCCGCCGCCGCGGGCGCTGTGGCGAGGAAGGGCGTCGCGGAAGTGGTTGGTGATGTAGATCTTGTTCTCAATCGGATACTTCGACGCTGCAGACGACGGAGAAGAAACCAGAGGCCGAGTGCTTGACGCACCCGAACAATCACCTAAACACAACACACACACACTATATTATAGCGCTATTTAAAGTGGCTTTGGAGGCATCACTGTCTGCGTGAAAGCCACTAGGGGCGCCAAAGGGGCTTGAACCCGCTCCGCTAATCTGACGCTCCAGCGCGTAACCCACTCTGCCATCTTGCGCCCCCAAGAACGCCACAACCCAAACTATATACGTCGGCGTAAAGAAAATCTCGCTTTTAAATCATACTTTCTAGTTGCCGCTGAGGGTGACGTTTGGCTGTCAAGTTCCATTTTCCGCGACAGAAAACAATGACAGTGTCGCTATGGCCTTTGCTGGATGCAATCAAGGCAGAAAGACCTCGTGCTTGTGTGCTTAATGATCATTGTTTTTTCCGAGTAATAGACTAATAGCAGTTGTAATAATACTGTAATAATAGCAATAGTAGCAGTACTAGTATAAGTAGTAGGATAATTACTCTTAGGAGTAGTCGTAAAATAAATAGTAGTAGGCCCTGTTTGATGCACTGTGGTAGAATAGTAATAGTAATTACAACAAGTAGTGAGTTATTCGTCAATTCCTGGTAGTAGTAGTAGTGGTAGTAGTCCCAAGTAGTAGTCATAGCAGTGATTTTCAGTTTGCAGCAGCAGCAACTAACTTTTGATGGCAGTGCTGGTAGCAGTTAGTAGTAGTTGTGGTAGTAGTTGTGGTGAAGTGGTAGTGAGTGAGTAGCGTAGTAGTAGTAGTGGTAGTGTTTGTAGTAGTAGTAGTAGTAGTAGTAGTAGTAGTAGTAGTAGTATTAGTCAGGCTGATCATAATAATAATAATAATAATTATTATTATTATTATTATTATTATTATTGTTATTATAATTATTATTATAAGACCGAACGCTCTTACTGTCTTGACGAAGTACTTGAGACGGAGTAGGAGGAGGAGGAGGGTGCGAATATTGTTGTACGTTGCCATTGACGGCCGTTGCTAGGCAACTGTCGTCCTGGAGACTGAATCCTCTTCCGCTGTCCGTAAGGGATCCGGAACAGCAGCTCGAGGACTCCCCGTCCGTGACCCTCGAACCATCCGACCCGTCCTACAGCGAGAAATCCAAGATCCGTAAAAATGGGATTCGAAATCCATCCAGAGACCCTGGAGACTATATAGGAAGGCAAGTGTTGCCACAATGGCGCACCCACTGGATGGGGTGGGTGGGGTGGGTGGGTAGGGCCCGGCTCCTATAATGGCTGCGATTTTTGAGGTGGCTGGTAGCTAGGGAGGAAGATCGAATTCAGAGAATGCGTGAATTTTTGAAGAACATGAGGGAAACCTTTGCCCGGAAAATGTCGATGTGCCCCCCCCCTATTTCGAAACCCTGGCTTCGCCTCTGTCTTGCCACACGGCGTACGAATCATTGGAGGAAATTTCTGTATTAGGCTCGGAAAGTCGAAATAATACCTATCTAAGTGCAAGATTCACTAATCAAATTGAAATTCAGTGTTCTCTTTCTGACACCACAATAGCGCAGCATAAATTGGCCTATCTTCTACCTCGGCCATTCGGTCGTTGTATCTGACTGCTCTGGCCGATCGACGACGACGATGATGATGTTGATGATGATGATGTTGTTGCTGCTGTTGTTGATTATCCGGATGAGATACGGATCTTATGTAGATTCCCTTTTTCGGCTGCGCCCCAAAAGACGAATCAAGACCAATGGTGGACGGAATGGCAGTGTACTAAAATCACCAAATCAAGCATTACCATTCTGGCCAGAACCGGCTGTAAGATTTAAAATAGGGGGGAGGAGGGAAGGTAGCATGAATCGAAAATAATACGTGAATGTGTGAAGAAATAAATACTTGACTATCTTTTTTACCCGTCGGTGATTTTTATCCGAACATGTAGACTAAATGTGCCCCCTCCCCCCTATTCCCGAACTCTGGCTACGCCACTGAATATTTTACAGGCACATGCACGCGCGCACACGCAATCGATCAGCCAGGGACTGTTTTATGAAAAAACTTATCACTGCACTAAACTCAGAAAATTTGTGGACATCGGCGCACGAAACAAACCCAAAAACAAGGTCGTCCGGAAAATGTATCACTGCACAAAGCACAGAAAATTGCATATTTTACCACTGCACATTTTGTGTATCAATGCGCGTTAAAACAGGCCGTGCCATCGGCATTCTTTGATTTTTAAATGCTACACAAATTTTGCTATAATAGACATAGTCCAATCTCACGACCTGTCGCGATCCGAATAGGGGGCCGGGCTTCCCCAGTTTCCCCTCCCGTCGCTACGCCAACAAATTGACTGAATTACTGAATGGATGAATGAATGGATGAATGAATGAATGCATACATTTGGAGGCCATTCATCGGTGGGCGAAGAATGGAGTTCTTCGAACGACTCTTCGCGAATGGATCCAAGCTTCGAATCTCTTTGTCTCCGTTCGCAGAACCGTTTGAAGAAGAAACGCTGGATACGCTTCGAACAAGGCGGTTGGTTCCATCTGGACCACATCATCATCAACAACAACGTCATCATCATCATCATCATCATCACCAACAACGACGACGACATCATCATCATCATCAAGAACATCGCTACTGCTGTTACTCGGGTTTATCAACGGCGAAAACTCAATTTCAGGAGGAGTATCTTGCTGCAATATATATATATATATATATATATATATATATATATATATATATATATATATATATATATAAAATGAACGTACCACTGCAGACAGAGTCTGGTCCTTTGGCCAGTTGGACGGCGGCCGATACGAGCGCCTTCTGTTGATTCCGTCGATAGCAGACGATCGCTCCGGCTACGGCCACCGTGATGACGACGACGATGACGGTGGCGCAGACGACAGCCGCAATGATCACCGTGTCCGTGTTCCTGATTCCCGCCGCCGCCGCCTGGCTGTCCGGCGTCGCGGCCGGGGTCGGAGGACCGGCGACCGCTTCCGGTGTACTGCTTCCGGTGCTCGCCGGCGGCGGCGCCGGAAGTCGAAGCACGTTGACGACCAGCGTAGCCGTGGCGGTGGCGGCCGTCGCGGCGGCTCGGACGTCACTGACCGTCACGACGTACGAATACAGGCGTCTGACGTCATACCGGAATACGACGTTCGACGTCACGATCCCCAGGGCGGCATCGACGCTGACGGCGGCCGGGGGCGTGTCGCCGACGGGGGAGCACCGGAAGGACAGCGCTGTCGCGTCCTTCTCGGACGGGTCCGTGGTGACGTTGAGGACTGCGATCGTGTCCCCGATCCGGTTCCCCTCGTAGACGTCGACCGCCGTCCGGTCGGCGACGAACGCCGGACCGCCGGACGTCACCCGAACCACCACCACGACCGACGACGTCAGCGGCGGTGACCCCGGTCGACGCAGGTCACGGCGACCGCGTACTGAGCGGCCCTGTCGAACCTGACGGCCGTCTTCAGCTTGTAGTCGGTGTAGACGGGCTCGAGGCGGAACGCCGTCGAGTTGACGGAGCAGTTGAACTGGGCGTTGACTCCGTCGTCGGCGTCGGTCACCCCGATGTAGGCGACGAAGGCGTCCGCGGGGGCCCCCGTAGCCACCGTCGCCACGCCGTCTTCCGTCAGCGTTGTGACGGCGATCGACGGGGCGTTGTCGTTACGGTCGGCGACGAAGACGGTGACGCGGGCGTAGGCAGGAAGTGACGTCACTCGCGAGCGATCGACGGCCGTCATCGTCACTAGTACCACCGGCTGCTTCTCGTGATCTAGAGCGGAGGCGACGTAGACGACCCCGGTGCGATTGTCGATCCCGAAATACTGACACAAGCGATTGAGAAGAATGACCGTTTGATTGAAAACGAGGCTACTACTACTGCTGCTGCTACTACTGCTACTACTACTACTACTGCTGCTGCTGCTGCTGCTGCTACTGCTGCTGCTGCTGCTACTGCTGCTGCTGCTGCTGCTGCTGCTGCTGCTGCTGCTGCTGCTGCTGCTGCTGCTGCTGCTGCTGCTGCTGCTGCTGCTGCTGCTGCTGCTGCTGCTGCCACTGCCACCACCTGCTGCTGCTGCACCACCACCACCACTGCCACCACCACCACCACCACCACTGCTGCTGCTGCCACCACCTGCTGCTGCCACCACTGCTGCTGCTGCCACCACTACTGCTGCTACTGCTGCTGGCCCTGCTGCTGCTGCTGCTGCTGCTACTACTACTGCTACTGCTGCTGCTACTACTACTATTACTACTATTACTACTGGGCCTACTGCTGCTCTACTACTACTACTACTACTACTACCTACTACACTACTACTAAGATTACTACTAACTATTATAAGAATAAGCAGCTACTACTGTACTACTTTCCAAAGCGCTATATAAATTTACGAGATTTTACTTACTTATTGTACAAATGATGAGGTCAAAATTATTAAATATTTAATCAATTGTGCCAGAACAGAATTTCAGTTTCTCCTATACCATTAGTTGGTTCTGTTGAGTGCTTCGATCCATTGCGTACGTTATCTGACCGGCGCCAGAGGGATCTCCGCCGCCGGTGCCCTGGTAGCTGGCGCGCACCTGGAGGACGCTGGTTCCCGGCGGGAGATTCTCGGGCACCGTTGCCACGTACGTGGAATTCTCGAAAACGAGGCTCTGCTGCGACGACGACGACGACGACGACGACGAGTCGAGGACGATGACGTTGACGGCAAGGGACCCTGTCCTCGATGGCCTTCCTCCGTCGAAGGCCAGAACCACCAGCGAATAGGAGCTGGCCTCTGTCCTCTTCAGCCGCTCCATCAGTCGGAGTCGGACGTCTGACGAACCGTCTGCCAGACTGCCGACCACCAGCTGGAATTTCGTGGAATTCGGTTCCAGGCGGTAGCCCTGTGTCCAGTTTTCAAGAAGAATTCGGCGAAGACCGGTTTTAAAATTCAGTAGAATTAGGCTTAATTTAATTCACTTTTTATTTAAAATTCAGTAAAATTCAACAATATAATGACTTTGGTTGGACGACTTTTGGGCTCAACAAAGCAACTTGTTTGGCATCACTGAGAAATAACTATTAAACTTTGCTTTTTTAGTTTTTGCCTTTTATGATAAAACCTAAATATTGACACTGCAGTAGCTTGATTATACAGTAAATTGAATTTGTCCGAGTCATTTATGTCATTTTCTCAAGAAATTCAAAACGTGGACATGGGCGCCCGCACATTAGGGCAAGATGGGGCACTTGCCTCCTCCCATGAAAAATGCAAATACCAATATTTCACATTGAAATTTGAAAACCTATAAGCTTGCTAAAATATTAACCGTGACCATTGTGTTCAAATGTGTTTTGCCCCTCCTGAAAAATTCTGTGGGCGCCCATGTGCGTGGAGTTGAATAATTAATTTTTGAAGTTTAGTAACCTTTAAATAAAATTCGTAAAATCGGTAAAATTCGATATCTTGAACACACTATAGGCCTACCTGTATCCCGTCGCTTCCTCCATCCGGGTCGTCAGCTCCGGGAAGGAGGAAGAGTTTTCCGGGCGAGTCCGTCTCGGATACGTTCACCCGTACCGCACCCGGAGTGAAGGTGGGCGTGTGGTCGTTGACGTCGACGACGACGACGAAGACGTTGAATACCTGGAAGTACCTGGGAGGCAGAATCTGGACCTGGAACTGCAGGACGCATGACGTCACGTACGCACAGATGACGTCACGGTCGATCGAAACGTTCGGCGCGGTGACGATCGTTCCCGTCGACGCGTTGATGGAAAAGTAGGCGGTGTCGGAACTGGAAAACCGGAAGCTGAAGACGAGGTTCGCCCGATCGGCGGGGTCCGGATAGAGATCCGCCAGGCGGAAACCGTCGAAGACGTTTCCCACAAAGGTCCCCGGAGCGGTCTTTTCCAGGACGCTGAACCGGACTGGTTGGCTGGCGTTGCCCTGGGCAAGAGCGACCGGCAGGTGACAGGAAGCGACGATGATGGACAGGGCGAGGAAAAGCTGTCCGTGACAGTCACGCTCGGCCATTATTCTCATTCGCAGCCTCTTCTGCTATTGTTCATTGTTTCTGAAAGAAATTGCAGGCATTTTTTTAAAATCGATAACGCGAATGTAAAATATTCTAAGGTCTTCTTTATTCACAGACAAAGTGATTCCAATAAACCTCGTGTGCCAGAACATTCTAGAATAGCCTATCACTAGTTTTACATCAACTCGTCAGCTCGTAAGGCCAAATAGAACGAAAACTGATAGAATAGAACAGAACACTGTATCAGTGTTTTATCCAGACCCCAGCCCTTTAGGGGGTGGGGGCAAATTGACGTGGCTGGCGGGAAGAGACACCGTTCAATGCAAAAATTGTGTCACTGCTGAAATTGGGGGGGGGGGGAATTTGAGGTTTTGGAGGGGTAATCTTCTCCAACAGGCCTGAATAAAACACTGTTCGGTGTACGCAAGTTACGCGATTCTCACAAAGCAAAAGAAGTCAAACAATACTAAAGCAAGTTAGGCCCTGTTAACAGAACATACTGTTACTATACAGTATACACCAACCCAAAATACTTACGCTACAGTAGGCTACACAACATCGAGTACTCACAAAGCATTTTATTTTAACCTAGAGCACCAACAGTTTACAAAATCGTACAATTAAAACCCGTTTTAAATAACCCTTAATATACGCTGCTGCTATAGTATAGAGTGTCACAGCTGACAGAAACTGCTGTATATACCTGAACATAAGAGCGATCAAAGAAATTTCTCGTGCGTTTAAATTAAGGGTTTTCCGTCTTTTCATCTTTTCTCCATTATTGTCCCACTGACCAGATGTACATCCCCTGAAACAATCAGTTGAATCGGTGAGGTCAGCAGAAGGGAGCTGCCCCCAGGGCTCAGGTCCCGTTTGGGGGGGGGGGTGGCTAGACGAGAATACTGCGCCACATCAGAGTTCAGAGCATTTTATGCCTTTGAATAGTACAACTGATGCTATAAAAGAATGTATTATTATTATTATTATTATTATTATTATTATTATTATTATTATTATTATTATTATTATTATTACTTTCATTATTTTTAATTATTGCTGTTATTATTGTTGCTATTGCTGCTGCTGTTATTGTTAGACCTATAATGATAATAATAACAAATGACACTTTTATGATGATGATGATGATTATTATTATTATTATTATTATTATTATTATTATTATTATTAGCCTATTAGGTCTGTCAGGTTTATTATTAGTATTATCGTTATTGTAGTAGTAGTTGTTGTTGCTGCTATAATAATAATAATAATAATAATAATAATAATAATAATAATAATAATAATAAATAACACTTTTTATAACACCCTTTAAAATACTCTTTTCTGAAAGCGACGAACTGTTTTTAGACAGACTCAAATTCCCTCCGGATGCCGACGTAGAAAATTTGTCTGTTCAACCAGTTTCACTCGCTAAGTCGGTGTCACCCGGGTGAATTAAGTGTTGAGGATAACACCGCAAAGCGAGTAAAATAGACCGAAAGTCATGTCGAATGATAATTATTACCCTCATCAGAAAATCAAAAACGATTTTTCATCTACACAACTGTTCGGTCTTCTGTCTCTGGTTTGGTTTCTTCAAGTCGTCGATAAACTTGTACTAAACCAGTGACAGTTGAAATATCAGCTTATAGGCTTAATCTCTGGTTTGGCCTTCATGTGGTGTGGTTTTCAAGTTTCGAACATCTTAATTACTAACCTTTCTGGCCGCCAGCGGTTTAAAATAATTGACTCGACTCTCTGATCCTAAATCAACAAATCCAACACTTTTTAACGCTTCGAAATACTCATGGAGTGCCCGAGCACACACATCTTTCATCTATCTCGACTACCTGAGTTCGTTTTCGGAATTTTAACACTGAAAAACTATACATTAGGCCTATGGTTACCTTTCGTTAGAGCTCGATAATCGTGCATATGCCCTTAATCTTATAGTAATTAAACTTGACGTAAAACAGTCTTCGTATGCAATCGCGATCGTATTAGTCTTTCATGACGGTCTTCAGAGGGGGGAGGGGGGGTGATTACCGGGGGTGTCAGTGACGTTCTTGTTCTTGTTCTTTGTGTGCCGTTTCCATGCGCATCGGCCCGGGCCCCACTCGACGGTCGGACGTGTCATCGGCAAAGATTTTCGTTAAGCAATCAATGGACCTGCGGTTCAACAAGCGCTGTTGTTTTCGTCAATGATTTCGAACGATCTATACACGATCAACACCTTGACGAGGCGTCTTCTGTCCGAGCGCACTCGACTGCCGATCGTAAAAACTGTTCTACCCACCCCCATCCCCATCCCACCCCACCCCACCCGAGGGGCCGGTAGGACCGTCGTCTCTTATGAAAACCGTCTCTCTGTCTGTCTATCTGTCTGTCTGTCTGTCGCGAGGTGTTTCACGTGTCACGCGAAAACGTACTATAGTGTTTGGTAAGGCACAGTGTGGTGAACTCTATATCAATAGTACGTTCTTCACTGGATAGTAATTTGGGAGTTGTAAACTTTAAACAAAAACAAGATATCTAAGAGTACGCTGAATTGGACGAAGCATGCACCCGTAAAAATATAAAAGTCTTGCGATTCTAATATTAATAAACTAATTCAGAAACAACTGTTACTACTGCCACTACGACTACTGTGCAACTATTATTACTACTACTACTATTACTACTTATTATTACTACTATTACTTATTATTATTATTATTATTATTATTATTATTACTATTATTATTACTATTATTACTACTACTACAGCAACAACAACAACAACTGCTACTACTACTGCTGCTACTACTGCTACTACTGCTGCTGCTGCTGCTGCTACTGCTGCTGCTGCTGCTACTGCTGCTGCTGCTGCTGCTGCTGCTGCTGCTGCTGCTGCTGCTGCTGCTGCTGCTGCTGCTGCTGCTGCTGCTGCTGCTGCTGCTGCTGCTACTGCTGCTACTGCTACTACAAGAGTGAGAAACAGTACGATAGTGTAGTGGTCGACAAACTCTCATAACGAGGCGCATTTGTAGTTTGTACTTAGTGTCCTGTACTCAAAAGGAATAATAGTGTCTAAGACTCTAAGCCATGCAATTTGGAAGCTACATAGGCAATAATAAATATAATAAAAATAGGCAAGACCTAATATTTAGGATGGTTTCACGAAAACTGTTGCTCTTCCTATATATAATGCAGCGTTCCGCATTGAGCCAGATAAATCTTCAGCAAAAAGCGACGTTCACATAGGCGTAAAGTTCTGTTAGACCGCTCGGCTCGAGCCCTCACCTTTTGAAAGGCTAGGCTAATGAATGGAAAAGGTATAGGGGCTGGGACCCCACTTTTCACTAAAGCCATTTTCCTAAAAATCGCGTTTACGTAAATTACGTCACATAATAGCAAACAGCTACTAGATATTACGGTTACAATAATTACGCGTTTAAATTATCTCTGTTATAGCGAGTCTCGTATCGTCTACAGTAGGCCTACAGGGTGGCGCAAAAACCGGATTATATTAAATGCCAAACCTAATGTGTCCGGTTTTTGCGCCACCCTGTAGGCCTATATATCTCTGGGTCTCTTCTGCCACCGAAGCACTCTGGATCTTTCGATCATGGATCGTGATCTAATTTTAACAAGGACTGATCGGTCGTGACTGATTTGGAGCAAGCAATATCAGTGTAATCGCCATTGATCATTGCACCAAATCGATGTTGAAACTTCTTGAAATCGATGTCAAACAAATTCCTGCAGTCTTAGCTTTCTATCCTATCTCATATTTTCTGTATTCAGTGTTTATTCTAGACCTTCTCTAGGGGGGGAATCCCTCCCAAATTTTAAAATTCTCTCCCAAATTTTTATATGTTGGCTGGTGGATGGAAATTCCCCTCTCTCAAAGTGTGGAGACTCAGACCTTGTCCCCCGAAACATTTCAAAATCCCCCCCACTGTCAAGGTGGCTGGAATAAACACTGTTAGTATTTATTAACTTATTGAAGACTTGCAGTATAAAAATACGGCAACCACGCTTACACATATTAAGTCCAACACAGTTAGAGCCCACTAAACAGCTTAAAATTCTGTTATTATAGCAAAGCGTCGTTATAAGGTACTTAGCGTATTTTCAGTAGTACTTACTTAGCGTAGGCCTATACTTAGTAAATTAGTACAGTAGAACTTCGTTGTTACGGATTCGGTTATAACGTTTACTCAGTTATAACGTACTGTGATGTACGATCCTGTGTGATGCGCTACCGCATTGGATGGTATTGTATAGAACGTACTTCGGATATAATGTACTAAGCTTTACCGACTTCCTTTAAGTACGTTATAACTAAGTATTAGCGTTGCCACGGGGGCAAATTGGGCAACTGCTCCCCCAACCTGACCCCAGGCCACCTATCAGATTCGCGCAAATCCGGCGAGAATGTTTTTTTTGTAGAGGGGCGGAGGAGTGGGGTGGGGTAAGGAATCTGACACGCCAGCCCCCTTTGCCCCCAAAACCAAAATTCCTGGCGACGCCACTGCAACTAAGTTTTACTGTGCTTAATTGTTCAATATAAGCATAACCATGAACATCAAAGCGATTAGCTACATATCTCGTGAGTACCTGAAGAAGTTCGCTTATAGAATGCTTCCAGAAACTGTTCTTCAATACGAAATCAGATGGTCCGAATGTATGCTGTACAGGTCTGTGTCGCTTGCATAGAAGCTATGGTCTTCCCACGATTTCATCACAACCTATCTTCATCCTTTCAACTGTTCGCAAGGCTTTGGTGTTGATGGCTGTTTAGCCATTTAATTCAGTAGCCTACAGCGAGCACCCTCGCCCTAAATAAGATCGCTTACATTTTTTTAGGAACGCCTCAAAACGTGATGATAGGTTATCTGAAAGACGCAACTGGCATTCGAGAATTATTCGCCGCAGGCCTAATGGACGCTCATGCCAAGATGAAAACACACTATTAGTTCGCAACCCGTAATACAGCCATTATAAAATTCCACGGCCCTGGGTTTCAATGGTCTGCAATCGAAGCGAAAATGTAGCCCCCCCCCCATTTAGGGGTGCGGGTACTTAACGAGCACAATAGCCGCGGCGTGCGATTTGACGGGATGACAAAGACAACTGCACTGGGCGAAGTAAGCCATCGCGTGCTTAACTATAGGCTACGCGTTCACGGCGGCATTTGATGCATTAAATTTTTGCGCATCGCCCGAGCGGTCGTAAAAACTTCGTAGTGCCGTAGACGGGACAGGTCGTTACACCTGGACGGGTTCCTTTGTGACGACCGCTGAGTTATGCACTTATAGACGCTTGCACGTAATTATGCATGTTATAGGAACGTGCAGCTGCCAACCTTGCCGAGGCAAAGGGCTTGGTGCCTGCATGGAGTCAACGAGGATGAGAAGTCTGCGACCCTTTTTGTAGGTTTGGAAATTGGTAGGCTATTTCGGGCATCAAAGGAATCTTCTTGACCATCTGGAAGACCAATACTGTATCGGCCAGTCAGGTGGAACTTTGTCCCGCAAGTTACAAGACACAGCCCCCCCAGAAATCATTACTATCCATAGGGTAAAAATCAAACTAAGCAGGCCTAACCACCAGACCCCATCAGGGTAGGTCTATAGGCAGGCGCGTCTCTTGGTCCGAGCCTCTGCTTAGAAATGGACCTCAAACCAAAAAGTCTGTATAAATATTTTTAAAAAGCCTATTTTTCCACCGGGGCCAGGTCCCCCTCCTAGAGCTGTAGGTTCATATTAAATGAGCTTAAACAACAAATGGGGACTGAAAGAACCCCCCACTAAACCACTGGCTGTAGGCCTATAGATAGACCTGGCCTAAGGGGCTGTCCATTAATTATGTCGACAATTTTGGGGCAATTTTTTACCTCCTTCCCCCTTGTCAAGTTGTCAACAATTGTCAACTTTCAGTGATCCCCTATAATTATGTCAAAACTTTTGACTCCCCCCCCACTAAGACCAGTGACGGGTCCTCTGTCAACAACTGTCAAATTATTTTCAAACCCTTCCCCTAATTTGTTGACGTAATTAATGGACAGCCCCAATTTGATCTCCGAAAGGGTATGGACCTTAACTGCCATTTTAATAGCCTGATGACTTTATTGTCCCCATTTCCTTCTTAGTAATTGTAAACTTTCTAATTAAAAAGAATGAATTTCGGGTTTATAGTAGACCTATATATCGCTATAGACCCACTGCAAACCACATAGGCCTAGGCGTACTCTTAACTTTTAAGCGCACGTGACATGATATTCGATTACGGCCATCTCTGCGTTCTGGTAATGAGTAAATAAATAATTAAATAAATAAATAAATCTATGACTTGCATTGAAGTCTCTGTCTTTCACTGCGGCTGTATAGATGCCTAGCTGTCTCACAGTGTAAGCGTGTCTCTAAAAGAGCGTCCGAATTGGACAAAACGGTGTAAACTATTTAAAATTACCTGCAAATTATCTATTGTTAATATGACATCCAAATGCAGTCTGTCGTGATGATAGACAATTAAACCGTAAAATCAGTGTCATCAGTTTCAGACAATTTAATTGCACGAGTTTACTGTTGATGGGGCCTAGTGGAGTGAGAAAGTGTAAAGCTTTAGTTTGTTATAAACTGCAGTCAATGAAAAACAAAAAATTGCTTCAATCGAGTTGGACTGTCTAATCACAGTAACTATGCTCTCTTAATGAACCGGTAGATTCGATGGCGTAGCCAGTGCAGTGGCTTACAGTGTAGCGTCCGAATTGGACAAAACGGTGTAACTTGTGACATCCACAGTCTGTCGTGTGTGACAATTAAACCGTAAAATCAGTGTCATCAGTTTCAGACAAGTCGAGGGGCAGAGGACTCAGGGAATTTCTTTACACTGGATAGCATTGCTTCCTTTCTGTGTGGGCGCCCTGTTTTTCAAATCAGTTACGGTGTAGTAGTTTATGTCAGGTTTACTGTAGGGGCCTAAGTGAGAAAGTGAAAGCTTTGTACCTGCAGTCAATGAAAAGAAAAAATTGCTTCAATCGAGTTGGACTGTCTAATTACAGTAACTATGCTCTCGCCCCAGGCGGCACTTGCTCTAGCCTCTAGGGGCGGCACTTTCGAGCTTTCTTAGAGATTTATTTGCTTGCCAGAGACTTTTGGAGAGTTGATAAAGTTTTTTTGCATGTCACACTTTTGCTGAGAATTGAGGGCGGCACGTTTTTCTCGCCTCGGGCGGCACTTTGCCTCGCTACGCCACTGAGCCAGTGTTCTGGAATATGGGGATGGGCAGATCGACATTTTCGGATCAAAAGATCTTAACAGCAAAACGGTCGTCAATGAGAAGTTCTTCTCACATTCGCGCATTCTCTTCGACCATGCTACCTACGCTCTCCAAAAAAACTCCACGGTTTCGCGCAAATTCCACTGCTGGATTCAACCAGATTAGGGGCCACCGGGGGGGGTCAGTATAGGGTCCCAACTGGGGGGGGGGCACTGGGGATGGGCCAGGCACTCAATTGGGGGGGCACGGGCCCCTCTGACCCCCCGGTGGAGCCGCCACTGGTGAGATTAAGTGTGAGAACGATACTGTCATCGGCACCTTGATTCCACTATAAGGACAGGTGGGCGATTTGTTCAATAGTTTTGATCAGCGATCGTCGTTTCTGCGAAATCGACCTTGCTCCCCCACGCCTTTCAGCGACGTATACGGCTAAAAGAGTGTATAATTTCACAAGGACACGCCACAGTCGAGCATGATTTGTACAGCTGCCTACCGCATCCAGTAGGCTATTCAGTTTTTCCCATTCACGTTAAGTCATGATTTACAGAATATCTTCTTTCAAGGCGTTTTTACGTTGCGTGTACGTTAAGAATTTTTCTGAAGAACACTGCAGCTTAGGGTTTTGGTCACCGGTTCTAGCTGGCTGCATGCATCGATATTATATCCACTATGAATAGACTAAGTCAGACGCAGAGAGAGATCTAAGACATAGATTAGTACAAAGGCGGGTACAATAATGTCCTCATGGCAACCGGTCGAACGACTGTTTTGTTCCCCTTGGGAAAAATAATCTAGGTCACAATAAGCTTAGTCTCATGAATTATGACATTCACAAGGGTTCGGTCTCGGCATGCAAGCCTTTTGGCGTCCCACTGTGGCAGATGTTTTGAGATTTAGCCGGCGCGTGACAAATTTCTTGATAAACAGACCCTTTACATTATTACTCTTTCGATCGCATTTGCAATACTGTAACTGTGACACTGTGTGAACATTTCAAAGCTTGCTTGCCCGGACACAGTCCAGTAAAGACTATGTCTTAGGTCTACAAGTTCGCATGACCGACAATAATATTATTATTATATTGATGGTAATCGCACGGAAGACTAAATCCCACTGCTGCATGCAACTCGCTATGGCAATTTAGTAAATATGCTTTCTTTCTACTAACTGTGCCCATTGTTTATTCTAGCCACCTTGACATTGGAGGGGATTTTGAAATGTTGGGAGACAAGGTCTGAGTCTGCACTTTTTTTTTTTTTGGGAGATTTCCATCCCAATTCAACATATAAAAAATTGGGGGGGGGAGGATTTTAAAACTTTGGGGAAGAAATTTCCCCCCAGAGAAGGCCTAGAATAAACACCGACTGAGCTATGCAGCAATACGGTAGTATATGGTGCAACTTAGTCAGTGGCGTAAACTTGGATGTTAAAACGGGGTGCCAGAGATATTTTACACCCCCCAATTTGAGGTTGACACCCCAAAATTTGGTAATGTGACAATGGTATGCATACAAAATGCACACTAATTATCTCCGGACACCCCCCCAATTTGAGGTTGACACCCCCAAATTCACAATCCTATAAATATCCCTGTGGGGTGCCAACCACAAGTGGCATAGCCAAGGAGGGGGTTGGGTGTTAAACCCTTCTGGATGTCTGAAATTTAAAAGAGTTTCTGTGCATTTTTTATTTTGGGATGCACTTTTGGGGGTCAAATCCCCTGGCTACTAGTCTATTGAATGTAACAGTGTAAGAGGTGACCTTATTTTTTGCTTGTCAAGATTTTTTTAAGTTGGTCACAGTCAAAACCACACCCCCCCTTCCAGAAATCCTGGCTTTGCCACTGCCAACCACTATACCCTTCCCTTCCCCACTGCAGTAGAGAAACTTGAAAAAGTTTATTACAAATGTTCCGTCACAGTGTGATTTAACCTTCTTGACAGATACAGTACAAAGTTTTGCACAGACACTAAGCACCAGTCAAATCTTCTGTAAGAAACAATACAGGAACGTGAATTAAAGCTGAAAGGATGGTCCAAATGTTTTGAAATTGCTTCACAGATATGCAGGAAAAATATAATTATAGTCGACCTGAAAATAAATGCTTAGCAAGGCGGCAAAACAGCTTCTCAACATCACCTTCAGAATTTCTTTTAACTATCAAACGTTTGTAATAATTGCAACAAATGCACATTGCGATCTTCTGAGTTCAACCAGCACACAAAACACACAAAGTTTTACAAGAAAATCAGGAATACGTTAAACAATAATCACAAATCTTGTCTCTGAAGCGCCAATATCTGGCAAGACAATGCAACTTCTCGCTATAAAAGCAATGACAAGAAAACGCTATCAGACACACTGACTAATTGTGAAGAGTTGGTCATTAAAAAATGTGACAATAAAATAATTATTCACTGTACCGGTAATTTGGTCGGTTAACTTCAGAAAGGACAACGATAAGCGATACAGTACAGTACATAATTGCTGCAAGTCACACCGCAAAGGTAACTAACACAATATAACGTGCTGTACAATACACCAACTCATCCGCCAAGTGACCGAAGAATTCGCGTATAGCAGCAGCAGTTGTACACCTCAATACCATTTTATCAAGTCATAAAATACATTTATGGATAAAAAACTCAGTTAATATTCTAGTTGATACAAATCCTGTGCGCTGCCACAATGATATATATTCTCTTGTTGGGTTTGAGTACAGTATGGCATAGAGGTATGCAGAAAATACAAACTTTTGATTATTGTCAACTCTTTAGCCACAAATAGACAAATGACAATAGCAGAGAATGCTTGTAGCACTGGTTATAAGTGGTCAATCAACTGTAATAGAAAACTGCTGATCATATGAATGCTCAAAAATGCAGAGTAGATAACTGGTGAAAACAAATCTGGCAGGCATGAAATATTTACAGTTTCTGCTGCCGTCCCCATGGTCGCAAAACGCTTTCAAACGTTACATAACTCAAACAGAATTTGCTGAATACATCTTAAGTCACCATTTCAAAAATGAAACTTTGCTGATATGATCAAAAAATCAAAATTAAATAGAGAAAAGAGCTCCGGTTAGTGAGATCCAAATGACACAATGAAACTGATGAGTTCGCTTTGGATTACACCACAAGATCGTTTTTGAAATATGAAAATCCAAAGCGGCGGCACTTGCGGTGATAAAGAAACTGCTCAGATTTTTACTGATGCAGCAAAAAGAGAGGTTAAACATCTGAAGATACAAACCCAAGACTGTCCTACAAGGTTTGAATCAACTGCCAAACGGCAGTACTAAAACAAACAAACCACCGTATATATTATATATACCTACTACTAAATCAACACGAAGTTTCTCAAAAAACAAAAAAAATCAGGGATAAGATAGCAGCTACAAAGACCAGCCAACGTTTACAAGCAAGAAATAATATTCCAGCATTTCAGTCATCTGCGGCAACACAGCACATAAAATTTCAGATCTGTAAAGTCAGGATCCAATGGAAGAGAGGCAGTGGTTGGCACAACTTTCGACAAAGAATCACAACACTGAATCTTAATCTTCAGCCCTGATATACCCTGATTTAAATCTTGAATCCACAACCAAACAAGCTATTAATATCCAAAGAAATTCTGGAAACTGTTCCATCTGTTGATTTCTACATCAACTAATTTTACTGACCGATTGAAGACGATGAAGCTCGACTATATGTTATGGTAAATATTTTGGAATAACCAACAAGAATGACCAAAAGATTATGAACTCCAGGATGAAAGTAATGTCGTTACTGTTATTGCATTGTCAAGGCTATACAAATGCTACATTACATTACGTTGCCTTAACGGAACGAGATTCACGATAACATGACATCAACATTGGTCTTCACAATCATACACGTTATATCAAACTATATTAAGATAACAGTTGCTTACAGAATATTATCAACTTAAAACGTGGAATTTGTCAGCAGCTATTACATTAACAGGCATTTCAAAATAATGACATAATCGACATTTTCAGAAATTTCCAGTTTACAAAAAATAAGATTCAAGCCATCTAAATAAACGATCACTGATTCAGTCCAGATCCATTTATATCTGATCAGATCCATTTATATCTGATCAGATCCATTTATATATGATCAGCCAGTAGCATTTCTGATAGAATAATAATAATAACTCAAGAGAGCAACATGCAAAACACAAAGTCAGATAATAATAAAATCATACATCATCATACATTTATCAAAACTGCAAAGAAACAGCCGTACGGCAACTTACGGGTTTACGCCTTCAACCGATACCAACTATTCTGCATGCATTTACAAAAAACTATTTTCAAACCTAGTCATTCTCATATAATGAATAAAATAAAATAAAAAAATAAACTACAAAGCTAGACGAAAAATCTCTGCTTTGGCTTGAGACAAGCTGAGCTCAAGGAGACGTGCCATCCACTTCCGACTGCAGTTTTTATGCACGCATGTCAGGTCGCACAACTCAACTCCCGACGCAACTCCCACTGGCCCGATTGGAATGACGCACTGGAACACGACTTTCAATGGCGCTTTATTTCATCGCGACAGTCACCGATAAGCGAGCTAATGACGGTCTTGTCGCCGTCGACCGCACGCCCGAGTTTCTGGCGCATCAGATCGAGCAGGTCTCGGAGAAAATCGGGCACGTCTTCGAATCCTGCCGCATGCGCAGAAACGAAAGAATTTCAAACTCAGCTAACCGTGACTCAAACAGGCAAATTATGCAGATAAACACAAAAACCATTTCATAGGAGCCAGGCCAGTTGCAATACGACAAAAAAATCTTCAACGATACAAGAGAGCAGGGATATTTTTACACACCCCCTAACACCTCCCCAATTTGAGGTCGACGCCCCCAAAATTTGGTAATGTGACAATGGTATGCATACAAAATGCATACTAATTAGCTCTGGACACCCCCAATTTGAGGTTGACACCCCCCAAATTCACAATCTTAGAAATATCCCTGCAAGAGAGGGAAAATGTTGACACAAGTCCAATATCATTAACCCCTTAACTGTGTATTTAACTGTAACTCAATGTAAAATGGACGGATATATCCGGGATCCCCAGTTAAAGGGTTAAAGATGTACACTATGTCCAAACAACATATTGTCTGACAAATAATGCAGAAGTTCACCAAAATAGCAATAAATCCTGGCATTCAACCGTCCACGCAAAACGACAAATAAAAACCACAAAAACAAGTTTATAATAACCGGAATTCCACAGTCAACATTACATTTTGGGTGTCTCGATGGCTCAGTTGGTGGAGTGCCAGCACTTTGAGCCATCAACCTGGCTTCGATTCCCGGGCAATCATATGTCCACCGTCACTGAGTAGAAATTAGCATGCTATGTGTAGCGCTTTAGCCTTATGGCTAGTTCATTGCTATCAAAGTGCTGCATAAATGTAAGATTTACATCTCTAGAGCGGCAAGGACAAACTGACCAGGAAATGTGTTTATGTCGATGATGGCGTATTGGCCGGTGCGGTTTTCGATGATGACGTCGATGCCAAGCAGGTCGAGGCCAAAACGGTCCTGGATCTTTTCGGCCAATGTCCTCAGCTTACCGAGGTCGGGAGAAATCAGAGGATAGACAAGATCCGAATCTCTTACCTACGACCGAATTAAAACGTGACAATTAGCGAAGATTCACGAAAAATTAAAAACAAACCCCGAGAATGCTCATTAAAAACATTCTTCTTCTAGCGTATGCCTGGGCAAGGGAGAATCATTAGTTTCCCCAATAGATTGGGTACTCACGGGGTGCACCACAAGAAGGGTCGATCCAATGCACCCCTGTTAAAAGCACTAAACAATGGCCACACGTGTCGACTCAGCCTTACTCACTAGAGGGTGGTTGTAACATCAAAATTGCGGAGCAGTGTTTGCTGCGAAGTAAAGCACGGGCCTAGACATTTGGCTGGCAACCTACTCTAGGTTAATGGTGTATGCAACCTGCGTCGCAGTATCCCTAAGTGACCAGAGATCAGCACCGGCCCCAACGCTCGAATCTGGACATGGGAAAACTTTACTTTACAAAGGATTTGTGTTTACATCGCAAAATGCAAAGATGGGAACCATCTTGTTGTACAGTGCAGCATGAAATTCTGCCACTGTAGAATTACACATCAAATGATGGCGATAACAATGTCATATCCACATTTTAGTGAAAAAATAGAGAATGAATAAATCATGGGCTTAATTGATGCACTCGTTTCAATCTGTCAACGATGTAACAAAAAATAAGCCCCATGTCTGAATTAATCATGAGATTTTCTAGCGGCAAGACCGTAAAAATCACCAAAAGAAAGCGATAAAAGAATAACAGACCTGAGTTAGGAACGATGACGCGTTTGGTTTTGAAACGTCGTTACTGTTGAAAAAGATTGTTGGATAATCTACAGAGCACAACATCTACTCCGTATCAGTGAAATTCTCACAATAACTGGTTCTTCAAATCAAAATTTTATCTGAAAACACCGATCAACTTCTGACATCTACCCTACGCAAAGCGTCTTTTCATTATCATCTAAATCACGACACCATACAAGTAGTCGGGACATATTCTCAGATACTGCAACATGAGAAGCAGTATAAAAACTGTCAAATATTTTAAAATAATTAATAAATTTGAGACCCATATCTCTTTACAATACAGTCCTCAATTCATAAAAATAGACTTACGGTAAATAAGCTATACACAAAATAGACTGTGAGCTCTATCAATGCTATTCATCCAGGTTGTAGGAAGCTTTCTAGGAAGGAGCCAGTTCATTAAATAAATCAATATATGTGCAAGAATTCTGCTGACTTAGCACAACTGTGAGCAGAATCATACAGAATCATACAGGCGAATCATTCGAACACTGCAGGCCTGACACGGTTCTCAATGATTCTTGATTCATCTGACAAATATTACATAAGCGATAGTGTCTGTGACAAAGAAGGCATCTAGCGTAGTTTTGGCCGCTAACCTCCGGCGTGAAGGTTCGTTATCGAAGGCCTTTCGACGATGTAGTACTTCGAACCGACGATGAAGATCTTGTACAGCCTCGCGTTGTGGTTAACGAATGTCTGGGCAAGGCAAGGAATGTCTGCGTCTTTCAACCCCGACTCCCCAAATATTATCGACATCTGTCGAGCACAAGAAAAACAACAAAGTAAAAAACCACCGGACAGAATTTAAAACGAAAAAAATTTACACTGATACCCAAGCCCGCTCAAATCTCCTACCCTTGGTGAGTGCGCCAACCGAGGCAGACCAATCCGTGGGAATTCCATCCACCAAAAATAAGAATTAAAGCTTGGCTCACCTTCAAAAGCAGACCAAAAATGTTCAGGAAATAATATCACCCTTTGTATCTTTTGCTAGGCTAGGCCTTGAGCGCCATATAAATAGGCCAGTATACATACACACATACAGTAGATACATACACATACATACACATAATACAACAAAAATAAACTGTAAGTAAATGAAATGAAGGTCGCTGAAAAACAGAAAGCAATAAAACTGGCAGGCCATAAGCTAATGGCATGATAAAAATAGTCTTGTCTTAGCCAGAAATAAAACCAAAAGAAAGCAAAAGTATGATTATAATTACTTACTAACCTACTTACCAGTAATTAGAAAGCCTTCAAACTGTTGCTAACCTATTGAACAGTCATTATCACCCAGAATAATCTAATGCTTAGACTGTTCATGGGGTGAAAGATGCAGTTATGTAGTACAGTGGATCCCACTTAATCGCATATCGCTTAATTGCATAACCCGCATAATCGCATAACAACATAAAAACCCGAACCAGTGTTTTGCGCGTACGATTAATTATCAGACGTCCCGGCTATTCGCATAGCCCAGTTAATCGCATAAGCAAGGCTTGCACGGCACCTATGCAATTAAGCGGGTTTCACTGTACTTCAGTTTGCAACCACTCAACATCCGTTAAAACAAAAGCTATAAAATCACGGATGCGACAGAATAGGATCATCAGGAAGACTACGGCATGAATTCAGCAAAAGAAAGACAGTCTGAATAAAACACGGATGGATGACAGCACATAAGAAACGGTATTCAAATTCACGGATGATGGCTAATCATAGGTTTCAAAGGACAGGAAAAGCATTAAAATATTCACAATATTCTGAGATAAATCTCTTTAAAATAGCATCAGAATAAAGACAGAATTTTACCTCATGGCATTGGCTAGATCCATGAGATACCATCGGCTTACAAACTGAAAATAAATATGGTATGAAACTATGCAATTATAACATATAAACTGAAACTAAATACAAATCTTGATTATAAGTCTTTCATTAAGAAACTGTCAACTAATGTCTAGATGCATAAAGTATATATCTCAATCGAAAAATTTGCAATAGAGTAATGCAAGAAATATAATTATCATATTATTTATCCTATCAGCCAAATGTCTTTAAAGTTATATGATATGATATTAACCCCTTAACTGGGCAACTATTTGTAACTCAATGTAAAATGGATGAGCGTTAATGCAAGTTAATTAACAATTAACTCTTTTAAGCAGTTAAATTATCCAGATTCTGTGATCTCTGACACAGAATTAATGATACCAAGATGAAGTGTAAAAGGAACAGCGAATATGAGTATCATTACCAATGAATATGAGTATAATTACCAATGAATGAGTATCATTACCAATGAATATGAGTATCATTACCAATGAATATGAGTATCATTACCAATGAATATGAGTATCATTACCAATGAATATGAGTATCATTACCAATAGGATAATGGAGTCCAAACGTTGCAATGGACCTCTTATTCGTTTCAATGTCAATTGCACGGAGTTCAACAAACGCGGGCATAAAGAAGCTGGCCTCTGTTAAAGCAGAACATGTCATCATAACAACAACAACAACAACAACAACAACAATAAACTTAACCCTTAAACTGCCAGAACAAGTATACTCAGTTACAGTGCATATAGTTACAAAGTATCTGGAAGTCTTAGGGTTAAAGTGAAGACCTAATGATCGGGCATAAAGTTATGAGATTTATGCAAAGTTTGGAGACACAGAGAAAGCCAAAAAACGGGCAAAAAAATTAAAATTAATTAAAAATATGATGAATGGCAGGAAGAAGAAGAAAAAATGCGTACGCTTGTCTTCGAGACAGAGTCGTTGAACGTGACCATATTGTTGGTGACGGTCGAACAGTCGCATGACGTTCTCAATGGGATCGACAACAACAGTACGAGGACTTCTTGCAACGTATTCCTACAAGTGAAATGACAACAAAAGCTTTTACAAATGCCATTTGAAAATCTTGGTCTTGGAAACCATTCTCTGCCTCAACAATGAACACCAGTGACTCACTCGCTAGCTGCCCACATAAAGCGCACTCGATGCACATTCTAAGAATTCAGAGAAATAAAAATTGTCACAAAGTTTAAAGCATAACTTCAATTCGATCTAAAAAAACTCTGCATACATAAAATCTTACATAAAAATTTTAATCTGCACAAAAATAAGCTGTTTTATCCTCAGAATATAACATTGATTCAACTAGAAGCTGTCCGATTTGGCCTTAAAATGTACCTGTTTAGCTTGGCTTACTCCCCTGTGTATTGCTCTCCCACTAATCTGGCTTACACCTTTCTGGCTTGAACTGGTTCTAATTTGGATTGGATTTGATGTGCCATTGGCTGATGCCATAGGCATCATGGTAGTGGGCACTATAGAAGTTCACTGATTGTCTGATTGGTTAAAGAGATGCCGTAAACTATTCAACAGTTATGAATCTGAAAAATTGCAGTGCATACTTGAAACCGCTCGATCTGCTTCTGAGCAACCTGGCAGCCTTCTTCGGAACGAGCGATCTGATCCGTCAGCTTGTGCAAAATCACGTCAAACGGTCCCTGATCATCGAGTGATTGATCGAGATCGAGCTTAAATGGAAAGAAAACACCATTTGCTGTCTACTTGAAAGATTTCTGCTTAGCGTACGAGTACATAAGACAAAGGAACACACGGTCTTTGGATATTAGAAATTGACAATGCACTTTGGCTGGGTTCTGGACGCAAAGAATCGACTTTATCCGAGTCACTTCATGCGCGTGACGAAACCTGATTCAAACAGGCAAATAAACAGATTGACCAACAGTCACATGACGTTGATGTCAGCGTAAACCAGGACAACTAGGTCAACAATAAGCCAGAAAATCTATTTCAAACAAATCGTAAGTCACGACAACTCCCTTTTGCGCGAAAATATCACCATTGTGCTCAACACAATGATCAATATGCTTGACTTCTCGATATACAAAACGTCTGCATTCTTCTGCAAAGAATTGAACAGCTAAAGCGTACATGCAAGCACAAGAATACCCGACGTCATGTCATGTAATATCAAACCGTAACAGCAAATAAATGATATAACACAAATATCTGGTTATTGAAAAAGTTATCACATATTCAAGAAATATTAGTCTTACCTTTAGAATTTCCATCCCTGCATTCCTGAAAAAAGACCGGACAAAAATAAGTCTGCATTAAAAAACTTAAAGGGGCAACTTCTCGATAAATTCACAAAGCTGGTAAACAATGAGAAATGACTCACGCTCACGCTCACTCAAGACAATCTGTACATTTTGAAAAAAATAGTTGTGCTCCCTTATGTTGCCACCAACTATCTAACATCCTCTCCAACTAAATGGTGTCTAGTCAAAGTCAAGCAGAGTAAACAAAACATTTCCTCAAAGTCCATAATAAGATTGGTGTGAAGAAGACAAAAGCTAAAGCATGTAGAAACTTGCATCATTTACTAGCACATGGTCATGACTAATCCAAAGCACAGAGACAGTTGTTTTGAAGCTGTCACAAAAGCAATTGTGTGAAACCACGAGGCCATTATAGACACAGTTTTTAAACAAAGCACATAAGCAATAATTTAGATTCGAATAACAGTTTGTGTACATATAATTCATTATTGAATTCAGAATAAAATTTCCACACACAATTTAGAATTTCTTCTCAAGTACTGGTAGAACATACAGAAAACAGTGATTTTATTTTACTAAAAGAATGAATTATTAAAACCTTGCACCAGTTTGACATCAGATAATACAGGCCCATTTAGGGGCCATCCATAGAGCATGTCATGCTCGAGGGGAAGGGCATAAGAAAGTGTGACAGTTTTGTGATGGGGGGGGGGGATCAACTGTGGCGTCACACTTTTCGCACTTGTAAATAAAACCTGAAAATGTGGTGATAATTTACTTTTCTTCTGAGGGATATATTCTAACAGAAGAAGTCAATGGTGCATAGTAATAATTAATTATCATATTATGTAGGATGCTTTATGGATGGCCCCTCAATTTATATACTACAATATACTCAAAGGCAAAGGTGGAAAATTAGCAGAGTGGTAACAACATTGGGCAATAGAGCATGAGGTCGAAGGTTGGAGACCCGCAGGAGCTCAAGGTCGACTCGGCCTTGCTCGCTAGAGGGCGATGGTAAAATGAGCAGTGGTAAAAGACTGCGATAAGTCAAACAGGTAAGCTACACGATGCATTGGCCCAGTATCCGTGGTATTGCACACCTGGCTGAGGGCCATAGAAATGGAGATCAGTGCCACCCTATGAGCCCACGAGGCTCGAGAAGAACATTGGCCTTTTTGACAAAGTAAAATAGAAATATTTAAAATTAGAGCACCTTTGAAAGACTGTCTCTAGGTACAGATGTACTGCTTCATAATAATAAATTTCTCTAATGACTTACACTACCAATCTCCTACAAATTTCAAAATCACCACATTGGATATTTTATAAAAGCAATTTCTTTCTATAGACAAGCAACATCATGTCTACTTTTAATCCACTCTGCACTAGTCTCACACGAACATACTCAGGTTTAAAGTCAAGTGAAATAAGTACCACAATACTATCTGTAACACCTATTAGCCATATCAGACTAGCTGTTCTTTAGCTGTTTGGCTGGAAAAGCATGTATGAATATTCATGGATGCAGTCAGTGGCAACTGCAAGACACACAAACTTGCGCACTTCTGTGCAAAGATGCATAAAGTGCGAGCAGACATGACATGAGCAGTTCAATATCAGGTACATGACATTGAATAGACATTGCTTGTACCGCGCTTTTAAATCCAACCGAAAACTCTGGCCCGTTAAAAGATGCTGCCACCTTGTGAGACTGAGAAACAACTCTTTGTTCTGTCTAGTTAGTTACTATGAGTAAAGGTGCCGACAGTTATTTCTGTGCTGTTCAGGATATGACAATTTTCACTAGGCGTCATTACATGAGTAAATGCAATTACAATAATAGCACGATGCTATGCAGGCCAATAAACAACACAGATACGTTTGGTTACGCATTCTGACTAAGAGAAATATTCTGTTGATATTTTAGAATTTAATAGAATAGTTTAAGAAATGGCAAATTCATGGCTTCAAAGATATTAGCATTCTAAAAAGTAACACTAGGGTATATAAGTCAAAATGGGTTAACTGTGAAAGTATTGCATAAAATTGAACAATGAAAGTTAACACTTGACTCAAATATGTCAAATAGTACAATTGCAAAACATGATTTAATAATAAAAGCAGCAACAGCGACCATGACGACGGCAACGATTATTAAAACACATCTCATTCTACTACTTGCCCTCCTTAACCAGAACCAGGCAATTAGGCAATGACCTATGAATTTTTCGTCCTAAACTACAACGGGCACGATTTTTGAATGTTATTTCACGCAGAAGTGACCATCGACCGATGATAAATGCATTACTATAATGCATTGGCGGATTTCATTAAAGGCCAGGGTAGGCTTAAGCCTACCCAACTAATCCCACCAAAACAAACAAATGTTTATCCATCAACACCGGGTCTGTTGCGTGCTGGATGGCACCCCCAGACCCCCATGCTAGCCTACCCAAATATTAAGCTCTAAATCCGCCTATGCTATAATGGCGCTAAAGAAGCCATGACTGTCTAAAGGAAAAGCCAATACAGAGGCTCAAGAAGTTCTGACTGTCTGAAGGAAAATTCGACCGAAAGATCTGTTCGGATTTACCTGCAGAGCTCTTCGAATTCCTCGAAATCCAGTTTTCTGATCTTCTTCTCCGACATCCAGTACCCGATGCGACAGACCTTCGCGTCCAGCGCCATCCTTCTCCGCCTCCACGACGAAGATCCAAAACACGGCGGACTTCTCGCAGCCCACCGCTATCACCACCGCCGCCGGTCGTGGACCAGAGGGTTAATGCCGACCGACCTACTGTCCTTCCTTCTCCTGGTATATAAGACACACTCACTCAGAACTCAGAAATTACACACGCCCACGGCGCCATTGACTGAAGGCGCTACAAATGCTAAAAGCAACAACAACGACCATAGATAGAGATATATGACATTCTATGACGACGGAAGTTCCATAGAATTTGGCGTTTATTTCTATGGTACCAATGGTGGATTCAATTTCAATCACAAGTTTCCCAGCTCAGCCAGCTGCAATTTAACAGAATAGTGCCTCTTCTCAACATCAACCTTGGTTACTTTGCCGATCATTTCATAACGCCATCTCTAGTCTCTTGCTAGTTCCTGTTCATTGTTGTGACTCAGATACAGTAAACTGCTTCCACACAATCCTTCAATATCATCACACCATTCCTCGTTTAGCCCTCCTTGCTCATCGGTGCCCTTTCTTATTCCAAATAGTAGAGAATTCATATTTCTGTCATGCTAATTTCTATGTCTCCCATAAACAAAAAACAAATCTGTGGTATATTACTGTATTGTATTATTACAACCTCAAGTTGGATACAGGTGCATACATAAAATAGGAACATAATGTCCAATTTAGTGAAAGAGTTGATAGACCGCCTGTTCAACCAAGTCAAACCAAATTGAATAATGTGCTCATTACAAGGCAATAACTTAGAAAAATGTCTTCAATAAAATTTTGTATTTAATTGAAACAAAACATTCATAAATCACTCTGCTTGGCTTTTGCAGAACTGTTAGTCAATCACAAATGCAATAGTGCTATAAAACAGTGCAAATGTTTATGTGCGGAAACAACTTGGAAATCTCATTTCCTCTGCTTTTTCTTAGTTCCTGAAACCGTCTCTTTGCTGCACGTGCCTGATTTTCTCTTTGATTTCAATTGAAACCTAGGTTTATGTTAAGAATTCAATCACAAAATTGTAGAGATTAAATACGATGTTTTAACAGAAACACATTCAATCACAAAATTCTGATAGAGGATTTTAAAAGTTACTAGATGTTTTAACAGAAACACATTAAGAGGCATGGCTTTTTCACAAATCCAACACTTAGGCAACGCAGAATCACTAAAACCAATTGTTCTGATAATCAGAACGCTCACACAGCCAAACAATCAGAACGAGTTTAACCAATCAGAACGCCAAGTTAACGATTTTAATGTAATAGATTTTACAACCAAGACAGCTTAAAGATTTCTCTTTCTTGCCTTATATCCCTCATGGCCAAAAGCTGTTCAGCATACACTGAGAGAAGACAAACTGAAGGCACAAGACTCGGGGTCAAGCATTCTCAAGACAAGAGCTGAAGATTAAAGACCAAGCCATTCGGTACAAAATTTAACTGCAAAGCATGGCTCCTATACAAACTAAAATAAACATTATTGTTAATGCTTTGGGTCCATCCATATAGTATGCAGGCAAAGAGGAGGAGGCTGGATTTAGAGATGTTGCGTATGTATGGATTGCAAACGAAGGAAGGGATTGAAAATATGCCTTTTGCATGCGTACTATATGGATGAGCCCTTTTATCTTTGGCGTCAGTTAATGACTTTTACCCATAACTGAAACACCAGCACCACTTATATACATGAATAGCAACATACAGCATTTACGATAAAGGATACGCGGTAGCATCTAGCCTCTGCTGAAGAATGCCTGTCATTATGTACTCTGAGCTGACCAAAGGAAAACCCATTTCCTCCAGTTGTCCGCATGACGTCAAATCCTTGTCCTCACACGTAACAATAATTACGTTTTCCTCAAAAGATTTGGGAGCCTCTGACAGAAACTGAAAAGAAAGTTTAACCACGCTAAAGAAAAAAAAACATTAAGTAATTATTGTAGGATGTTATTAGAATCAAACTATTACACCAAGTGGTGCCTACAGAAATTTTTCCAACGGAGGGCAAAACACAATGGTCATGGATACTACAGTTTTCAAGATATATTCAATTCCACAGTTCCTAGTTAAAGTTAAGTTTCTCAATTTCCATTTGTGTATCAGTAGTGTTTTAGTGCGAAAATATTCGTTAAAAGCCAAAATATATAGTCAGTTACAAAAATAGATTTGCATTTTCCAGAGGGGAGGCAAGTGCCCCTCTTACCCCAATGTGTGGGCACCCATAATTAAACCAAAGCATTACTTATTGATCCATAGAATGATTACATTGCAAATTTATTTGAAATTCAAGAACTCAATAAAAGAATACAAATCACACAACTATATGCAGATCAATGTTTCCATATAAAACTGACCTTTCCTCCAGCACATTGAATTATGTCTGAAATAAAAAGTTAAAAATTATAATTAAAGAAAAATCACCAAAAAAATTTATACACACACAAAATACTATTAGGCAAGCCGTATTATCTCCAGAAAACAAGTTTAGATGCTGATCAAACGATGACATATCTAATGATTGTGCCAACTTTAGAAATAAAGTTTAGGTTAAAGATCTTAAACCCATTTCACAGCCTAAGATTACATCCCTATAAGATCAAACATATATTTAGCTTTGTGATGCTGTGCAAAGATTCAAAAGAGAGACTTCAAAAACACATAGCAAAGTTTATCAGTAATAGTTTGACAGTATGGGGCTCATCCATATAGTACGTACGCAAAAAAGGCATATTTTCAACCCCTCTGTTTGCACACCGTAAAAAAGTAAAACGTTCCTAATCCAACTCTCCTCAGTGTATACGTACTACATGGAGGGACCCATCGTGAATAGCGTTAACAAGTTATAAACGTTCTCTATTCACCTTTCATTTGCTTTGGGTCAGGACGAACATTCTCTGTAACGTGAATGCCGAGGCCGAGCAAAAGAGGGCGCTGTGCTGCCCGCTGCAGGGCTTTGCTCAAACAGAAATTGAACTTCTTCTCATTTTCAGTATCGCTGACAAGAAAATCCGAAGGATCTGTAAAACAGCAAGTTGAAACGGATAAAGCCATCCTTTGATACGTCTTCAATTGGGATAACTTGTCAAGCATTAACCAGGGGCGTAGCCAGGAATTTGATTTGGGCGGGGGAGGAGGTATAATGTGATTTGGGAGTATAAATCTTTAAAAAACGTTGAAAATCTTAAAAAAAGCACATTGAAAATTTTAAGATAGTCTGATTTGTGTGTGTGTGTGGGGGGTAATATACCGATATACCCCCTGTCACTACCCCCCTGGCATTAACATATATGACAAGACACAACAGAACAAAACAGTGATGGTTAACAGGCTTGATTATACAAAAAGTTTTATTGAAGTGGACAGAAGACAATATTGATCTCTGTACGCACAATTAAAATAACAAATACAAGTAAATAACGAACACTGTTTTGTTCGGTCAAACAATAGGGGACAGAAAAATACGTTTTTTATAAATGAAATGTGGATTTTCAGGTTTTAATGTTTGGCATGTCAACATCCATAGACCCTTCTCTATATTGTTGTCACGTAATGTTCTGCTGTCTTCAGAAAGTAACAAACTTTCAAAGCAGTAAAATGGAACTTTTTTCATTTTTCAACTTAAAAAACAAGAAACCTAAAATTTGACTTTAAAAAATCTAGTTTTTTAAAACTAAAAACCTACAGCTTAAAAATCACATTTTCCAGCCCTGCAAACAATCTCACCCAGGAATTTTCCAACCATCCTGCGACGCCTCTAGCCATTTTTGAGAAACAATTGGAAGTCCACGGGCAACACCGCAGAGAAATTTCACCGTCCTTCGAACCTTAAAGAAAAAAAAAACTTCAGCAAATCTGAAACGAATTTCCGTTTTTACTACATAAATACATACGTCGTGTGTAACCAAGCCCCAGATATCTTCTGTTGATAAACAAATGTTCTGGGGTCTTTAAATCTTCAATTTAAGCTTAAGAGTTAAAAATCACCCATTAACAAAGATCATAAACAAATTAGTTTGAACATTGAACACCAAAACCAGTTATTATTATTAGTTAACCACTTAACTGGCCATTTATTTGTAACTCAATGTAAAATGGACAAGTATACTCGTCACGGCTGGTTAAGGGGTTAAGAATCTAAATGCTTAGGCAGTTCACAATTGTAAATCTTAGCGCCACAGATATTTAGGCAGTTCATCCTAAAAACTTGTAAATCTTTTCTAGTTGACACAGATTCATTTTGTATGCACTTGTCACATTACCAAATTGGGGAAGGGGGCTTAGATGTTTGGGGGTGTTACAAAAATATCCCTGTAATCCTAAAAACTACTCTTCATAAGATCCCTCTCACAAAAATTAAGAGGCTAAGTACAATCACATTAGCCAAAATTAAAGAAGTAACATACCATCACAATTAAGTACCTACCTATGACCTACCAAATCAGTAATCAAGTACCTACCTGATCAGTCACGAGATGTGTACAGTCATAGATTGAGTCTACCATTTCGCCTCCAAGAGCCTTCACACTCTGTCACAAACAAAAACAATATTACTAATAAGAATTCTTCCCAAGAGGACCTCAGGGTTGATGCTTATATTGCAGACCTGATATCAGATTTATATTCAATGTAGCAACAAGAATTTTAACACAAAAATCATCAATAAACAACCATACTGTTACAACTAAATATTGTGACACGTATCAACATAAGCAAACTAAAGCAAAATCATAAAAGAAACCTGAATGCCACCAAGTAATGTAGCTGCCATAATCATATATCATTATCATATCATATCATAGGATATCCATGAAAAATTGTGCTGTTCACAGTAACAATAATTTAAAAGTTTAAAAATATTTACGATAATACTTATTTATTATTATTTCTAATATTTATGATAATACGATAATATTTATGCTACAGAAACTACCGGTAAAGTGATAAACATGACAACCTTTTGGCCATTTTCGTCAACAAACCCCGTGAACATCACCTTCGGTTTGGGTGCTACTAGCTCCACTGGAACTGCAGATCTGTGCTTTTTGGCTAAAAAAACATGCAACTCTCCCTTTCATTTTCAAAAATATAAAAATCATCAATAAAATATGGATAGATATTTGCATCTACTGAAAAGTCTCAGTCTGTGTTGCTCACTATTTAAAAAAAATAAACTCAAATTATTCCACAGTGTCAGTTATTTTCCAAACTAAATACAAGAGAAATGGGAAACATATCTGAATTAGAAAGTTATGTATATAATAATAATGACTGAATAAGATAGCATAAACCCCGATAACTTAATTATCCGTAAAGTTCAAGGTTCGGGGGTATAAAGTTTGAACCACCCTTAGTAACTACTGATTTCTTGGCCAACCCTGTGCATTACTACAAGGGCCGGATAGAAGTGAAAGAATTCAAAATTTTGATTGATTGGCGAAACACTTGCCTTTAGGTTCGTCAAGATGCTGTTCGGTCAGATCGGGTTTAACGGGACTGTCTTTAATATTCGGTTTTTCCCCTCCAGGCTCCTTTGGCATTCGGCGCAGTCTCTTCGACTCTGTGACTGGCGCCGCTTTGCTATTTACACTATCGATCTGACTTACATCGTCACCAATCTGAAGTCGACTCTTCTTTAAGTCTCTGCTCTGCTCAGTGGGTTGTTCTTCGTTACAGGTTTCTCCCATTCTCTTCCTCTTCCTACCTGGAAGAATGCTGCTGTCTGATTTCGCCGCCGCAGAAGCGTCAGTTTCTTTCGACTGAACCTTGCTCTTTCTACCACCTCTCTGGCCAGTCTTGCCATCACCATCCGAAGTTGGTTCGGTGACGGACCCGCAAAACCAACAGGCTCAACGTCTGCGGTCTTAAGATTCTTGCTCCTTACACTCATCCTTGACGGCGCTGCTCTGTGGTCACCGGAGGCCTCCCAGTTCTCATTTGCATCTCCAAAGTCTAAAATTTCGACCGCGTTCCGACCAAATGTTGCGGGTCTCGTGATGCTATCGCTTGGCGTCGCAGCTTTCACAGCCTCGATTTGGCTCACACGATTTCCACGAACCGTCCTACCAGAACCAGGCTTCGTTCTGCCGTTGCCATTCAAATCAGCTAAGGAATCGTTGCCCGAGGCATCATCTGTTATAGCTTCACTCTTCTTCTCCTCAGTAATTGCCGTCCCCTTAGAATCACCAAGATCAGTATTCATTTTACTTAACTCGGATGTTTTATTGTCACTGGAAGCTTCTTTTACCAGTCTTCTCGATCTCTTTCCTTCGTTTACATTCTTTGTCGAAGATAACGATGATTCAGGTTTCAAGTTTTCGGATGCCACAGTTTCTGAAGTCTTTGCCGTCTTTCGTGATTTTCTCAAAACATTTTTGGCCTCAAAGTCAACAGGACAGCTCTTTTGCCCATCAGGTACCAATGCCACGTCAATCTTGGCGCTGGTAATTTCTAAATCGACGTTAGCTAAATCACTGTTAATATTTTCATTGCAATCATCGATATCTGAAGATACGGGTTTGTGTTCAGTAAATTCACCTCCAATTGTTTTTCCTAACTTCTTTGTTCCTGCAGTCTTAACTTTGGTGTCCATTTTATCACAAACAATCTGTAATTCACACAAAGAATTAATTTTTTCAGATTCCTTCCCTCTGTTCGTTGATTTCGACTCCATTCCGGTTTCCTCGTCGTCCAGACCCATAGAAATTGTACCCGAATTCTTTGAATTTCTCTTCAAAGACATGGACTTTCTGCCTGCATTACCTTTATTGGTTAAATTCTTACCATCCGTAAGGTCGTCACAAATAGTCGCCGTAAGGCATCTTCCTCTATTTCTCGTCAATTCTATGTCATTGACTTTCACCGGCTCAGCTTCCGTCTTGTTGACATCAGCGTTACTTTCCACACCGCTTACTTCCATAAAATTACGTGATTCGTTCTCAGGAACAATCAAATCCAACTTGCCAGAAGGCTCCATGTCTGCAACAATAACACAGCCGACAGGAAATTCTCTGTTTGGCTTTTTAGTCTTAAGCCGATCGGCACAATTCGAACGTTTGCTCAAAGCACAGAGAGAAGCTAACGATGGAAGACTGTCCTCGGTCTGGCTGCTGTCCACGACCTTAAAAAGACATAAAACCAAGGTTCTTTAGCATCAAGTATTCTTTTCTTTTCCTCTTCGCTTAACATTTTCAAAAAGAGGCTAAAAACTTGGTTGTTTCGCACTAGTTATGAACTTTAACTCTGTAATGTGTTCACACAGCCCACCTGTGGACGAATCACTACAATAATCTGAATGTTACTTACTTACTTACTTACTTTCTTCCAGAACATGGTTGATATGTCTTTCCAGTAATGACACACGTCGTACATGCATATGCAAAACAATGACAACATTACTACATTGATGGATCAGTCAAATCCCATGTCGAGACAATGTCATATGCCAATTGTGGTGTTGGCACACCAATTTTCCACAAAAATATAAAATGACATCAACGAAAATGCTAAGGGACAAAACACTAATTGAATAGGCTACATGCTTATGACTATTTAGACATGTAATGGGAGATCCAGTGAACTTTGACTAATTTTAAGATTGCAAGGATTCAGAACTTGATTACCAGGGTTCTAAACAGTGTGCACAAACCCTGGTCTGTAGATCGTGTAAAGTGGAAAATGAGAAGATTTATCGGTACAGTATGTGGTTCATCGCGTGCTTATTTAGATGCATCTAGAACAGCCATTAAGAAATGATAGTGAGAACATCAAATACTAAATACCTCTGCATGCTTTGTCTCCTTCGAAGACTGCGAGTCAAGGTCCTCGGCTGTGAAGACAAAAATAACGCCAGTTAAAAGATGGATTTATTCCATTGAAAACAATTAAATACGAGGTCAGTGTATAAGAAAAGACAGACAGTAAAACCTTGCTACTATGGACTTCTTGGGACAGAAAAACTGGGTTCACATCGACCGAGTCTGAAGACCAATCTGGTCTATGTTAATCAAAGGTCACTCATCAACAGGTTTCAACTGTATTTAGCACAAATCCTGGCATTTTTAAGTACAAAGTGTTCATTGTCAAATATATAGTGCAAAAATATGCAAACACACACTCAAACACAAACACATCATCACAAAGCACATGATTAAGGTACTACTAGCTGTTACATAGCTGTAACAACCTAGCCTCACTGCCCTTTGGATGTTGACTATTGCCTGGCTGATAATATACCTTCCCCTTGGCTATTTTAAGAAAGGCTGAGCGCCTAAGAATAAGCAGCTACTGTTGTGCTGCTTTCCAAGGCGCTATAGAAATCCACGAAATTTTACTTTACTTTACTTACTACAAGAAAATCTTCAAGAAGCATAAATATACCAAACAGATAAATTATAAAATCTCTCCTTGCAATAATGATATGACCTCACCCATCATCTCTCCCTCCTAGTCAGCCGTGAAAATTTACTTGGGCTATTAACGTCTTACTTCACAAGCCCTCCCTTCACACTAAATTACATTACCGGTACAAAAGAATAACATTCTATGAGGACCATACTCACACGACACCACTGAAACCGCTAAATCCACAGATTTGGTCTTGCTGGCATTCTGGATGGGCTCTAGAATGAGTTCAGCTGCTCCTGTATTCCCTTTACTTTTCTTTTTTGCACTCAGTGATGTACTAAAGTCCGCGAAATTTGAGGATTTTCCTTTGCTCTGTCTCGCAGAAATTCTTCGATTGGACGGTGACGTAGAGGAGGCTTGTTCCAAACTATTCTGAATTCCTCTGTCCAAGTCGCAATGAGTTTCGTCTGCGTGTTCTACAAGTGGTCCTGGACGCCAAGCGGTTTTGCTCTTCCCACTTTCATCTTTTGCCTTTCTTCTTGACGTCTTGGACGTGGCGACAGCCTTAGGCGATCCGCTCTTCGTCGAGGTTTCCTCTGTATCCGAGGTTCTTCCTGCATCGCCCGGAATTTCCCTACCGGTGTCAAAATTCTTCGCTCTATTACCACCTCTGCCACGACTGGCCAAGTTTCCTTTACTCGAGAGCTTTTTTGAAGCTCTCTTCTGGCATCCTGCATCTGTGAAATTGTCATTCTCGTCTCCAGAACCAGTCAAGGCTTTAGAAGATGTATCCTCGCGAAAAATCTGCCTAGTTCTGGAGTTTCTGTTCTTACTATTTTTCTCCGGGGATACAGTAAAAACCTGCGTGGCAATTTCGTCCGTGTTTCCAGGATTACTTTTAGACAAAGCACCGTCGTCTGAATTCAAGACCTCTTTGGAATTCTTTGGCGTCACCTCGGCAGTTAATTCAGAAACACGAACGTCAAGTCCACCCGCTGCCGTTTCATTAACCGAAACATCAATTTCTGACGAACTATTATTGCTTCCATAGATTTGTGTGCATAGATCGTCGCTGTTAGAACACATCTTTCGGTTTCCAATCGTACCGCGAACGTCGGCACCGTTGTAGACTTGGGTACACAGCTCGTCTGTGCTAGTGCCACGCTTGCCAGACTTTGGTTCAACTTCAGGTGACGCGGCGTAAACCTGAGTACAAAGATCGTCCGTGCGAAGGCTCAACGTTGGCAGACGACGGGTTGCAGGCGGGTGCTGGCGAAGAAGGATCTTCCTGATCAGTCGTCTCTAGAATCAAAGTCGACAGAAAACTGGCGTTGGCGTCGGAAGGTAACGCCTGAGTAGATGCAGACTGCGGACTGAAGTTAACTACCGAGTCGCCAGATTCACGTATCGTGGCGGCTGTCTTCTGCGCGTTGACCTTTTCGTCTGTCTTTGGCGTTTCGATGGCAACAAAGTTTTCGAACGGCTGGGTTTCCCCAGCATAAAACAACGTTGACTGCTGATCGTCGGCAGGAGCTGTTACTCGTGAGCGGTCGGAGAAAGTCCTATCGACGGCATGTGTCTGGTTGTTGGAAAATTCTGGAAACGTAGTTTCGTCGACCACTTGAGTCTCTCCTACGTCCGCGTTGAGATCAAATGGATCGGTGGATTTCCGACAGTTACTATCCACCACATCCTGCTAAGAGAAGGTTTAGAAGTGCCACAACAGCACTGATATACCACATGCAATTAAATCAAATAATACAATAAATAATACAATAAATTCTCCCAAAAAGCAATCTCAAATGCTGACCAACGATCACAACTTTAGAGAATAATAACACAAACAATGTATTCTCTTCAAAATCTTAACGCTTAATTCAGCAAATGACATCAGCTGCAAATCACATAAGAAATATCAAAACACACCAAAGATTACGCTTAAATTCAAGCACATGTCTCTACTGACCACCATTTCCATTGCAAACTGGGAGAAGACTTGAGTTGGTTCATTTTCAGAGTCCAATAATAATGTTGATGCATCAAAGACCTGTGTTGGAGCAGTATCTGGAATACAATAAAAAGCAATTGAAAAAAACATAAATTTGAAAAATATTAATAACTTTACTAATAATAGTCTCATCTTTTCCAACACACTGTCCTAATAAGATAATAAACTGCACAAAAGTGACGAGGTACAAAAGAAATATGGAAATAATCACTATACTACATATAAAAAGTCATTCTCAAACACATTACCAACTTTGAAACGAGAGTAATAAGGATATGAATGTTTAAAAGAATATCCCCATCTTTAAAATTCTAAGATTGCTAAACTACAGGGTGGCACAAAAAATCCAGACTAGTCACATTTAGGTTTGCATTTAATATAGTCCGGTTTTTTTTGCACCACACTCTAATTATAACTATGAATATCTAAGCTGTGACTTGTGAAATGATGGAATTCTGAAATGAAAATGAGCAAATTGAATCACACCAAAATACATATCCACAGAAAAGAGGTAAAACATATTTAGCACAACATAGCTCCCTCAAATTTATAACAAAATTTAACAACATAGTGACTGCAGAACAATTTGACTCAAAAATAAGAAATCCATGTTCAATCTCCAGGGTCACTGAGACAGATTCTGGACACAACTGCCATTTACCTTGCCAAGGTTATAAAAGAAAACTGAAAAGACCTGCACAGGTAACTCATAAAACACAGATTTTAAGTTCTTTCACTAAAACAAATGGCTGTGCTCACAAACAAACAAAATTTTCACGATATCCATTGTACCTGGACTAAAAGGTGCTGGGGCACTTTTCAGACAAACAGACAGCTGATCAGTGCGGGTGTCAGCGTTGGATTTGGATTCGTCCGTAAACTCCATCAGATAGGCCTGTATTGGATAAGAAATGTATCAATAGAATGACTGTTTTGTTTGAATGATGAATAGCATTACAACTACAAAAATCACAGATTCTTGCACTGAACTGAATTTGCATGAAATGCCACCATATAAAAGCACCCAATGACAACACAGTCATCACCTGTGTTGGTTCATCTCCACTTGTGAACTTTCCCCGGTGTTTGCTTTCATAGGCGGGCGGGGCCGAACGGGGAACGACACTTTTGGGATCATCTTCTGTTTCGGATTCGGATTCCGGAACAAAATCATCCACTGAACCAGCTGCAAAACAAAGAAAGACGTCGACAAAGAATCCTGTTGAGACAACATAACTAAGTTGCAAATGAGAACTTGATTTAAACGTCTTCATACAAAATAACTCTCTCATGTCCATTGCTAAATGGATTAATAACATCATAGACGACTTGAAAATTAAGAATTTGACAATCACAGAAGGACGCAGACTAACGCAAGATCGAACAAAATGTTTCATACCTAACCATGGCCACCAAGCAGGCAGAAAGTAAAGATAATGATGATGATGATGATATGTTAAACAGAACTTCCCAAAACATTTTATGCAACGTTTGAACCACAAAGAAACAGACCAATCATTTATAAAGCTCGACAGGTGAATTATACCTGTCCGAAAGACCAGAGGTGGCGTCTCTAGTACAGTGCCATTGGCAGGTATGCCTTCACCTAGATTGCACGCAAAGAAAATGAGAAAATGATGAATAAAATGTGGCCAAACAATGGCTCACACCTCAACATATCAACACCTTAGCGTATGAAAGACCGATAAATGTCTAATTACCAATTAAAATTTAAATAAATATATAAAAATATGTTTTAATATTGAGTAAGAAACTGAACATATAAACTGAGGCTACCTTTGCTTTTTGAAACATTCTCTGAGCCTTCTCTGAAAGAATCTTCAACAAAGGCACGAATCGGGTTATAAGATCCAATTAGATGACCACCTTTGTGCTATTACAAAAAAATAAGCCAAAAGTCCAAAAAACTTTTTTAAAAAGTAGAAATGTCACAAACAGCATAAGAGGTACGTATTGCACGCAGCCTTGGTTTCTGACAATAATTATAATGACCCATTGATCTGCATGCTAATTCTCCACACCAGGTCTTACAAAAGCATAGAAATTTATCGCAGATGTAGAGGATTAAAGCCCAGGCTGCGTCAAAATCAACCGTACAAGGTGTACAATGACTGAATATTGTCTGAAAACCACTGACATTTCATATAAAGGCATAATCAGATCTGGCAAAAAATAACGATAACTCAAAATGCACAAACCTGAGTCGGTTGAAGAATGTCACTACTTTGATCACTGCCATCATCATCATCATCTTCTTTGTCAGCAATGGACTCCTCGCACCCAATTGTGGAACATTCCAGGTCTGGAGAGATCAATGACTCCGACTCCGTAAGAGACTCTGTTTCGCTCCCAGGATCGCCCAAACGAACAGCCTCAAAATATCAAAAACCTCTCCAAGTTTCAATCAATCGTTTCAATCAGCAATCAATTAATTATTATTAAAATAAATACCATCAAACATAAAAAATATATTATACGAGCACGCATGTTACAAGATCATACGCCTTATCATTGGCGTTGCCATGGGATGGTACAGGGGCCAGTCTCCCCTATTCAGGCTAGGACTGGTCATGAGACTCATCCAAAACCGGTTAGTAGTCGAAGGGGGAGGGGTAGTACAGTGTTGGCTCCAGGATTTGGCAAGTGGGGGGCATTGGGGTGGCAACTTCTACTTCTAATCATGGGGGCCAACCACCATTTGTTGTTAGGTATGTAGTATTAAGTATAGGGTCCCAACAGGGGGGCCACTAGGGGTGGGGCAGGCACTCAATAAGGGGGCACAGGCCCCCTGTGGAGCCGCCACTGGGGTAGTATCAGTACCTGGCCAAGACTTCTGGGCCGAAAATGTCAATGTGCCCCCCCTATTCTGGAATCCTGGCTATATGCCACTGCACTTCATACAATGCACAAGCATTCAGACAATGAACAAAACTTTAAAACCTGCCCGCTGGTCCAAAAGGTGCTCGATTCGAACCCATCACACAATTCTGTTCTTGCATGACATACTAAACATCTGACCAGATCTTCCCAAACACAAAGAAACTCTTACATAAAATGCAAATTTATATTGCAGCACGACATAGATCTGCAGCTCACATTTGACTTGGTAACAACGAACTTGACGTCGGCCAACGTCAGAACGTCGCCTTCGTTTAATTCGTAACGTACATTTGGAATCAGAACAATCTGAAGCGGCAACATCACCATGCTTAGCTTAAGCCACAGTTCAATTACAGAATATCTAAACATCTAGCACATACTGATGATGATGATGATGATGATGATGATGATGATAACAATGATGATAACAATGATGTATCTGCCCAATGGCAGGTCCAATTGGCCTTATGGCCTAGAAATGAGATGGGTGAGAGAGTGTTCCATTGCCTTCCTCAAAGCACACACTGTGAGAATAAAACTGCAAAAATCTGAATTTAACAAAACTCTATAGTATGCAAGTACCTTGTTTCGTCTTGACTTGTTTGAACTGCCAAGATCATAGACCAAACAGCAGTCGTTAACAACTTCTATACAGCAGTGCTTCTTTGACAGAGTCTACAGCGAAATGCATATAAAATTATCATTAAAACACTACTGATTCTTGATAAATTACAAGATAACACAATTCTCATTTCAAAATTAAGGACATTCCTGTTCACTTGCATAACATCTAACATATAGAGAAGAGAAATCAGTAAGAAAGTGCCTTTGATTGCACATTCAAAAATCTGGAACTCTTTTCCTTCCAACAAATCAAGGCTTAAAATACTGGTACATCTCTTCCACAAGTTTAGCATTTTTTCCATAGCCTGTCTTGCCATATCTCACTGTCACTGATCTCTGGAACAACCTGGTTCTTTCCAGATGGATTTGAAATACCAATTGATTGATACCTCTAACGTGTTAGAACTGTGCTACGAAAGTGCATAATAATTATCATTCTTATTGCATCTAATGTATACAACTGAACTCAAACAGAAAATTACTTCATAATGAAACTCATTAGACACAATTTTAACTGCAATGAAAATAAATAGCAAGATATTGGCATTTAGTTATGACTACACGTGCACTGATAGGGTTAAAATCTTATCCTCTGCAGCTAAAATCCACATAACATACAATCCATGTAACATACACTCCATGTAGCATACAATCCATGTAACGTAAGACTATAAATATAATTATGAAACTATGTGTCTACAAGCCTCAAGATGTCATAATTTGAATGCAATGATATCATAAATGCTTAAACGTTAGAAATAATAAACTACAGACCTTTGAGGCCACAGACACATGGCAGCCAATGTCACGACCTACGGTGTTTACCCCTACAGCAAAACAAAACAGCAAGGTTCATTCTACTTTGACAGGGATGCAATACTGAGTTCTCTGCCCAAAGGCAGGTTCAACTGGCTCTCATGCCACCCCAAGGATGACTGGAGTTTCTGATCGCCATCCTCACAGACAACTATGGGTGAACAACTTGCGCATGGATACTATGCAGTTTTCAGAATTAGTTTAGAACCTACTAATCTTCGATTGAATGGCAAGAATCCGACCATTACTCTACTGCACCCCAGTGGTGGTTCCAGAACATGGCAAGTGGGGGGAGGCAACTTCTAAGCATGGTGGGCCAACCATTTGTTGATAAGTATGTACTAGTAAGTATAGAGTCCCAACAGAGGGGGCCAGGCATTCAATATGTGGGGCAAAGGCTCCCCATGTGGAGCCGCCACTTCCGCATCCCCTGACTACTATGGAAAATGTTTTAAACTTATTCAAGCTTTTCCAATTTCGTACTCTTTAAGTTAAACCTTTATCTCATAATTCAACACAAAGGAAGAACTTTTTAATAGTATTTAGTGAAATTAGGGTCAAGTGAAACTTTAAATATGACAATGCGGATTCTTACCAGAAATTATTAAATTCAAAGGTTCACAACTTTAACCCCTCACATTCTGTCAGTGAAAAGCAAATGATTAATAAAAGAAAATAAAAACATACATGCATACAAACCTCCAAAAAGAGGAAACCACGCTTCTTCCAAATTTTTCTGCTTCAGAAATTTCAGGAAACCAATCTACGATTAAAATATTACATTGCACAATAAAAGGCAATAAGGAGACACCTCTCCCGTTTAAAATATTTTCAACACTGTGCGGTTAGATCAAGATTATATTTATCTGTTCATTCACCTCTTAGAACGTATAGCATTAAAAGGAATGCTTTTAATCCCTTTACTGGTCATGACTCATATCTGCCTCCATTTTACATAATACATTACAAATAAATGGCCTGTAATGAAGATAATAAGTAAATCTGATTGCACCATCACACGAACAAGACTTACTGGAGTGCCAGCTTTTCTAGGAGTTCTCTCGACATCGTCAAAATCGAGCGCTTCAATAACTTGAGTAGCCTCATCATCGTCCATTATTGTCAAGTAAATCAGTCAACTCACTGAAAAATATATTTACCCAAAGTGTTACCAATATTTATATGAAAGATCACTATTTATTTACAAAAGCAATGAATCCATAAATGAGATGTTAACCCCGCTACAAGCTGTAATGCACAAATGTATCCATTTTACATTACGCTACAAATAACTGGCCAGTAAAGTGGTTAACTAAACAAAAACAGCCATTAAACTTTCACTACTGATCTTGCATCACTAAATACTTGGGGATCGTTGTTGTCGAGGCACAGTGACAGACCAATATAAGATAGAGAGGGACTCCAATATCAATACCATCAACAAGAAAGTCTTTTAAATCCTTGGATGTACATCTTAAAAAGTACATGTTTGTGGAAATTTGTCCAAAATAGTTGTCCGCTGTACTATTTCAAATAATATCCCCACTTTCAGCAGCTATGCTAACTACTACATTTCAGTCATTGCCATAATAGCACTATATTGATTGACTGACTGACTGATTGATTGATCAGGATGCATTACATGCGTTCACTGCTGTTATGGATTTTTATTGTAACTACAAAAAAGTTTACAGTCAATCATGCTATTAGAAGCTTTATCAATCCAATTTACTTGTACTTCTAATTCTAACCACATGCATTGATTGACCGATTACTATAACTTGAATTCTAAAGTGATATAGGAGATGTATGAAAACCGCCATCGGCTGATGCCCTGGGCATTATGATAGTGGCGCTATAGAAGTTTATTGAATGACTATAAATTGATTGGCCGGTTGACCGATTAAACTAAGCGCGTAGGAACAAACAGCCACCGATACTATTTACAAAAGCGCTATATTAATATATAAATTCACGAGATCTTAGTTCATGAAGCGCAAAAATTGAACAGTTGGCATCCCATGGTCAGAGAAAATGAGAAAAGAGGGTTAATGGGTGCACAACATGGGAATGGTCTTAGGATGAAGCGACAAAATAATCATTTGCAGTCAAATAGTTCTCCGGCGATCGAATGCCGATTATTAATTGTTAGATTGGATATATTAAATCATTTAAAACCCTATTCTACGCATAAGAGATCACCATAGTACTTCCATGTCAACTTACCGCCATGTAGAAATCTAAGTAAGTAAGTTAAATTCTTAAGAATTTTATAGCGCTTGAATTGGTAACACCGTAATAGCTGCTTGTTCTGAGGTGTCCCAAGTTTTAAATTGTCTGTCATTTTGAATAGCCATTGTCAAGATACTATTGTCGGCCGGGCGACAGGCATCAGCTCGTATTCCTCAACTTAACTTTGTCACGTGGACCATTTTAATTTACACATCTTGCAATTATATAAGCTTTTAGTTTTGCCAGATGAGGCTTTATTTTGATGATTTGATGTATGCATGTATGTATGTATGTATGTCGAACTTCACTGACAGTTCATAGATATTTCGTAGGACAAGTGAATGGGCAATAATAATCACCATCCACTGGCATATGAAACTGTTGAAAGGGCAAACTTTACTTTAAAGATGCTGGTAGAACTGTTACCATAAACATCACCCTAAACTTGCATCATCTCACCAAAACCATGTGAATGCCTTAAAATATCAATGTCTGTAATAAACAAGCCCATTGAATCAAGATCTGTAATATAGAATGGAATATGAAAAACAACTGACAATAGCAGAAGGAAGAAAACTAACATTGGACAAAAAGGTCCGAAAATGTTTTCTGGCTAGCTATTGCCATTAATGATTTGGCAGAGAGCAATTATTATTATTATTATTATATGGAATGTAACTTATAACTGTTTAAAATACAAGCAAGAGACATAAGTGCAGAAAGTTAACACATGCTTTTATTTTATTCATCTTAACTTCATTCACATAAAAGATACAAAAAACTAAAAAATGCAAATACTAGCTGCTACCATTCATTACAAAACTCTTTTCACAATGCTCTTGAAATCACCTGTATATGATCTGATGTGATAAGATCACTTCATTCCTTTGTTTCAGAGGTCCATCGATTTTCCAGAAGCAGTAAAAATAATCTTTAGTTAAACTTTGGTTATTCTTTGACATAATTTCAAGCAGTAGTTCACCAGTAAGTAACTCAATATTAATTGCCTAATTCCAGTAGATACTGTGCAGTCAAAAATGCATTTATATGCAGGCTTTTGATGTCTAAGTTTTTTTTTTCTTAAGGAAAATAAACAAGCACCACCTGAAAAAAACAGTTGACAAAACTGAATATACAACAATATAGATTATTGCTAATTTCATCTGCACATTACATTATGAACCAGTGAATTCAACATTTCTCTGAATGATGCGTTCAAACAATCCATGCCAAATGACAATTTCCTAAATAACAAAGGACACCTGTTATACTAACATCTCTGATTTTTTTTTATCTTGAACACCATCAACTGGACTACAAATAATTGTCACTGCAACAAGATTAAGGAAATAATTTTTTCATCATCAGCAATTTTACTTATGTCAAGTTCCCAGTTGTCAACTCTTTGCATCAACTTATTCAGAAGCTATGCATCATACACTTAATGTACCTGTCAAGATTTGATTTTATTAAAAAGAGACCGTTCACACAACATCTAACTACCAGTGACAGGTCACTGCACCACTTAAAATACCATCTCAAAACCAGAAACGCTCAAGCAAAGATGTGATATAGAAATGTTATCAATAAACTGCACAGTAACCATGCATAGCCAGTTAATCATATAATTAATTATATCACACTGTAATACCCATTTACATAATCAGCATGTTTGATACACGTCTCGAATCCAACAGCCATTGACCGATTCACAACAAAATATTAAAGACACTGTAAATCTACACATACAACTAAAAAGTAATAAGAAATTTTGAAAAAAAGTTTCAAATGTCAGAGCTAATACAGCACAAGTCCTGTAAGTAAGTAAGTAAGTAAGACAACACAGAAGTCTGAAAACTGAAATGTTGGAAATATGCTGTCATGACAAGAATAAATATCGGCTTCCTCTTTGAATATTTAGCATCTTTGTTCTATTCATGCTTCCTGTTTCCATTACTGACTGCCTCACTACCGGAGGACCGATCATATTTGTGGTTGTTCATCTGCTGCAAACATAAACATAACACTTCAAAAATCAAATATAAGGCTGCTTGGACATTTCTAATCGGTTTTTATGTTTAACCCTTTTCCTGTTTGCCCCAAGAAAGCTCGTCCCATCTTACATTGCATTATAAAAAAATAAATGAACGGGTTAAGGAGTTAACCCTTCTATCATTCATTTATTTGTAATGTAGTGCAAAATGGACGAGTAATCTCGGGGCAAGCAGGCAAAGGGTTAATCACTATTTTCATGATTTTAGAGTATTACTCCAGATCAAGACATGTTACATACAGGGCAATTATTTCCAGAGTGGTATTTTGAAGTCAGACCAGTTGGTAGAGGGGATGAATCAGACCAGTGGGGCACATACCACTCTCGCATACCACATACCACTCTCGCCCAGCATTGGTCGTTCAAAGCGACTGGACCCTCTCTATTCTGGAATGGACTGCCTCCATCTACTCATGTCTCAATTCTCACCCCCACAATCAGTTAGTTCACTGCAAAGACTAAAGTCTAATTTTCAAATCAATCAACTCTAAAGCCGGCAGCACTGCTGAGAGGTAATATAAGAGGAGCTACATAAGTCCTTTATTACACTACACTACATTCCAACGGACAGAATTTTGCCACAAAATGAAATTCTGGTAAATACCACACCCATCAAATGCATAACTGAATGAGCATCATCATAACTTACCTTATGTTTGGTTGGACGAATGTAGGCATGGAAATAAAAGTTAAGGAAGAGGATGAGAATGGAAAAACCATAAAAGATGAGCCCCCATTGCATCCACAGTGGAAACGGACATCTGACATAGAGTGACTGAGCAGCATGGGATAATCCCAAAACAAACTGAACCTGGACAACAATAATTAATGTTAGTCATGACAATGATGTTCAAAGTAACTCAAATAATTTGACATTATTTTGACAAGAAGCACATTCAAATATCCAAATTAATAAATATATCATTATTAAATAGTGCCAGATGCAGTGGTGGCTCCACCGGGGGGCCCATGCCCCCTATTGAGCACCTGCCCCCCCAGTAGCCCCCCTGTTGGGACCCTATACTTAATGCTAAATACATCAAACAACAAATGGCTGGCCCCCATGATTAAAAGTTGCCACCCCAACGCCCCCCACTTGCCAAATCCTGGAGCCGCCACTGGCCAGATGCAGCAAGATCTGAAAATGTCAGCCAAGCCAACAGGTGGTGCTTTTTAAACTCACTCTAAGAGATGATAAACTGCATGTTTTACAAGTGATGTTGGAAACAATCCCAGTGCTTATGGGGACACACATTGAAAAACAACTGATGACAAGAATTGCACAGGTATGTGAACTACATACCAAGATACCAGATACTCAGTACTGCTGGGTATCTAGTATTCACTAGATACTAATAGACAGACAGACAGACACTAGATACTAATATATTGTATCCATCATATGTTCAGTCCTGCCAAGTGTTTAGAGAGAGAGAGAGAGAGAGAGAGAGAGAGAGAGAGAGAGAGAGAGAGAGAGAGAGAGAGAGAGAGAGAGAGAGAGAGAGACAGACAGACAGACAGACAGACAGACAGACAGACAGACAGATATTTAGGTCAAGTGACATGCCACATTCCAAGATAGCAGAGATATACAAAGTAAAAGCTTCATAGACTAAAAGAGAAATTCAATATCAAGTAAACCTACTTGAATTACTTTCAGAATAGCAAATATGGCACAGGGTAAGCTCCTAAACTGAAAAACTTTGAAAACTTTTTCAAAAAACTTGCATACTCACAAGTTGTAACATGGTCAGATACTTCTTCCACCACAAGTACTTCTGATAATCCGGACCAAGAGCTGCCAGTCCATAGTAAGAGTACATTACAACATGTATCAGCGAGTTCATCATTGCTCCAAACAATGCTATCAATGAAATCATATCAAGTGACAATTTTTAAAGGAATAAAATTGTAAATAATAATATAATAAAACAAGTGGATTGGACCATAACTTTAATTTCTACTACAAACCAGGACAATATAACTAATGCAATAAGTATCCTAATGACAGAACTTTCAGTAATTAACATGAAAGAAACAGATGCATATAATCCAGAAAATTTGAGGAAAGGTTTGAACCACCCATGGCAGTAAGGCAAAATCATTAGTAAACAAGAAGCAGTATCTGAGAAAAATCACAATCAAATTTCAATCAAATTGAGACTATTTTCTCTTATCTTCCTTCTCAGAGTCTGAGATAATCCATTTTATATACAAGAAAACAATTTATAAATGATTTTGATACTTGTAGAACAAAAGCACTATTAATTGCATCACTATTACCAAGCTGGAAAACACCTGAAATTAAAATTATGTGAAATGTAGTCCCAACTTCAAAAATATTCCTAGTTTTACACCAATTTTACCAACTGCTAACATGACAGGTGTAGTTGTCGTTACAGCTTGTAACCATATTTATTCATAATTATTGGAAACTTAATTGACGAGGCCCTATATAAATGCCTTGTTACATTACATTACAACACAGTAATAATTAATTAAAATGTAATTTTAGTCAATTGATAAATGTGTTAAGAAATTTTTAAAATTATGTCACATACATTGTTTGATTCGTGACATCTACAGTGTAAAGTCTTGTAACAGAACATATTAAAGATAAAAATGCAATAAATTGCAATTCCAAAAACTGATCTTACACTGTCCACCGGCCACCCATTTGACACCAATGTACCACAGAGGGAACATCGTCGCGTGGTGGTACACATGCAGGAAAGTCACCTGGTTGTTCTTCTTGCGCAGAATGAAGAAGACCGTATCAAAGAATTCCACCATCTTGGAAATATAATACCACCACAAGGCCTCGGCAATCTGGGAAAACAATATGAACAAACAGTTTGTGCTGATTATAATTCTGACCAGTCACCACTGTGTTTATCTTTGATTGAAAAAATCACAATAAAGGTATTTCATTCTCAAAACTTTAATGCTGCTGCTCAGTGTTATTTATAGGATTTTGAATTGGGGGAAGGGGAGTGGTGTCGGGAAAATCTGGGGTGTCGGAATTTTTAAGTCTCTGCCCGAAAAAGGCTGACAAGCAAAAAAACGTTATCAAGTCCCAAAAGCAACCGAAAAACCTTAAAAAAGTCTCAAAAAACCTCTGACAAGCAAAAAAGGTCATCCGAGGATAAAAGTTGGAAGGTGTCCTTCTCCATTGGGTGGGTGGGGGTGTTCTGAGCTAATTAGTATGCATTTTGTATGCATACCATTGTCGCATTACCAAATTTGGAGGGGGTTGAATTGGGGAGTGTTGAGGGTGTAAAAATATCCCTGCTGCTGATGATGATGATAGGGCATTTATATAGTGCATCAAACAATGCCTTTTCCAGAAAAACAGTCATAGTTAGATGAAGTGTGGTTAACAACTACTTCTGACTGATATCATAACATTGGTCCACAACCAATGGTCTTCTCAGTGTGCCCCAAGAACGAACCTCCTTGTTCCTGAAACGAGGTTTTGAATCAGTTGGCCCTATCCTTTGGAATGCTCTTGATGCCACTATGCATGGCTTAGCAACTCCTAATTCTATGGCCCTCTTTTTGAAACGACTTAAAAGTTATCTCTTTGTCAATATACAGTAATTGCAGCAGGAGCGCTTCAGAGTGATTCTTCAGAAGAAGCGCTATACAAATATTTTGTTACATTACATTACTCCAAAACACTACCGATACACACATTTCATAAGAACAAAAAATCATAGCCACCCTCATCTCATCCGGGTCATCAGAGTAGCTGACCAACTGACAGCTGTAGCTGTAATTCAGTTTCAATGAAGCAGTAAGCAGCTACAAATCAAAACACACACTTTTTACTTTTAACCCCTTAACTGGGGATCCCCAATATATCTGTTCATTTTACAATGAGTTACAGTTAAATACATGGTTAAGGGGTTAAAGAATCCTCCAAGAACGGCCGTCAAAAATCCCTGCTTATAACACGTCTTCAAACTATTTCAACTAGCAATACTGAACAAAATTATCCAACAAACAAGTACAATCACTGCTAAAATCAGTAACCAAACAGAGGTATCATTGGTATCACTAACAATTGTTGCTCTTGATAATTTTATCAAGCATTTATAGATGCCTTGCAAAATATGTAATCTAAAATTCACCAGAAGTTTCCTATGCATTCCAACAGTCAACTTGCAGTTGTTACATAACACATTTACAGTGGATTTTTTTACAACTGTTGGACATGGATATTGTATCCTTCTTAACTGCTTGAACTCACATGCATTGAATTAACATGGTTACAAAAAATTTGCCCCCTAAAAATTAAAACTTTTGTGTAAAAATGTGCTTTTATTTAATGTGTTTTTATTCCCACGAGTTTTATAAGACACATTATAATCATCCCATCAAGTTACAACTATTTGAACGCTTTAGCCGATAAATAAAAGCAATGCAGATATCAAACCGACAATAAAGAGAAACAAACCTCATAAAAAATATGAAAATTCATCACAACGAGCAGAATGTTGTAAAAGAACAACGTCCATCGGAAATCAAATGCCTTACGATTTTCCATAAGCTTTGGACCAGTCAATACAAAAAATATATAGGCAGCTGTTATTGCCATAGTAGGCCAGACATCAGACATAAGTGGCCAATTAGCCACCCTCTTATCTGCAAATTGAAACAACAAACCATAATCTTATCAGATTTTAACAGAGCATTCATACACAATCAAGCTATTGAATCAAAACCTGTGCAGGGAAACCAGCAAATTATCTATGCCATGCCAATCAACCACAAATAATGCCTCACTGAGCAGGTAGCACACTTGAAAATGATAAATACATTTACTTATCTACCGGTACTTGGGACATTTTGCTAGCTTGAAGCTTGAACTATGGCTTACTGACAAGTTGAAGCCATGAACATTACTGATTACCATTCAAAATGGATCCCAAGTTTGCAGAACAACTCAAGGCAAATCCATATCGCAATGAACTGTGGAGGCTTCCCATGAAATCAAATGAGCACCAAGTGAAATGAAATTGCCACACAATAACTGACAAATTAGGAATTTCTCTTCCCAAACCTTTGTGAGATATAAAAACTGCATCTCTTAACCCTTAAACCACCACATACAGGTACTTTGTAACTATATGTAATGCAACTGATTATATTCGATTCTGGTGGTTTAAGGGTTAATGATGTAAACCGTTCTGAAGCAGTTTCTTGCCTGATATTGAGAGTGTCCACTGATATTTGTCCCAGAGATATTGAAATGCATCCTCAAAGAGCTGCACAGACATGATGATGATAATGACTAGAACTGGTTTTTGGCTACAAAAATAAACAATTATGTTGGAGTACGAAAGACGTGGATAAGAATAGCAGCCAGACATGGGTGCCCGCACATTGGGGCAAGAGGGGCACTTGCCCCTCCTGGAAAATAAAAATGCCAATATTTCCCATTGAATTTTGAAAACCTTGCTAAAATATTAACCGTGACCATTGTGTTAAGATGTGTTTTGCCCCTCTTGGAAAAATTTATGTGGAATAGCTATGACCATTATGTTTTGCCCCCTCCTGGAAAAATGTCTGTGGGCATCCATGCAGCCAGACCATTATTCGCGTAAGAAAAAACGTTTACAATTTGTACAACTGCATTCTAGCATCAGTTGAAATTCAAAATTAGCTTTTCTGATGTTGATAAAATTCACAATCTTCCATATAAAACATTATCTACAGAAGCTATAGAAATTTGGCTGATTTACTTACTAAGTTACTTACAATGCCTCTATCAACAAATTGCAATCAATACAAAATGCACTTGCTCGTGCTGTTACTAAGTCACCTAAATTCTCCCATATTTCACCCATACTAAAATCATTACATTGGCTTAAAATAACTGAAAGTATCCAATATAAGATAATAACACTTACATATAGCTCACTTCAGTCATCAAAACCAGTCTACCTTAGATCACTATTAACCCCTCAGCCTCCTCGACCCACACGTTCATCATCTTACCTCACTCTGTCACGCCCACTCAATTAGTCATCCTTGAAAATTTGCAACCGTGCCTTCTCATACGCCTCACCTGAACTTTGGAACTCGATCCCAGCTTCCCTCCGCAGACTTGGACACTTTCAAACAATAAAATCTGAATCCTCATTTCCTATAATTCCTGCATTATCTCCTCAAGTCTTCAGGTCTAAGCTTAAATCCTTCCTTTTTCTAAAATCATATCCTCCATAGCTGTAACAACCTAGCCTCACTGCCTTTTGGATGTTGACTATTGCCTGGCTGATAACATACCTTCCCCATAGCTATTTTAAGAGAGGCTGAGCGCCTGAGAATAAGCAGCTACTGTTGTGTTGCTTTCCAAGGCGCTATAGAAATCCACGAGGTTTTACTTTACTTACTTACTTAATGCCGAAATTAATTATAATCGGCAATTATGTTTCGCCGGTTGGCTGCTCCGTGTGAACATCGATCGAGTTTATGCGACAGAACGGTTGGAATTACCTGCTATTCGATCTTCATTCTGTTGTTTTGGTTCTGTTTCGATTTCCTAGTTTAAATTTGATGTTAATTTAGATCTTTTTCAGAACGATGATTCGCCATTTGCAGCAGCGTTCGTTGCTAGATAACGTTAACACGATCTATCGGACGGCAGTGGTGCCAACGCTGCCTTTAGAATTACAGCATATCAACGTCCAATAGCATACAATATTCAGGAGACCGACGGTTAAGCGTGCACGAGATTTCAGAATTTTAGTTACGATTGAGTGCATAGACGAGTACTGTAATGTTATTACAGTTGAACGTTTCTAAAGAGTTGATTCGGGATTTTGAGGGTGAACCAGCCCGTGTTTTGAACCAGTGAAATTAGTATAAGACGTCACAGTTATATCATACGATTTATGGCAGTGACACCGATTCTAAAAAGTCAACGCAAAGTGAATTAGATTGTTATTTAGTTCTGTTAGCAAGCAGCTGATTTTCTAAATAAATTCAAGTAGGCCTAAGATGCAAAATTCTAAGCGGTACTGCGCGTATATAAACTAATAAGATCTAGGATTATTAAGTTAACACGAGATGGCGTAAAATAACGGATGTTCTATCTTTAGATTTGTTCTCGCGTCCTCAGACCAGGTAAATCCAATCAAACAAAAGGTGAACTCGGACAGCAGCGATTGCATTTGCCGCAAAATTTAGAAACGTAAAAAAATCGTGGCAATAAGAAAATCTGTCGCAAAAGTGATCGAGAATAGCCGCGAATTCGTTTGATTTACAGTACTAAATAATAATGTGCACTAACAGATCTTGACAGGGTTTTCGAGCATTACACCACAGTGCCAGTCATTCGTTGGATAGGTTCTGTTGAAGGCAATAGTCTTTATGTGGAGCACTATGTATTCGACTCGTTGTAGGCCGACGCAGTTTGTATTGGTCGTGGGAGCCGTTGCCCTGATCGCTACACTTGTTTACCGGCGGGTACAGAGCGCTGCTGAGCAGAAAAGAATCGTCGAACTGTCGGAGGCCAAGGCTTTGAACGCAACGCTTGCAAAACTTTCGCCTCACATTCTGTCGCCACACTGGAACTTTCGCCCCAGATTTACGGACACCGCTGACGCCGCTGTAAAACACCCCCGCATCCCACACATCATCCACCAGGTATGGGACACCGATCAAGTACCGGACAGGTATGTCAAATGGATGAAAACCTGGAAGAAGCTCCACTCGACGTGGGAATACTGGTTCTGGACTTTGGATGATGTTAGACGATTAGTGGCCAAACATTATCCGGACCATCTGGTACTGTACGACAGTTACCATCAGCCAATCTTCAGGGCAGATGCTATGCGGTATTTTGTTATACATCGGTTTGGTGGTATCTACGTCGATCTCGATATGGAAGCACTGAAGCCAATGGATGACTGGACGTTTCACTACAACTGCGTAGTCAGTGAGGAGTGCTATGAACATAGCTTTGTTGTTCGGGAACAGCCAACATCAAATGTTCTCAATGGTTTCATCGCCTGTGAACCGAACCATCCACTGCTAAAGCTGGCAATAGAATCTTTAGGAGAGTTTGCCAGAAGAGATTTTGGTGATCCTTTACATGCCACAGGACCCTATTTCTTTGATGCCATCTTGAAACAATACCAAGCAGGTTCAACCAATGTCGCATCCGTTACCGTAGTACCTCCACGTTATTTTTTCCCTACTTACGACGAGAGTGAAAGCGACACAATATCTGGAAAATGCTACCCGTCAAAGTTGCGTAAACTACCAGCCAATGCGCAGATGGTTTGCAAAGAGCTGTTGCGACACAGCTTCAAGAACACTCGCAGTTCTGATGCGTACACGGATCATTACTGGGTTCACGCATACATGTTTGACGATGACTGGAAAAAAGCCAACACCGTTCGTGTTTCTGTGATAGAACCAGAAGTCATTTTGCCTGGAAAAAGGTTTTGAAATGGACCGATATACCTTCAAAGACAATTGCCGAGTCTATTTCATGTCTGTTTATTTGCTTGATCACCTAGTAATCGAGTTTTCTTCGTACTGGTGACAAAACTGTTTTTATTGAAACACTTGTCTCGCAATGCACTTGTATATCTTGGAGACTTTATGTAGGCAAAATCAAGTCCAATGAATGTTATGCAAATGTACAACATGACATTTATATTGATTTTCATGATGATTACTACAGGATATGGGTACCTTAATTAATATTCAGTGGAACAAATCTATAAGAACTGCATATAACTGAAGAAATACATTTCTTTTTCCATTAATAGCTATCATAAAGTAAAACTCATTAATTCTCATTTCATCCCATCAATAGTCCTTGCATTCGACAATGTCTGTTTTATATTCATAAATGACTGTCTATGAGATTCCATTGTTTGTAATATTCCCAAATGAACAGCGCACCTGTAACGTGTACGTTCAGCGATCTTATCATTCCTGATTGTGGAATTTCAATGCAAACGTCCAATACTTGAAGGATCTGTACAGGAATTCCATGGCGTTCGTTGCTTCAAAAAACAATGGCAGCAGTAACAATCAAATGCAATATCAGTACACTAAATTCTTGCTATAATCAACTCAGTTATAAGAGAATCCCAATTTGGTCATGTAACAACTTCTGACAGGTCATTGGCATACTGGGCTAAAAAATGAGGACCTGGAAATTGCTGACCTCAGAGACCCACCGGTCAATTACTAGGCTGTGGTCCAGTTTTGATGGATTTTATCAAACTAATATATTAAGACAGGTTACTAAGCAGCAATATATGTTCGGTTAAGGGGCCCATACAATTTATTTACCCTCAAGGGGCCCTGGAAATTTTCCAAGCCACTATATGGCCAGTATGCCCCTGGAACAGGTACTCCTAATTCCATTATAAATGGGAATGTAAAGTAGTGTACATATGGAAACATAAAATTATGTTATAGTATTTAATTGAATAAATATATGAGAATCATTTTCCTTGGAGTGTTTCAACAAGTGCTCCAATACCGAAAGAGCTACTGAAAACGCGTAAATGAATTCCCACCCTAAAAGAAGGATCGTCTTCTTTGGAAACTTAAACTTCGACAGACAACAACTCTTTGCAGTTTGCTCAGCTCCCACTAAAGTGTATCCGGCTTTCTTGGTCTCCAACAAGAAAGTGACCAAATTGTTCGGCAGAACCTGAAAGAATTCAAGAACTTGGTAGAGAACGACAATTGAAACAGAATATACAGTACAGCATTCAGGAAATTAATGCAGGAACAAGTGTCCAACAAATAGAAAGTTGTATAATCTTCCAACAATAATAAGATTGCAGAACATATCCATAGTTTGCAAACCAGAATGATCAATAATTTATATAGCCACAATTTGAGCTTTATTCTAAAAACAAAATACATTTATATAGCACCTTGATAATAATGAACTAGTCATCAACCTATGTGCTACACATTTCCACACTGTGCTGGTGGACATGTGACTGCCTGTGAATTGAACCCAGGTAGACTGGCAGGCCTACGCTCTACCAACTGAGCCAGTTCACACAATGCTTGAGCATATTATAATATATTATAAGGTACTAATAAGTTGTATAATTTAAGCCTTAATTAGTACACACATTTGAATTCATAATATAATACTGGCTTTTCTACACAAATCCTGATGTTGATTTGAAGCACTAAGACAATTTAACTAGGATCTTATTAACATGCACTATGCTCAGACAAAAGTAAGTAAGTAAAATCTCATAAATTTATATAGTGCATTGGAAATTAGTACAGTAATAGCTGCTTATTCCTATGCGCTTAATCTTTCTTGAAATAGCTATGGGCAATGTGGATTGTCGGCCAGGCAAAGGTCAGTGTATCCATGAGGCAGCGGGACAGGCAGACAGAACTGATACTGTAATAAAATTCAAGTAAACTGTATAAACAATAGAACTGATGTTGCAAATGGCATTACCAAGTTACGATGTTACACACCTCTTCAATGTTAATCCATTTATGAGACGTAACGCTTAGAATCTCAAATTCCTTGTCCTCCATGTAACGTTTGCTGCCGATAATGAATCTTGAAACCGCGAATATTTCACATGTCCTGCAAAGACCTGCATGAAACGGAGCAATTGCTATTATTGTCAACAGGAGTTTGCAGGAAAAATGTTTTCACAACTTCTGGTTTAAGTTCAAAAGAAACGATTATTTTGCTCTGTAACTTAACATCTGATGTTATCTGTTTTTGCTCTGATGCAGTGTCATATTTGTATAGGTGGAATTCCTGGTCACTGCTTACTGACTCCCCCTCCCACTGGTCCACTCTGTAAATGGCAACGTGGAAGTTTTATATTGTCATTAACTTATTTAACGAACTTGTTTAGCAAAATGAAAGAATTTAAAATTCTTCCCCCACTGGTCTGATCCTTTCCCCCTCCAAATGTCAGGCTGTCACACACCAAACTGTTGATGACTGTGGATACCACTCAGTAGACGTTGTGCAAAAGTTGACGTGTACAATATATCTGATTTTTTTTACCACCTTACCTCCAAGATTGGGAATGCGGTCAACAAGAGAAGCGACCAGAATGAGACCGTCGCTGGAATCCTGCGAGGGGCTGCCGCTGCCGCGAAGCTGCGATTTTCCGCCAATTGTGTCCGACTCTGCCATTAGACTCTGCCAAGGAATCAATTTTTTCTGCACGTTTCCCACCTGTGTACTGGACGCCGCAAGTATTTCGTCGTCAGCGCCCGGTTCTGTAACACGACCGGGTAGTCATAATTCAACGAATTCATCGTTGTGCTCCTCACATTAAACACTGACGAATAACACAAATTCTAAACCAAATACAAGGGCTCGTCCATATAGTACGTACGCAAAAAAGGCATATTTTCAACCCCCTCCCACGTTTGCACACCGTACATATGCAAAAGATCCTAAATCCAACCCCCCTCAGTGCATATGTACCATATATGGATGGAACCCAAGGCAAAATTGCATATCGCATGACATTTCAGTTTGGATATGTGTAGACTCTCGAGCTTAGAAACATGTAAGTCTATTGCACACAGTTGGACATGACTGAACTATGAACTGACTGAACTCTGAACTGACTGAACTATGAACTGACTGAACTATGAACTGACTGAACTATGAACTGACTGAACTATGAACTGACTGAACTACGAACTGACTGAACTATGAACTGACCCGATGGCTTTGACTTCCAACCGCCAGGAGTGCACTTCTTAAGCGCACTGGAGTCGCTGGTCAGCGGAAGATTGTGCCGGTCGTGCTGGTTCCACGTCCGGTCGACCGAGGAAAAGCCGTCTGCGCTGAGCCACTCCTCGTCTGTCATGCCACACAGGCGCGGAATGGTAAAGACAAGCGTCTGCAGCATTTAAAAACAAAATCTAACAGAAACATGAATAATAATAATAATAATAATAATAATAATAATAATAATAATAATAATGTGTAGGCTGAAATGCAGACATTTATTATTAGTCATAGAAGTGCAATATACCTCCACTGAGAAATCTCTTTCTGGATTAAATTTGAAGCAGTAGTGATTATCAAGCAACTGATATGCTGCCCAGAAAGAGTCTCTACACAAACATAAGGCCACAACTGTAACAAATGCAAATATCTGTTGGAAAAAACTATATGCAGTACTACACAAATCTGTTAATCCCATTTATACAAAGCCTTATCTGTGATACGTTACAATTCAATGGTTGTAATAGTTACAAGTCATTCATTTACTGTACTGGCTTCACTCAGTCCATTTTGGCTAACTCACCACATGAATCTTAACTTGTATTAATAATAGTAGCAATGCAATGTAATAAAGGATTTATATAGCACCTCTTACATTACTACTCAGAGGCATTCCAAGCTTTAGAGTCGAGTAGAAGTAATAATAAAAATAATAATAATAAGTACACTGTAACTAGTAATAAAAATCGCATTAACGTTATTTCACCTGTTACTGTCAATGTAAGAATGTACGTTCTCCATCAGCGTACACTCAGAACGATGCAATCCAAAAGACATGCAATCGCTCGCTTTTGTCCATAATCGCACGAGAGCAGCGTGAGCAAATGCTCGAATGTTGAAGTTTGACGACATACAGAATAGCAAGATACTGCTCAAACTGGTCAGAAAGAATTCTATCTATAATAATATCAACACATAAAATATTAATCAAATATTTCATGAAGAAAAATCTGCACAGAAAATTTCTACCAATTTATGATGACCTGCAAAATTCTGAAATTGTCTTCTCTTTTGCAATTATTTTGATTTATTGTGTGAATTTGCGCAAGAGAAGAAAAAGAACAGAAGGCGATCCCAAACTTTTACACACCACTGTAACACAAGAATAAATCTAAATGATTTTAAAAAAGAATTCAGACAATTTATATTAATCTTAAAAGACATTAGAGATATTGATAGGCAACTCATTTCAAACATTGATAGTCTCATTGCATTGCCTTTTGATCTTCACTGATATCGTTGCACTCTTTTGAAACCAAAAATTCTGCAACGTGAATGACAATGACGAGAAGTGAGCAAGTAAATGCCGGTTTCCTTTCAGTGCTCTGAGACAACAACAACAACAACAAATAATAATAATAATAATAATAATAATAATAATAATAATAATAATAGCAATATAACAGTGTACGATAATAAACAAGTCATGGATCATTATGGTGCTTTACAATTTGGAATTATATCATACTAAGACATAGAATTTAAACTCAGAATATTAGCATCTCCAAACAGAAGATAGTATATATCAAAAATAAACAAGACAACTTAATAGTTTCAACTGTACATTTCCAAGAGCTTTCAAAAGAAGTGTCATCGCTTCAGCCCGATACCGAGATAGTCGAATGAACAGCCATTCACCAAGAAATCTCACTGAGGGTTGAGTCTCTTCGGATATTAACTTGATGACAAATTCCGCAAATGACCCATAACCTCCCTAAGAAAGCAAAATATGGTACTTTCCCGTTATCCGGACCCCAGTGAAGAGATATTAGGGTTAGGGTGAGTGTTAGAGTTTTAGCCTAACTGCCACCCTAACCCTCACCCTAACACTAACCCTAACAGCCACCCTAACCCTAAGCATTTCTTAGTATCTCTTCACTGGGGTCCGGATAACGGGAAAGTACCCAAAATATCAACAGGGTATGACTAAGCATAAGAAGACAAAACCCTTTGACAAATTAATCAAAAAAGTTTGACACATTCATCAACATTTTGCTTGCCTTTAGATTCTGACTGTGGCCTTACTGGTGCTATATGAATCCAGTGGCGGCTCCACCGGGAGGGCCAGGGGGCCCGTGCCCCCTATTGAGAGCCTGCCCCCCCAGATGGGACCCTATACTTAATGCTACATACATTAAACAACAAATGGTTGGCCCCCCATGATTAGAAGTTGCCACCCCAACGGCCCCCCACTTGCCAAATCCTAGAGCCGCCACTGTATGAATCTAGTCTATCCTATCCTAAAAGATCATTTGCTCCATGGAAATTTCATTGTCTTCTGTATATAAATAGCAGTGCCATGTAAGTGTACGTGTACAGAAGTGCCTCGTTATGGTACGTCACGGTACACGTATGGTCCGCATACGGGACTAAAACACCATCGCACCAAAAGGGTTAGGTGAAAACTTTTGTCTGAAGTTAGAAATTGATTTAAAAAAAGAAACTGCTGCCTATATTCAGTCATTCCCTTTCACACCTTAAAATCCTTTTATTTATTATTTTATGTTATTGTCAAAACAGGAAAAACGCCATTTATATTAGGTAATCCAAAAGTAATAGAATCCAAAATTGAATGAAAATAAGTCATAAAGACATTAATACAAATCACCACTGGCTTCACAGCTTGATATTTTTCACCAAGAAATCGCAAACATACGAAGCAAAATTCTGGCAAACAACGAAGACCCAATCTGGATAAGATGTGTATAACAGAATTTCTCACTTGTGTGTCCTCAACAAACGGTTCCAAAATCAAGAGAGCGACCAGTAGACGGTGCTTCGATCGATGCGTTGCGCTGTTGGCGTAGCTGCGCCGGTGACACGCGACCAGTTTTCCGAGGCTCGTGACCAAATGCTGAGCAAAGCACTTCCCGAACTGCAGCTCAGAAGAGCTCGAAGGGTTGAGGCGCGAAAGAAAACTCAGCAGATGAACACGCGCTGATGTGTCTTCTCGTTCAGTGCTTAAAGAATTTAAGAAAATGACGCTGTTATATTCTGTTATGAAAATCATTCAACACCAAAAAGGCAAAAATTCAATTCAGAATTATATCAGCAGAAATTGAAAGCAAATAACCCCACCGTAACGAAATCGCGTAGAGTAGAAAAGGGCACTTACCGAAGTCGTAGCTCGTCCTCAGAAAAGTGATCCTTCAAACTGTGCAAGTAACGCTGAACGTCAATATGCAGTCTGGAAGATATAAGACATGGCAAATGCTAACAAGAAAAAATAAATCTATCATCGGTCTTAAGGAAAGACACAGGTGAAATGTGACAAGATACAAGTTGCTTATAAATTTAAAAGCTTTTTGGACCAACACTACAGTATTGTACTGGTTGTATGGCTTGGATTTGGCAGACCAAGATAAGATTAAGATTAGTTGTGATAACTACCTGAATGCCTTGCTCACTCACCTGTCTAAGTAGCACCGGCAATCACATGTTACCTGGAGCCGGTGCCACCATTCGGAACAACAATCAAAATCGGTATGAAAGTTTTCGTTCCACCATCTCGTGGTTTATATAGCCAGTGTTTATTCTAGACCTTTTCTGGGGGGGATTTCCCCTCCAAAGTTTGAAATTTCCCCTCCCAAAATTTTGACATTTTGGCAAGTAGTATGACCTCCCCATTGTCTGTTCCCCCTCAAAAATTTTAAACTCCCCCCAATGTCTAGGTGGCTAGAATAAACACTGTATATATAGCATCTTTCATTAAGACCAGATCACAAATACTTTCTGAAAGAATAATGATGACGATGATGACTGTGCTGATGATGATGATGATTTTGATGATGATGATGATTTTGAAAATGTAGCATCATAGAAATAAGCTTTAATGCTACAACTGAATTTCTCTCTGGCATGGCACTCACAAGGACACATCCATGCTAGCATGACCTTTGAATCAGACCTTGCAACTCTGCTCTTAGGGTTCATCCATATAATACGTATGCAAAATGGCATATTTTCAACCCCCACTGCCCCGTACATAAGCAAAATCTCCTAAATCCTACCCCTCTTCCCGCACCAGTGCATATGCACTATGTGGGTGGACCCTTATCTGGTTTCAACCATAATAAAAAAAAAAAAATATGTTTCTGTCAGATTAAAAATATTCTTAAAGAAAAACATTATTACATTTTTCTAAAAACACTGATATTTAAAAGGAATCAACTTACCGTTTTGCTTTATCGTTAACTGGACCAAAAGCCAACGACTTTTCAAGGTATGGAATTATGCTAATTAGCCGTGTGATCTTGCCATGACATTTATCCATTTCAACACAAATTCTGTTAACCAAGACACTTAGCATTCCACACTTTTCTTCGCTCTTTTGAAGAATTTCATCATAACACTAAAATTTGGAGCAACAAAATGCAAATACCTTAACATAATACAAATTATTTAGAAGACTGATACCATGAGACCAAATTACAAAGCCAAAGGAATATTTTGAAAGTTAAAATGTACTTCATATTAAGATTCAAATATACCTTAAAAATTTTACATTTTAATCCATCAAAATGCTTTTTACCATTAATTTTAACCAAAGAAATACCACTTAATTAACCCCTTAACTGGGTATTTAACTGTAACTCAATGTAAAATGGACGGATATATCTGGGATCCCCAGTTAAGGGGTTAAATAAACATAAATTTTCTACAGATTTATATAAAGTTCTATAACAAACGTATACATATTGATTGCGCAAGACAAAACTCAACTAATAAGCATATAACGCATATGTCAACTCGACTTCCATTTATTTTGGCAAGCAAGAGAAATAAAGACAAGCATAAATAATATACCAAATACAGTAAATCCAGAAATATGTACCAGTAATTTCTTAATGAAAAAATCTAAAAGAGCCTAGCGTAAATTATTACAAGTGTCACAGTACATACCGTACCAAGAAACCTGAAACTCTCGTGCTCAGCATTTCGTTGCAGGAAATCCTTTTGGAAAGCCAGATACACGAAACCTGTGTACACCGGCCAAAAACTGCTCTTATGCGCGTAATCCTGAACCCTGTACCAGGCGGCTTGGAGAAGTTTCGCGCTTTGTTATCCAGTATCTGCGAAAGAAAAACCTCCGATGAAACACAAGAAAGTAACATGGTATAGCATCAGCAGTGCTCTGGCAATACATTTTCTGTTACAGCACCGTACAAATTGTCATAATACAAACAATAGAAACAATAATAGTACTAACAAGAGTAATAACAGTAGTACAGTGGATCCCACTTAATCGCATACCGCTTAATTGCATAACCCGCATAATCGCTTAACGACATCAAAACCCAAACCAGTGTTCTGTGTATCAGATGTCCCGGTTATTCGCATAGCCGTGTTAATCGCATAAGCAAGGCTCGCATGGCACCTATGTAATTAAGCGGGTTTCACTGTAGCAGTAGTAATAAGAATTTTTATCAAGCAAGAATACTAGATACCTACAAATTCAAAAACTAATACTAAAAACCATGTGTACCATAGGAAGAATATAGCAGAGCGCCTCAAAACACTGGACAAGGACATCGGGACCAGCCACATCGATCGTCTCTTTTGCCATTTCAACAAATTCGTCCAAACGCTTCAGAGAAAATTCCTCCACCGAATGAAAATACCAAGAAAGAGCGGCCCACTGACCGCACAACATTCCGGACCGCAAACGGCGCAGAATCAAGCTGACAGTCAAAAAGTCATGGCAAAAAATCATTATTCATACAAATGCGAATTCGTTTCTGCAGCATGACCTCTCTAAAACCTCAAGCACAAATCTGCTCATAGTCCACAAAATCTGATCAAACCTTTCCACTTTGCTGTTTAATCTTGGACTCCAGTGTGTTATTTGTGAGCCAGACCCATGGCGACTGGGGGAGAGACTTAACTGCTTCAGTAGTGCGCTAAATAAATAAGTTACATAAGCAAATGGCAACATGAAGCAGTGACCAAGAATTTCTCTTTCCACCTTGCTAAAACCACACTCCTAAAGTCAGTCATCAAATTACACTGTCATTTAGTACTGCATTTGAAACTGCGGCAGGAAAACCACCCAAAAGTCTCCCTTGCCAGCCCAAAATAACTGCAAGGTTGCAAATAATCAATGCAGCAAAAATTCAAAATAACAAAAATCTGTTCACACTTTAAGTAAAAAGGATCACCGACTAAGAAGCAAAAGGAATTCACACCCGGTCTCTTTTTCTTGATTGTACGGAAAGGTATCAGCTTCCGTTCTTAAAGTCCAATTGGCAATAAGTTGATTCAGTGCAGCACATCTGACACTCAAGTCGCCGGTCAGTGTTGAGGGTAACAAAGCACAAATGACTCCAACAGTCTCCAGAAAAATACACTTGATGACCTCATTACTCTAAAAATAGAAAGATTTAAATGCACATCCATGGCAATTATAACAAATTCTGTTATCGCCATGTAAATGAATAAGCTAACCCAGAAAAAGTCACCCTAATATTGCTAAATGGAACAAAAATGTCTGATAAATTGAGGCAATTCAAATATACCGAAAAGTCAACATTCCATAAACTTATCTAAAACAGCATTCCCCGAATCTGTCTAAACCAAAGGTGAGAAAGAATTCCAAAAAGAAATGTTCAACTGTAATCTAACAAATGACTACATTCAGTATATAATATAAATACCAAAATGGCTGAAAAATATCAACCTTGGAGTTACTGCACAAAAGTCCTGCACAACAATGCTTGATCAGCTGATGGAATGCAGGAAGACTTGTCATCCGAGAGTCACCGATCTTCTTAGCAATCCGTTTCAACAATTCCAGATACAAAGGAACAGGCTTATAGTCCAAAATCTACAGGAAAAAACAATCATCAGCAGTATATATATATATATATATATATATATATATATATTATATTTATATATATATATATATAATATATAATAAATAATAAATATAATAATTTATATATATATATATATAATTTTTGGTAGGATGCTGGCCCATTGCTGGGCCTGAATAGCGAAGAGGTAGTGAAATGACGTCATTTTCTAATCATTTGATTGGATGTCACTTGATGGGCCAAAAAAAACACAGCAAAAAGCTTTCCTGTGGCTAACGGGTAGGAAAAATAGTAAAGTTCTTTTGTCATGCTTCATGGACAAAGCAGTTATTTAAACTGTATAATGCTAGCTTATTACAGAACGAAGCAAAATGCATGCATAGTTGTCATAGAGTGCAAAATATAGGGCATTTTGTCATGTGCTAATGCATAATAGTAAAGCAAGCCAAGTAATAGCTAAACAGTCATGTACTTTCTGTTAAACAAAGTACAACTGCTGAGCAATTGAATAAAATGTTTGCTGACCTGTGATACACTCATGAGTTTTCGAGTGACGTAGACTGTCACCTCTTCGGCCAGTTCGGACAACATTTTTGTAACAATCAACTCAATTTCATCATCACCAGTTTTTCTTTCTGCATCAAAAATTAACTTATAATTCTGACCATATCAACGAGTAAAGGAAAGAATATACAGTACAATATTATTCACTGCAGTAAAATGGAGCATTTTCCATAAAATGCATTAAAACACAAGCATCTCGCAACACATCACAATCTTGCAACGTTCTACTTAAAACCTTCCTATTCGAAAAGTCATCTTCCTCCATAGCAATAACAACCTGACCAGCTACTACTGTACTACTTTCCAGAGCGCTATATAAGTTTACGAGATTTTACTTTACTTTACTTTACTGTTTATAAATTAGATTGTCTCTGAAATTTCAGAAAATTTACTATACTACCGCAACAATTTATTTTGAGACTTTTTGCTTTATAGAGTTTATATTCATGAAAGTCGTGTGCAGAGACAGAAAATGCTCTTGCATTCTGAGGCATATGATGGATTTTCTTTAAATGCTACAATTAATTTGGCCACGTTAGATCAATGTTTTGGCTTTATAACATATTGGTTATAGAGATTACCTGGTCAAGAGGGTTAACAGCATTTATTATTATTATTATTACTACTACTACTACTACTACTACTACTACTACTACTACTACCACTACTACTACTACTACTACTACTACTACTACTACTACTACTACTTTTTACTAAAACAAGGGTAAAGTAAGTAAAGGTTTTCTACTACTACTACTAAGACAATTTGGCCAGTCTCTTCCGCCGAACCTATAACTATCGCATTTTTGATGTTACTACCGCCCTCTAGCGATTAAGGCTGAGTCGATGGGGCTCCTAAAACCCGTGTCGTCGGCCAAAATCAAGGGTGCTTTAACAAAATTCACTTGTATGAAATGTTAAACAATCAAGTCTTTAGATATTCACGAATGTCACAATAGAGTGACATTGCATTTACTCAGATTAAACTAACTGACAAATACCGAAATCATGCCGAGAATCCAGTTCCTGAAGAAGACAGAGAACCAGTATAAATGTCTGATGAACCTTTTCTTCTGACAGATAAGCTCTTTTATTCATCGATTCGAAAACATCACGTACAACAGCAAAGCAAGTAGCAACAGGATCAGTCATCGCCTCTGACGCGGAGAGCAGTCCAGCATCCGAGGCGAGCAGCAAAAGACGAACCAGAACACGACACTCTTGGACATACGAAGGATTTTCTTTAAACGCTACAATATAATCAATCAACATGTTTGTGAAAGCTCTACATAAATAAAAGGTACAAGATTTCAAATAAAATTGTTTGGTTGATCATGTAAAAGTTGAAACAGCAATAAGTTATACGCATAGAAGATAGAAACAAATTGATAGATTGAAGATAGAGAACAAATTAAGAACACGCCAGAGAAAAAAAATTACATATAAAATAAAAAAATTAGATATAAAAATAGATAATTATGATTATTATGATAATTATGATAATAATTGTGATAATTATGATTATTATGATAATTATGATTGAACACATTTAATCACACGTTACACATTACTTACATGCTACACACATTACAGTTACTTAGTTATTTGAGCACAGTTACTTGAACAAAGTGCCAGTTACTTGCCACTAAGATCGGACGTGGCCTGCATCCAATCAGCAATCAGCACGTTCAGCTTTGGCAGAAGATGAACCAACTGCCATTCCACGGCCGTGTTTTTCAGCCAATCCACAAGAAAATGCCAAAGCTGATTGCCACGACGTAGAGCTTCAGACGTCGAAAGACATCCGAGAACCGTCGATATTGAGTCGACGTCAACCTGCGACTGCAGAACGCCAAGGTGACGTTAATCAGACGAAGGAACACAAGAGATAAATATCTTCTAATTCAGATGCTCTAACATTATAGACAAGAATCACAATAAATTCCATTCCAATTTCAGTAACAATAAGCAATGACATTATCACCAATGAAGCAACAAAGAGGAATGTCACAAGCGCAAAGCATATTCAACAAAGTATTATATTCAATTTGAGTATTTGATCATCATTTCATCATCATCATCATCATCATCATCAATCATCATCATTATCATATTCATTATTATTATTATTATTCATCATATCATCATCATTCATCATCATCATCATCATCATCATTATTATTATTATTATTATTATTATTATAGAGAAGGAAAGAAAAACTGCATTATTATATAGAACTGAGAATGCCTTCAGGAAATGTCAACTGTCAATACAGTACTAAGAAAATGCTCCACGAAACTTAAAACTTACCAAATCAACAAAATTGAAAAATGTTCTTGTGAGAAAGCTCTGAATCGCCAGTCGGAAAGACAGAATCGTGAGCCAACACTGTAAGCGTAAGAAGTTTTCTTTGAAAAAAAAAACAGTAACAGTTGCTCTGTTGCAAAAACAATAGTAGTCTATGAAAAACCATTAAAAATGTAGAACTCTTTGTACAACCATGAAAATAAGTTAAAACTAAGTCAAGCTAAAACAAACTATTGTTGTGAAATGATTAAGACTATAAATATACTATTCACTGCTCTGAAACTCCTCACCAATATCTGAACATCATTGACTCATATGCCAAAGCTTTTAATACCCCAATACTCACGGCTGTTCTCCTTCCACAAAATTACAGACCTATAATAAGCTGCCTATAATGCAGTACTTTTATTACGGTAATTATCAATGTAAAAATTTAATTTTACAACAAATATTCAAAAAGCCAAACACTAGATCAACAATTAAAATCAACAAATTACTGTCAATAATACCAACAGCCTGCAGTGGCGGCTCCAGGATTTGGTAAGTGGGGGGCCGTTGGGGTGGCAACTTCTAATCATGGGGGGGGGCAACAATTTGCTGTTAGGTATGTAGTATTAAGTATAGGGTCCCAACAGGGGGCCACTGGAGGGCCAGGCACTCAATAGGGGGTAAGGGCCCCAAGCCCCTGTGGAGCTGCCACTGCCAACAGGGCATGTGAATACCTAAAATGATGCACAGATTGGCATCCAAAAGCTTTGCAATTGGACAACTGAGCAGTTGCACTGGATATATAGACAAGAACTCCTCCATTCCAAAAGGTAGCCGAAATTGCCTCAAAGAAAGACGTCCAAAATTTGGCTAAACATCGAAATATAAAACTGCGAAAATGCAAATTCCTACAGTTACAATAATATAGAGCAGAGAATAGAATTTTAACAATGCAGACATTTAAACACCAGTAATATCCCATTAACATGAACCTTGACTTAACATTTGTATGGTCCAGGTGAGCTTGTATAGATGTGTCTTTCGTACGTTAAGACAGAGTCTTTCGTAACAAGAACGTGTTTTATTGTCGCATAAAGCCAGTGCCAATGAGGTTCAATTGCACGTAAACAAGATTTCTTAGAAATGAAGGTATACAGCAGTGGATTTGTCTATATAGAATATCATCTTGGACAAAATCAGAAGAAAGAGGCTAACATGGCATGGATGGATAAACAGGATGGAAGACTCGAGACTTCTCAAAAAAGCACTTTACACATATAAAGGAAGGTAAAAAGGAAGGAAGAGGCAGGCCCAGAAAAAATGGATAGACAATTGTTATTGGTATTGTTAGTGACAATTTATATAGCGCCGTAACATAGCAAGGGCAAAAGTCAATATTGAAGAAGATCTGAAAGAGAACCGAACGGCGATAATTGCAGAAGGAAGAAATTTAACATCGGACAAAAAGGCCTGAAAATGTCTGCTGGATAACTACTGCCACTAGTGAGTAGGTAGAGAGCAATTATGATGATGATGATGATGATGATGATGATGATGATGAAAAATAAGATTTGAAAATGTGTGAAAAAATAATATAAAACTAACGTTTTCTCTCGCTGTCAAGATGTTCGTGAATTCCGTCGAAAAACAAAAGCCAAAGCACTGTGAACCATCGGTTCTGATGAATCCTGATTTGGAGATCTGATATCAAATGGTACAACCATAGACATGTAAAGTATCGGGTACAAACAATCAGTACCATTGAGCTATTCTAAATTTTAAACTTGAGATTGCCACCAACAATGAAAATACCGTGCAAACACATAGCTTCAATATATAAAACTTCAGACTGTTGCTTCGCAGAGTATAATAACATCCACATTTGATATCGAGTTATTATTAACTTTAACCCCTTAACTGGGTGCCCCGAGTAACGCTCGTCCATTTTACATTGAGTTACAAATAGTTGCCGAGTTAAGGGGTTAAAATGTTGGCATCTTGCAATAATCCAGTTTCTGTTATTCTGATGCAGGAGATGGAATACAATAACAATATTCAGATAAAAACTTAATGTTCAAACTTAACCTTACTGTACTTATACTGTACTGTATGTATACATATGCATACATATTTTGTATGTATACATTGCTTTCATACACATATGCAACACTTGCTTGAACCTTCAAACCCTACACATCCATGATACTTTGAATAAAATGACTGAAATGTCCTATTCAATGAACTCACTTATAGTATATGGATGAATCAGTCAGCATTTCTACGAATGGACCACAAAGAAACTAAAACAAACCAAGAATATTACGGCCATGTACAAAGGAACATTGTAAATATCGATTGAATAATTAATTGATTAGACAATTTGTTGAATTATAGCTCTAAAATAACTGTCCATGCTCTTTCCGTGAATTTCTGCTTTGCTTGTAAAATATAAACAGTCACTTTTATCATCTAATCTTATTGCTGAAATTTAGCCTATTAATGTTTCCGATGCTACTACTATCCATTTGGACATCAGCCTATTAATCAAATCTTCATTTACATCAATGCATTGCTGAAATTTAGCCTATTAAAGTTTCCGATGCTACTACTATCCATTTGGACATCAGCGCATCACATCGTCCAATGGGAAACTCAAATCTTCATTTACATCAATGCTTCATATCACATAAAGGTTTTTTAAAACATTTAATTCAAATCTCAAACTTTTAGATTATTTTGCCAAGTTGAACTAAAAACTAAGTTATTCTTCAATTCTTATTGCTTTTAAAATTGTGAAAAGTTAATTATGCTGCAACAGATCAAAACAACTACACATATGTATGGAGAACTTTGGTATAATACCAGCAAGTACAGCAGAATGAGTAGATAGATTTTACCAATAATACATGAAACAAAAACTTCACAAATAATAATAACAACGATTACTTCTAGACTGTTCTCATCACTCGTTAGGGTCTTGGGCTCGACGCGCAATAGTGTGAACATCGCCCATCTTCGTATCACCGCACTTTCATGACCAGCCATTCGACGAAACAGTAACAGTACCCAAGACACGTGCAAGAGACTGCAACCTAGACATTCACAAGCATAATGCTAGCATTTTTATTAAGATCATTACTAAACTAAATAAGATCAAAAAGAGCAGTTCATTCATTTATATACCAATGTTCTATCTAACAACATCTAGAACTGGTATTAACTTAGACATGGGTTAGGGGCTGTCCATTAATTATGTCAAAAATTTTTGGTCAATTTTTGACCCCTTGTCAACAACTGTCAACTTTCAGTGACCCCCTATAATTACGTCAAAAAACTTTGACCCCAAGATCAATGACAGGTCCCATTTATTATTTTTGCATCAATTTTGTCCTTTTTGCTCATAGAGTGTCAAAGTCTAACAAACCTTTTTGCATCCAGAACTAGTATTAACTTTTCAGATTATTTGCAAAAAGTGAAATTGTATCTAACTCTCTAGGTCAAACTTTTTCAAACCCTCCCCTAAACTGTTGACGTAATTAATGGACAGCCCCTTATTGTAGGCATAACCTACCATTTGAATCTTTCTTTGCGGCATTTAGTAATGTGGAGAACCGATCCAAAACGGGTTGAATCACATGAATCTACAAACACAAATACAATCTACAAATAAGAAACTCAAAATATAATAGAATTTTTAATGGAAATATAAAATTCCATTAAATGAATGACAACCAAGAAAATTGATTAGAAGTTCAAAGACATTAAATACCAAAACATCAATATAAGTAGACTGATAGAAAAATCAAGATCTACAAATGAATATCTGCAATGATAAAAAAAACAACAAAATATATACCAAACTCCAAAACCTTAAAAAAACATCTCTATAACTGATCACTATATGCAATTTTCAGATCTCTTACCAAGAACATAAATATAGAATTTATATTCTATTATTCATAATTTTCAGATGTTATAAACAACATAGCCATACATAAGCCATACATTACCTGTTTCTCTTCCAAAGTCTCAATTAGCAGCAAAAAGTCAAGCCACACATCGGCCATTTTGTCCTGATTTCCACAGCCGTCAAACCGAAAGAAAGCTGAACTTCCATCACAACCAATATCTCCACCTCCGGAACTGCTGATGCCAACCGCAAGAATCCTTCTAAAAACGTACAGCGTGCGCTTACGAGTGAGCTGGTCCGAGTGCAGAAACCCTGACTGAAACCTCTTCCAAAAAGCAGACGACGCGAGAAGCCGAAAGACGAACGGGCGACAGTCGGACGAAGGAAAAAACAAGTCGACACATCCGCATAAGAGCATAAAGGCTCTGCTATGACACAGACCAATCTCCTGTACACCGTTGAAGCAAGTTTCAATGGCATCCCACATATTCTCAAGAATCAAGTCCAAATCAGTTGCCCTTTCTACAATTTTTGGCATCAGCGTCATCAGCAGATTACCCACCAAAGGCTCGTCTTCACGAGGCAGTATCTTTTGTAACAATGATAATAGATGATCCTGTACGAGCGTGCAAACATTTTCGCCAACTCTTGCATAAATTCTTGACAAAGACTCAATACAAAGCAGTTTTTTGTCCATATTGACCTTTCTGTCGAGAAATTCAATGATCAACTGAATAAACCGACTCTGTTCTGTATCCGAACAACAAGAGATGAGGAATTCACTCAACTGCAAGACTTCACTTAATAGCACACTCTTTGTTTCGGTAAATGATATTGCAGGAACGCAGACATTAGTCAAGAGCGATGTGCAAATCGATTCTAGGTTTCGAATGCCTGTGTGATACACATGTGGTCCTTCAAACGATGATAAAGCGAAGTCTTTGAAATCGTTTTTCAAATGAAGCTCCTTCAAGATTAGCAACATTAGTCGCATATTCTTGCAAGATTCTTCAGTGGTGACCAGCAATCTGTTACTAACAGCAACATTCATTAAATTTTCAAAACACCGCTTCAACATGTCCAATTGAACTGTCTCTGGAATATATGAAAGAAAATTAAGCTCCAAATCAGCCTTTTCATAGGCCGTTGCTGCTTTCTGTTCTGAAGATGAGTCTCCTGTTTCACAATCATCAAAAAATTCTGATCCAATCACATCCATGCTAACGGGATGCAAGAAACCTGATCACAAGATAAAATAACAAGCAGAATATAAACAAGAATTGACTCTTTTAGACTTATTATTAAAATGGCCACCTTTTCCCCCCATAGTCTGTCTTGCTTTGTCCCTCCTATTTTGACTAATCATTGGAATGGCCTGGTCTTCTGCAGATGGAATTGGAGTACCATCAAATGACACCTTCTGAGTATTAACAAGGGGAGCACAGTTCACCTCCAGAGCAACCACAACCATAACTAAATTGGTTCTCAAATGGTTCCACTATGGAGAAAATTTGGGGATCGGTCTGTTTTGAAAGGTAACCCTTAAAACTGGTCACTGCCATACTAGGCGACATCTCTGAACTGTTCACTGGGAACCTTAAAACATATTTATTTAACATCTCATTAGGGACACTTGTAGTGACATAGCCTTAGCACCAGTCGATATATGAAATTGTCAGAATTAATAATAATAATAACTAAAATGACACTATGAAGATCATTTAGTTAGGTAAAGGATTAAAATTGGTGCCATAAAAGTGCATTTATTACTATCATTACTGCTACTAGAATTATATGAAGAGTTCAAGAATCGGAAGACCTAATCAAGTGCTGGCAATCTTTAATGGTGAATTAAGAACATAGGTGATATGATCTGCTTTGTGCCTTAGGTAATGAATGATGCATTAACATCAAAGTGCTGCACAAATGAATGACACACATTTTTGCCAACAACAAACACAGACAGTGTGATGTTTGTACGAGAGGGGCGACGGAAATTATTGGTCACTGCTGTCCATTCTTCCTTAAATAGCAAGTTCCTAACTGAGGAAGCATATACTATAGTTTATACAACTGGATACTGCAAAGTTTTTTATTTGTAAACTCAAGGGCAAGAAGACAAAGAACACACACACACACACACACACACACAAAAGGAAACCCTACTGAACCACTCTAAACCATGTTATTATAAGTAAAATCCATAATAAGAATGAAAGACCAAATGGAACAGCAGGCCTACACGTACATAACTTTTGCTCTTAAATAGTGGTTCATACAAAGGACAGATCCTACTGAACAACTAATAATACTGCTACTAGTACTACAATAATAATAATAATAATAATAATAATAATAATAATAATAATAATAATAATAATAATAACAACAACAACAGCAGCAGCAGCAGCAGCAGCAGCAGTAGCAGTAGTAGTAGTAGTAGTAGTAGTAGTAGTAGTAGTAGTAGTAGTAGTAGTAGTAGTAGTAGTAGTATCATCAATCGGCACTCTTTCCACCCTCCCCCAATTCTCTGAATCTCAAATACCAGCCATAACACGCGTAAGTACCTCTGCAGGATTATGAATCAATCGTCGAATGTAGCGACCTGTGCTGATAAAAATCGATCGTTAATTTAAAGCAAATTTAAACCAAAAACGCGAAAAATGCAAGTTTTGACCAATCGACTGCACATGGACCATAGAAGAGCAGTCACTTTTCATAGATATTATCATCTTAGATATCAACAACATCAAGTATGGCTCTGTGTATTACTATTTCTATGGTGTTGGCCGCTGAGGAAACGTGTGACTCGTGTGACCCGGTGTGAGCTTATCACACTGACTTCTTTAATTGTCTTAATTTCACAGAAAACGACTTTTAATCGGTCTGTTTTGACTTGTCGTGTTTTTAAAGTAATTTTGTCGTGTAAGATTTCAAATAATGATACCTGTCGTTATTATACTGCTGTCAATGGTGTATGACGAAGGGGCAAAGGTCGCATTAGTGGAATGAGACTTGAGTATGATAGTCGGGTTGAAAACCAACTGACAAGGCTGTAATTTATGCAGACCTGGGTAATGCATTTTAACATGAACAGGCAGTTATATAGCGCCGCCTTAAACCACGCATTCGGAAGAGCGCCGGTCCTGCTTAGATGTACTGGCAACCCGTTTTATATTCCACAAAGTGTACTTGTTTTTACGAAAGCACTATATACATTTAAGACGGAGGATTTGCATTTTTACATGAGATTCCACGCACGCTTGTGAAATACGTTATTTCATATGATGCAATTAAATGTAACAAGGCATTTAGCTAGCGCCTCTTGTTGACGAGAAGGGCTTACTTCTCTGTCATAGTGGATAGATAAACTGCAGTCTGTTGCCAGTGGGTTGAACAATCATTTATAACTCTTTTGGTTGATGGTACAGAATAAGCATCCATTTTCAGCATCTGGTTTAGGTTTACAGTAAATGTTTCATGATATTTGAAGGCAAAGGCTTCATTTTTGTATTATGTTGTTTGCAACTGAAAAAATTACAAGTGAATATTTTTGCTTGTAGAAATCTTCAAGATTGCATGTTTGATATAAGTTTTTGAATGCTACTGAGACGATGATTGCAGCACCGCAAAATGCTATAAAAGTGTCAGATCAAGACATTTTGATATCTCAGAACGCAGAGAATAAAGGAAAGTATGAAATTTTTCTCATAAAGAAGGACGCTTTCTTAAAACGGCTATCTCCCTATCTCATAGCCTTGAGACCCTGGTCATTTACTGCTTCGTTCAGCCCAGTGGCTCTCGGCAGTTGCCTCGTCTACAAATCGTACGGTTTCTTTAACCCTTGGATCTTTGTACTGACGTCGCTTTGTGCTCTGTCAGTACACGCGGCAGGAAATCTCGTCAACACGTACTACGACTACGCAAAGGGAGTTGACAACAAGAAGAGCGACGACCGAACCCTCGTCGACCACTTATTGTCGCCGAACGACGTTAGCACGATGGGAGCCATTTCGTACGTCGTCGGCTGCCTTGGATTTTTATGTCTTTCGTACATTTCACCGTCAGCGATGGAGCACATTGCGCTCCTGTATTTCGGAGGTCTGTCGAGCAGCTTTCTGTATACTGGAGGACTCGGCTTGAAATATATCGCGCTCGGCGACATCGTGATCTTTCTGACCTTTGGTCCTGTGACGGTTTTGTTTGCGTTCATCTCGCAGGGTGGCCCGCTGAGCCTTACTCCGTTGTTCTACGCTGTTCCGCTGGCGCTCAACACAGAAGCCATCCTTCACTGCAACAACAGCAGGAACATGGCGTCGGATCTCGAGGCCGGCATCGTCACCCTGGCGATTCTTATCGGGAAGAACGGATCGTATGCGCTGTTCGTGTTCCTGCTCTTTGCGCCGTACTTGGCATTTGTCGTTCTCGCGACTAATTTTACGAAGTGGTTCCTGCTACCTCTGTTGACGGTATCAACGGCGTTTTCGTTAGAGCGACAGTTTCGAGGGAAGGACTACGAAACGCTTGCTCGTCAGATGGCGAAACTTAATCTCAAACTGGCTGCTTGCTATGTCTTGGCGTGCTCGCTTGCAGAGAAAGCCTACTTGCCAGGATTTGCTGATTGATATATTTGCTTAAAAGCAGTTGACTACAGTAGAACCTCGTTTTCTGATTAAACACTTCGATATATTTGCTTCTCTAAAACGCAGTTTTGGTGGGACCGCACTCAAACTTTGATATAAGCAGATTTCTAATTCGATATTTTCTACTGCAAAAATTCTGAGACATGACATTCTTAAGATATTGGCATAAGATACATTGCATGAAATTGTGACACATTTTCTTTTGCAGTGCAGTATGATTTCTGTGGAAATTTACATCCTAACTGTTGGCAAAGGACAAAATTGTTGGTTATTTATGTTGATTTATTGTTTTATAAGATTTTGTATATAATTATACATGTACTGTATATCGATCTGTGTTTTGGAAGTTTAGAAATTTTTAAATGTGGTTAATCTCTTCAGCTTACTTTTATTATTTATTTTTAGTTTAAACAACTTAGACATGCATGTTATGAAATGCTTTGAAGTTTGGTAATGTTGCTTTGTTTAAAATGTAAGTTGCATTTGGTTTAGTGGTAGTCTTTAATGTTTGTTGTTGTAAATCCCATGTAACATATTCATCATCAGCATCATCATCAGAGGCTCTGTTCTGAAGCAGGTTCTATATTTCAGCAGCCTAGTCACTCCTCTCTTTCTTGAGCCTTGTTTTTCAGGGTAGCATGTTTGTTTTTTGCTGTAGCATCAAAAATCCACTCTAGCATCCAGGAGGGGCGACGCTGAGGGGTGGGTCCGTGGGTATGGACCCACCCAGCCTCGGGAAGGGGCACCCGAGCAAATCGTGCAAATCCGCAGGGAAATTTTGTTTTTCTTTGGGGGGGGAGTTGTCTGAGCTGGGTCCTGGTTGTGTAGATTGCATTGAACCCACCCAGCCCAAAAAAACCAGTGCCACCTCTGCTGGCATCATTGTCCTTGGTAGCATTTTCCCTGCCTCCAGTACTTCTCTTAGTAAAGAAGTTTCTTCTCTTAGAACATGACTTATTCGTTTCTTATGCCTAATTCCATTATGTTTATTAGGCTTTTCTTTTCTTCTATCGTCCTCCAGACCTCTATATTGGCTGTCTTTTCCATCCAGCTGATTGTTTTCATGCTTACCCATATCCATAGCTTGAATGCCTCTAGTATCTTTATGTCATCTTTCCTAAGTGACCATGTTTCTGACCCATAGAGCATCACTGGCCAGATCAGTGTTTTGACCAGTCGTTTTTTTCAGATTGTGACTAGGGTTTCTTCTCAGTGGTTTTCACGTACCTATGCTTAGTTTTGCCTGCTGGTAAATTGTTTGGAAATGCCACACTGTAAATGTGCTGTTCATTTGTGTCATTGTAAGTAAGTATGTATGTAAGTGAAATCTCATGAATTTCTGTAGCGCTTTGGAAGGTACCGTAGTAGCACTTATCAGGTAGTATACTGTTGAAATGGCTATAGCCAATGTTTAGTGTTCAACTGGACAAGGTCAATTTCAGAGCGGAAACGGTAAGGGTCCATCCATATAGTACGTACGCACTGAGGGGGAGGGGGAGTCGGATTTTGGAGATTTGTCCTATGTATGCTATGTGCAGTGGGGGAGGCGGGGTGAGAATTTGACTTTTTGGTGTACGTACTATATGGATAAACTCTAAGCAGCTAGGCAGGCTATCATTGTGTTACGGTTCTGTTTAATATATTCAGACTATGATTTCAATCCTTGCTCTTAAAAATTATTTAATATTTATAACATTATTTGATGTGTTTTTCATTACAAATTGTGTTTGTAAATTACTTTAATTGATTTTATTTTGAACTTTTCAATTTCTGACAGAGTTTTTGCAAATTTCTTGAACAATGTGAGCACTGTGTACACAACCTTTCTATGATGTATGACTGTAGGTTCATGCATTTCAACTGTACACTTAACAGAACTTTTCAAATGAACCTTTTGAGATAGCAGTTAAGAGCATTTAAGAGATAGCAGTTGAGATAGCATATATTTATTTTGCTGTGTTACAGAAAATTGGCTAAAATATTTGTTTTGATTGTTATATTGTGACTGCATTTCCATGTTATCTATAAGCCAACAGGAATAATGTAGTACACTGTATGAGTGTATATGCATTTGACTTGTAGCCTTGACATTGTCTGGTTAAATGGATATAAATATTCATTATGTTCATAAATATTCATAATGAATTTCATTTCTCTCTCCTGAGTGGCTAGAACATAGTTTGTAGGCGTGGCTTGTGACTGAGCGAGTTTCAGAGGTAACTCGACTGGATCAAACACCGTTTCTTTATCTAAACTGTAGTACAGTTTAGATTCACGTAATCGAGGTACGTTTTACCGAGGGCATTTATTGGTAGTGCTTTTGTAATGCATTATTTGTCATGATTTTTACATGTATTGCTTGTACAGCGTCTCGATCGGACGTTATCTTAAGCTTAAACGGCAGCGTAGTTGGCAAGTTTCCAGGCGCCCGAAAGAAAATAAATATAGACTTCGGATGAACTTTAATAAACAGGTTTTGTGTTCTGAATTCTGTGTACGGCGTTAGTTTAATCGGGTTGATTCAGTCAGAACAGATGGAGATGACTTTAAAGGTCAGCGTTGATCTGTAAGTTGATAAACTAAGTCACGTGACGGACGCGGCGTTGTTGGTTTTTACAGCCCTGGCTGGCTTGTACAATGTACAGCGTGGTTCATACATATACGTTGCAACACATACCAGTACAGTATAGGCCGGCAGCCTATTCTATCGCTGCGCCCACCCTTTAAACATTATAGACCGACGGGACTGTTATATGTTTACTCCTTAGACGACTGGAGAAACTTTCGTTTGGGGTGAAGTTGATGCCATACGGATCATTTTTCAGAACTTATTTCCCAGGCTGTCGGGGCAAGGCGTTTTTGTCTTAGCAGCCTGGCTAGCTAGCATCGGCATTTAGGCTGAAAAGGTAATTGGCTTCTGCGTTGCCCCGCATAAGCTGTTTTTCTTCTTCAGAGCCAGTGTTGATTTAGATAACTCTCTCTGGTTCCTTGTACACTGTAAGTGCCAGATTTTTATATATCAAGGTTATAATGTAGGGCAGTGTGTTATCCAGACTCCAGGCCTTGGGGGTGGGGTGGGGAATTGAGGCCTTTGGGGGAATCGACTTGGCTGGAGGGGAAAAGACAGAGTTTAATGCAAAATTTGTGTAAGTGCTGAGATTTTGAGGGGGAATTTTGAGGATGGGGAATCTCCCCTAACAGGCCTGGATAAAACACTGATATAGGGTCATTTATGGAATTATTTAAGGCAGTTGAACTAAATTACTATGCATAATAAGCAGTGCCTATATTACAAGTCAAATATATACTCAATGTAATAAGTGCAACAAACAGTTAACATAAGTGGTCATCGTGGCATTCGATGATCGCCATAAATTGAAAGATTAGCCATAACTAAGTTGAACTACTGAATATCCTTCTACAAATGATCGGGCTGGGATTTTGGTCTCCTACAAAATATGAATGGGGCTTATTGCAACGATTAACTGATGTTGAATGGATAATCCATACTCCGCACTAATAGGGAGGTTCTCAAAAACTGACTAGAATGGATGTTCCACATATAAAGGATATTCTGTAGATGGATTCCCACAACTTATGACAAATCTGTTCAAACCAGATACTGCAGTTTTCTGGGACGTGTTAAACAGAATGGTAGAATATCTAAGCAGCTTTCCTTGCAATGTCATTATTATTAAACAGAGATGGATCAAAAGGCATTGGTCATAATAACTAAGTTTATCTAACAGGGTGTAAAATATAGGCTACGATTTTTCATTTACAATTAGTGCTTTTGCAATATTTTGGTTATAATTACAGTTATTGGAGGCAAGAAGTAGATGGCATGACATGTAGTTTTATTATTATTTTATTTATTTTATTATTATTATTATATGTCTGTATAGTAAGCATTGCAGAATGAATGATGAAAGGCTGATAAAAGCAGTATTGGAGTTGCTGGGGGTGTTGGGGAGTTTAACCCCCCCTCCAGTTAACTTATCAACCCTCCCAAAAACCGTATATTGGTACATGCAGTATCTGTCATTCGTTGAATTTCAGCCCTCAACCACGCAGCTCAAATTTCACAACTCCAACAACACTGATAAAAAGGATCATGCTCGGAGTAATGGAAGGTAAAAACAGAGGAAGACCACAAAAAGAATGGATAGACAATATTAAAGAATGGTTCAACATGGACATATATATATGAACCTTACAAAGCCACACAAGACAGATACGAATGGAGGAGACAAACTCAAATTGCAATAAACACCAACGGGTATTGTGCCTGTGGAGATGAATGAATGAATGAATGAATAAATGAATGAATGAATGGCAGTACAGTATGCATTTACAGTAATATTATTGATACTCTCAATTTTTTTATAGAACATGGAATTGGACGAGGTCGACTTTACAGTCCCAGACTGTCTGTCCAGCGTGACCCTCGTTGTCGAAGGTCATCGTTTGTATGTTCACAAGGAAGTCCTGGCTGCGTGGTCTCCAGTCTTTCGGTCGATGTTTACCCAGTCTTTCAAGGAAAAAGATCAGTCTGAGATTGAGCTCCCGGAAAAGAAGGTCGATGACTTTGTCGAGATGCTTCATTGCATGTACCCACCAATACACTCCATCAGTGGTTAGTGCCTACTTTAGTGGTCAACCAGTATTTGAAGCAAACTCTAAAAATTCACGTTCCACAGTATTTATGGTAGTTAACAATCTAGCTACAATAAAAGTATGGTTATAATAAGATAAATAACAAAAATCAATTTATCTGAAATTTAGGTTTCAGATTTTGAAGTTTTACTTTTTTATTTTAGGATAAAACATTAGGATTTACATAAACAAATGTAAAAAATAATAAGATAAATAAAAAAATCAATTTATCTGAAATCTCGATTTTGAAGTTTTACTGTTTTATCAAAGCTGACTTAATGAGGTCAAGGAACACCGAACAAACTCCTTTGGACAAAGTACAATATCTGCTTCCAAGAGAGGGAAGGAGCGAGACCGAAGTGACTTTGTTTACAGAGTCCACTGTCAACCCGATAGAGGGAGATGGCCTCGAAGAGACGCCCTGTATAGAAGTCAGTTAAAATGTTGGACGGATATAAATACCCGTACTACATGAAACATATTATTTGATGGTGTGCGTGTCCAGCCATAGGCGTAAACTTTGGTGAAAGTGGAGGCCCCAACCCCTTTGCCATAAGCAACGATCTGCCACAAAACTTGAAAATGTCCAGACCTCCCATGGGTCAGTTCCATTCAACCCTTCACACCCTATTTAACAGGATTCTGGGGGTATAACCCCCGCAGAATTTCATGTGTTGCGTAATAAAGTTTTGGTTTCAATAAAATGATTACGTCTTCAGATTCAAATGTACTGCTTCTCCTGCCACTTGTCGAAGAATACCAGATTACAGCCGTTAAGAAGAAATGCGAGGAGTTCCTTCTGACAAAGACGGGCAACATGGAACTACTGATCACCGCACAGGCGTACGGACTTCAGCAACTTCTTCACAAATGCATCGACAACATCCGGACGAAAAGCTTCACCGAACTCCAGAAGGACCCGTACTTTAAGCGCCTCGAACCGGACAATCTCATCCACATACTCCAGCTGCGCGTCCTTGACCTTGAGCTGGCAATCGAGCAGAACAAGAAGTCATCGAGCGAGAGGGACATGCGCCTGTACGGCGTCATAAACGAGCTGGCCTCCGGTTACGGCAACTTCTGCACGGAATGCAAGTCGCGGAAAGTCAACGACACGTGCTACAACTGCCTCAAGATGTTTCGCGAGAAAGTCAAAGCCAAATGCGACGACATCAAGGCTCATCGCAACGCACACAATCACTCATACTAGGATACCGAGCATACGGGAGTAGGCCTTTACTTCAAAACTCGTAGAAACTTGGCCAGAGATTGTTTTGATGTGCAGTGGCATTTTGTGTCAACAAACTTGGTTGCTATGGACACCCGAGTTCCAAATGTGTTCACACAATAATCCTATCGAAACCAAATGAGTTAAAGCACTCAGATGATTACAAGTTCATTTTATTGTTTTATTGGCGATGATTACAAGTTCATTTTATTGTTTTATTGGCGATGATTACAAGTTAATTTTATTGTTTTATTGACATTTTGCATATATATATATATATATATATATATATATATATATATATATATATATATATATATATATATATATATATATATATATACACACACACACACACATATATATATGCGCTTTTTGTCGTTATGAAAGACTGAACAGTTTCCAGAAATTTATCTATTTGTAAAGTAAAGACTGCAACGTTGAGAGATTATAATAACTTATTTAGTAGCAGTAAAGACACACTTGAAAACTGTTCTGGTAAAAATATGTAATATTGGTTATGGTGACAATTTGTCATCCATTTTTTATGTATTGCAATTTGGCTAACCGGTTATATATATATAGCTTTTACATAAGAACTGTTGCAATTCTGCTCTTAACAATCTATATTTCCCATATGAAATTGTATATAATGTTAAAATAATTAACTTTATCTTTAAACAGAATATTTAGAATTTGTAGTAAATTTTGTGAAAAATCAGTGTTGGGTTACTTAATCAATAAATCCTATCAACATAACTCTTTCAACTTTAGTTCACTCCGTTCAAAACACTTGTTAACTTGCAATTTTATCTCTAAGGTTAGTTTGGCACCATATATTCTTTCATTTGATTATACATATTTTCCTTTAAAATTCATTTTCTACCCTTGATGTTGCACATAACTCTATTTCTTCATTCCTGCATACTGTAGATGTCGGCCATTTAAAGAAATATAGTAATGAATTTAATTCCTTCAGTAGGTATTCAATATTCAATTTTTGACAGCCACATTCATATAGTTTAAGACTGCAACAAATCTTTGGTGGCAAATTGTTTCTGCTACTTTATCTGCTAGAAGAATTTACAGACATTCATTGAATCATGAACACACCTTCCGACATTGACTAGGGGCTCATCCATATAGTACATGTACAAAAAAGGCATATTTTCAACCCCCGTTTGCACACCGTACACATGCAGATCTCCTAAATCCAACCTCCCTCCCCCTCAGTGCATACATACTATATGGATGGACCTCAAAAGAAATAAGATCATGCTGCAAAAGCATATTTTTTAGAATTTATTACCATACATTTAGACCACAGAGCAATGCACTTTGTTGACAATGAAGACCACCTCAATCTACATAGCTGTTCTTCTGTTCATGTTCACTAGTGAGCCTGCAGGAGAAGAACTATGTACTAATTAATCATTCAAATTCTTTACGAAGTTGCTTGTCAAACTAAACAGGGCGTTCTGCTGGCACCTTTCCTCTTTGACCTAAAATTTCTAATGCTTTTTCTTTGCCGGAGCGGCTGCTTCTGATACAGCAGGAACTTCCTTCTTTTTGAACAGCTTCTTCAGAAAAACGACGCCGAAAATTGTTCCGTACGTTAGTACAACCCACTGAAACCAAAAACAAGAAAAATTCATTTTAAAAAGTGCAGGTCACCTCACTTTAAATTCACAAACATTAAGAAACCCTGTATAACAGACAACTACTGTTCAGCAAGAGTATTAGCTACAAAAGGATCAAGGAAAAGAATACAGTTGGATGGCAAAGCTAACAGGGTCTACATTCTGCTTAGAATTTAACCCCTTAACCGTGTATTTAACTGTAACTCAATGTAAAATGGACGGATTAACCCCAGTTAAGTTAAAGAAGAAAATGATACTCAAATGTAAAATGGACGGATACATTCTGGATCCCCAGTTAAGTACTTGTTAAAGAAGAAAATGATACCTCTAAATATCATCCCTAGTAATTCTTCACAAAATGCTGTGGCAAGACAAGCATCCTTCCAATTGTTATTTTATGTTAAGAACAATTTTGGAACTACCAGGGAAATGTTTAACCCCATTAACTGGGGATTCGGATGTATCCAAACTGGCTTATCCATTTTCTATTTTTTTACATTGAGTTACAAACTGTCCGAGGAGTTAAATGTCACATGGGACAAAATGTCAGCGTTAAGGGGGAGGCCAGGTAGAATTTATGCATGCATTAACTGACTGTGGGGCCAGGTAATGTAAGTTTAATGCAAGTTTGTACACGTACTTGTACTTGAAGCATTGTGCAATTCCAGAATTGCCATAAAATTTTAGAATCTGAACCATGTAAAGGCAACAATATCTTCCACAGGAACATCAAATTAATAATAATAATAATAATAATAATAATAATAATAATAATAAAAGCTTCCAAATGAAACAGGACAGAATGATCAAAGCCCCTGATGTTAGGAACAATGGATGGTTCGTGACACTATGGAATTGTCTGCAAGAAATTAGTCACAGAGCTCTAAATAGAAGGGACAGGGAACAGACTGTGAGGATGGTGTCAGACACCAATGGGTGCTGAGCCTATGGTTATTAACGATAAATTCATTTGTTAATTTGTTTTCAATGACAGCTATTTGGAGCCAATAAGAGCTAAGAGAGCAGTTCTGACTAACATTAAATCGTCCTCTTAGAGTGTAGGAGTTCAAGTAGAATCGCCATCCTTTAAAGTTGTAGTTCGGGTCTTTCTCATCGACAAAACCTCCGGCCATCTCCGCTTTTGCACCTAAGGTCAAAATCGAATTAGTAAACAATTTTAAACTCTAACAGAACAATCAGGTTACCAATCCAAGAAAATAAAACAAGTAAAAGTGCTAAGCATATAAAATCTCTCTAGTCCAAATTTCAATTAGGCATTAAAATCATATTTTAGAATAGTAGACTGAGTCGAAACTTGATGCCACAATCAAACTGGCAAATCACAGTTGTCCTTTTCTACAATCAGGTTGCTCATTAATCAATCAAAAGCAATAATTCAATAACAAAAAACCAATCTTATGGTGAATGTCTAGACACAGGAGACACCTGTTGTTTATATGCTGATGATTGGTTAAATTTAGGTATAGTGAAAATGAAAGGTCAGTATGTGAAGAGCAGTCATGCAATGTGGTAGGTAAATAGTTAATATATTTTCTTTAAAACAAGTCAAGCACTAGTATTCTTGAATGACAAGTAAAAAACAGAGAATAGTTGGCCACAAAAAAACGAAGTCTTACAAAAGACTAGAAGACTGATCGCCAACTTAATATATGCTACAAACTTGTACATTATATTTAGTTACTCAAGTGAAGATCTGCTAACGAATTTTGAATCCTATGTAGTCTCTAAAGATTAGATTAGAAATTGTCTGGGGTATGAATAGTCCCAACAGTCCAAATAACTGAATGAGACAGACAGACAGACAGACAAAGAGAGAGCTTTATTAATAGATTGTTTTTCAATAGAAACAAGTGCCGTACACGAAATGGTTTTATTACACATATGCTATGAATGAATGTGCTAAAGAGGTTATCATGCATAGGCTGCGATACAGAACTATGCAAAGATCGTTAGTGCACTGTGAACGCTAAAATTACAGAATAACCGAATAAAAAAGCCAAGGAACCAATTATAAAATTGAAATTGTCAAAGAATAAACTGAAGCAGTCTGGAAGGTTACGGAAAAACAATGACCCACCAACTAGACATATAATCAAAAGGTAAAGGACTTTGGGACAGAACGGTTTCAGCGCATTTACTTTTAGTGCTCAATGCAAGGAAATGTCAAATACGACGCCAATTGGTTTACTGAAGAGTAAATGCGTCTTTAAATACGCTCACGGTTTAGAAATTAATTTAAATGTAATGTTTTACCTTTATATTTTCAAATGACCTCAACCACTCCTTGACTACTGCAATTCCGCTCAAAATGGCGGACGTTGGCGGTGACCGTATAAACCATAGAGTCGTGGACGAATCATTATAGCAAAAAGGTTAACCCTAGAACGCATGACGGGGTCATTTTGAACCCGTGTGTAAAAACTAAAAAGCTCATTTGTTCTAGGGTTAATACACTGGAAATACGTTACGTCGAAATAAATTACCATCAGTTAACTATGTTAATTATCCGGAATTAGTCATCCCAAATGGCGCAGGCATTACGTATATATGTGTTTGATATCATAAGCTTTGGGACAAAATTTATATTCAATACGGTTGCTGGGTGTTTTTTGCAGGTAGTTGAATTGATGTATAACAGTATAAGTGGGCCACATATTGTGGAAGGTCAGTGAACTTCATGCATGATTTTAAATGGGCACTTTCTAAGACTTCTTTGTTTGTTGCATTACTTTTCTGTTGATTGATTTTGTGTACTGTATTTAATTGTGTGCCGGGGATTAAATTAAAATATATGCCTTATAAAGTAAATATATTTTAAATGAAATAGTCTGTAATAGACTACCAATTTCAACAATTACACACACACACACAAACACACACACAAATCAAAGAATTATTGTTGCATCAGATGCTGAAACTTTGCATGGGCACATCTTATTTGTCACGGAGATTAAACATCATACTGCATCAGTTTAAAGAGGAAATTCTTGACTATTTCAATTTCTAGATAGTGTTTCCACAGCAGTAACTGGACAACATAGCAGCAACTTTCACAACATTATTTAAATACCATAAATTATAGAATGACACCAATCACTTCAATTATGTATTTAGGCTCGTTGAGACACAATTTATACATGGTTTGATAATGAAAACACAGCTTACAAAATAATATTCCACAATTCCCAATCATATACGTGTATATACAAAAACAATGGGAAAACGAAACCAAACTGTCCCTGTGAATACAGCGATGCCAGGATCTATTTAGTCTTTCAGCCTTGTTTCAGCAATGATTGAAAAGCATCAGAAATATGTCACAGATTGTAGAATACAGTATATTCATGCAATAATATATACAGGCAATTTTGGCAACAAACAAACAAGCCCCCTATTCGGACTGGTTCTGGTCATGGGATTTGTGCAAAACCGCAGAGAAATCGGGGGGGGGAGGAGGGGGCCGTGAGAGGAAAGAGAATGTGTGGAAGTTGAACGCGGGTGCTTGATACAACATTCTTCTTTCTTTTCTGCTCGTCAAGAGTATTTCACCGGGAAATGTAAAAAAACCGGAAGATTCCGGAATCCTGGTTATGTCACCGATCACAAGCCTCCGTCACCTTCTCGTTCCAACATTCACTCACAATTGGCTGCACTCTTTTACCCCCTTGGATAAACGTAGCACAAAAATAATATCAAACGTAAACATGGAAATTCAAGTACTACTAGGTACTAAGCAATGAAGACATTGATATAACCAACTGGTGTCATAGAGGGGGGGCATAATTACTCAAACGGTCTACCAAGCCTGCATCAATTCAGCAAGAAAATGACTACATGAGGCCATCTAATGCACACACAATTGTTCTATCCCAAGTGATAAAGCAGTTGCATGGCTTTAGGGTACATCCATTAGTACGTATGCACCGAGGGGGGAGGGGAGTCGGAATATTGGAGATTTTCCTATGTACGCTATGTGCAACAGACGGAGTGGGTGAAAATATGACTTGTCTGCATACGTACTATATGGACGAACCCTTACAAGCCAAACTACTCGTATTACAAAAGCAATAAACAAGAAAGATGTGAAAATTTCTTCAGAATGTCGATTGATCTGTACTAAGCACTCATATACATGTCGGTGGCAATGGAGTAATGCTTTTGTTAGCGCTATTTTGCGTTACCATTACTAATTGAAAGTAACCCGTTACTGTAACAAGTTACACTTTTGAAAAGTAATTAACTATAGTAACGCATTACAGGTAACGGGGTGATTTTTCTGAAAGATGCAAAATGATGAAGCAAACAAAAAATTAAAAGGAGAATTTTGCGAGACAAGCTTAACGATGACAACTGAACCCAAGCAAGTGAAGAAATTAAATCCACAAGTCAGAAGGAAACAGTCATCGCTTGATTGGCCGAAGATCTGACGTATATCGTCCAATGACCATCGTTTCCATGAATGGAATTAACTGAAACACGAACAAAAGAAAACAATCGACTGAAATTGAACCGATATATTCACGTTCAATGTATCAAAGATTCAATAGGGAGAATTCAGTTCTTTATAAAGAAATCAATGCTAAACCAGTCCAGGTCGACCATAGCACCATCAAGCAAATGGCTCCAATTAATTATAATAATAATCATTATTCATGACAAGCACAGCATCAAACAGTACACATGTATATACAATTATACATACAGTTTCTCAAAGTGTGTGCATAATGTAATGCTGGACATTGCTCTGTCACACAAGCGAGAACCACCTACAGGTTTGAAAAACAGTGAAGCCTGACCACCACGCCCGATGGGCAAAGTCTAGTAAACTAATAAACGTAAACAATGATATCCTCGGTCTCTCAGCCTCCGAGTATAAATAGAAGAGGTGCTATACAAATGTCACATTACATTACATTTCATATCAAAATTGGCAACAATATCTGTGGCTTACAACCTAACACCAGAAACCTAACAAAGACTGCAGCAACGAAAACTCCAATCCCAAAAAAAACCATTAACTAAACGTAAACACAATACACGTTTACTTGTAAACTTTCCCCAAATGCAGTAAACGCATCATAGTAACGTTCGCAAGAGGCAACAGAATTAGAAACAAATAAGTAAAAATAATGGAAGATATAAAGGAGCCTTTGTGTAACACACAAACCTCTTCATCCGACCCGAGGGCTTCGAGAACCATCTTCTCGATATTGCGCATGATCGCCATCTTTTGGTGCGGCTTCAAGGGTCTGACTATCTGGTCAACTGCAGCAGCCTATAAAAGAGATGGCATATAGATGCAACACATTGAATGCTTTCACAAGATCTTCATTTGCCAAGACCACAAACAGGGATATTTTTACACCCCCCTAATACCTCCCCAATTTGAGGTCGACACCCCCAAAATTTGGTAATGTGACAATGGTATGTATACAAATTGCATATTAATGAGGCTTGGACACCCCCCCCCCCCAATGGAGAAGGACACCCGCAACTATTATTTATTCCCGGATTACCTTTTTTTTTCTTGTCAGCCTTTTTGGGGCAGAGATGTCTCAAAATTCCGGCACCCCCGCCAGATTTTCCCGACACCCCCCCAATTCAAAATTCTAGAAATAACACTGACCACAAATCAGCTCCAGTCATCAAGTCCTTATTGCCTACAACACTGAGGCACATGCAAAAATTTAAATCATTAACCCTTTGACCGCAAAAATCCGTATGACCAATAGGTTATGAAGACGAACTGTCAGCCTTACATGATGAAAGGGTTAAATATGAAGGCGAACACTATAGTTAAGCTTTCAATTCCCAGGCAATTAAAAATTAAATTAAATTCAATTAAAAATTGAATGTTCTACCTTGTACCAAAATGTGATGGAAGTCGCCACACCGCCGTTCAACAGCGTTTCAAAATGGTGAAACCTGGCAAACAATATAAGGTAATAAGCACACCTTCATAATATCCATGATACAGTTTACAGTAGAGGCATAAAGTTTGGGTCATTCTAAAACTAAACAGCAACATTACGTTTAACTGTATTCAATTAAACTGAAAGTGAAATAACTGGTCAATTCCATGCGAACATTGACAATGACAGTGAATACTGGAGGACTGTCAATGTTGCAATAAAAAGTATCAGCATTAACCCCTTAACTGGGTGCCCCGAGTTATTCTCGTTAATTTTACATTGAGTTACAAATAGTTGCCCAGTTGAGGGGTTAAGTAATATCTTTTATCAATATTTTTTTAGTGCCAAAGTCTAATCTGGATTATAGACTTCTGCATTTTTGGCAATATTTTGGAAAGGTTTTTGTTTGGATACTGGATCACCACTGGCACTGCCAATACCGTACTTCTATCCAGTACTATCAACAATCCTGTTAAATTTAAATTGGCATGACCAGACCATTTTACAAGAAGTATAGAACACGTTTTTCTGATCATATAAAGCAACTGAAAATGTAATCATAAAAACAAAAATTGTTGACTATAAAACATTTTTAACCTTTGACGATGATGATCTGTATAACCAACATGTTATAAAACCAAAATATTGGTTTTACAGGGTCAAAGGGTTAAGTTAATAATCAAATGTCTTACCAATATGAAGGCAGATAGAGAACATCGCCAGGGCCAAGGACAGATTCAAGACCTTTAGCATCGCGAAATTTTGGAAACTGCTTGTAATCAGGATTTTCAAAATTTACCTAAAAAATTACATCAATAAAAAAGTAAAACCCAAGTAAAATAATCACTTAGCAAATTTAAAGAGCTTATCAAAGTGCATTTTATCAAACATGGTTATATTGATGATGATAATTGCTCAAAATATTTTGGCAATGTAGGGTGAATATGAAGCTAGGTCAACAATGGAAAGAAAAATGAAGGAAGGAAGGAGGAGGAGATGAAGATTAATAATAATAAAAACAAAACACTCATATTGTCACAGTTCATCATCTGCAAACTCATCCCTCCCCCTACCCGCCTCCCCACCACCACCCACAGAACTGTCTTCTATCGTTTATCTACGGACAAAATGCGTCCGAACTATCACCTTGATGAACTATCACGAGTGGCTGACCACGCAAGCCGGCAAAGATTGAGATCGGCGGATCCGCCTTATTGGTGGTCCCGAGGATGCGCCTCCGAACCGTGGGGATCGAGCATTTCCAGGATCGGGCATGGAATTGTCTACCGCCATCAATACGGCTCTCTCGACCTTGAATACTTTTAAAGAGAGACTTAAAACATGGTTATATCGCACGAGTTATCTGTAACTTTGTAATGTGTTCACGCAGTTCGTTCGGACGAGTTACCACATTAATCAGTACGTTAATAATAATAATAATAATAATAATAATAATAAAATACAGAAAGATAGATGGATACTAGCCTGACATTGTCGGTCGTGGGGATGATATACTGGATATGGATAAAGGCAGTCAAACTGATTAGGTGGAAAGAGGATCACTCGTTTGTATCCTCCGACTTGAGCAAAGAAATTCTCTTGCTCGTCGTAGTGACACGGAGTCACGTTACCTGTGCAGACAAGAACAGTATCAACAAATAATATGCAAAGCTATACAGCAATGGCAATAGGCATGAAGAAGGCTCTGAAAAAAAAACACGCCATGTTTTTATGTACACTGGTTGTATGTGTTGTGCGTATATATATGCCTATGCATTCATTCAAGTATCGTTGAATACAAACCAGTCACAAATGAGAACATATCAAGCTATTCAGGACAACATATGACAAGACTATGACAACATATCAAGCTATACCAAGATATTCATTAAGTTTAAATATAACAACATCAATATTAAATAATTAATTTAAAAGAAAAATTCTGATAAACTCCTAATATGATCGTAAAATAAAGGACTCAGAGTAGTACGTACGTGTGTACACACAACACATACAACCAGCGTAAATTCCAAAAAAATGGCAACAACAAATACAATAATAATACGAAAAATAGTTTTCAAACTGTGGTTCAAACGAAGTGACAAGAAAAGCCACAGCAAATAATAAACTGAAGAAAAATGCACACAAAGAAAGGATGAGCCGTGAGAAATGAACACAGCCGTGAAAAATATAGCAATAAACACGCAAGTTAAATAAGAAAATGACAGTAAATACAAGAAATTAGTATTATTCTAAACATGCCAATCAGAAACAATTGTCTTAGAATCTACCTTCCTGTGAAATCAGAAGCAGATTCGATGTCTGTGGACCCCAGTTATTTCGGATCTGCTGGCCGGTCACCCATTTCCAGTTGAACTGCAGAAAGTCTCGGACGATATTCGGGCCGACCGTGTCGTTCAGTCCCTGCTGGAGGTAGATTCTGACAATAGATAACACAATGGCGTGAAGAATCTAAAGTGCACACAGCCACACACACACACACACACACACACACACACACACACACACACACACACACACACACACACACACACAGAGCTAAAATTGAAAAATAACGAACGTGCAAAGAGCTAAACTTTTATAACTGTAATAGCATCGATCCTTGAAAAGTGGATAGAATACATGACCCTAAGGCAGCGGTTCTCAACCTGTGGGTCGCGGCCCCCACAAGGGTCGAATGACGATTTGACAGGGGTCGCCCGAGATCATCAGAAATATGGGGTTGTCTCTTTTCTTATTATTGTACAAAATTTCCTCAGTGGTAGTTACGACATACTAGTTGTTTTACTATAATTGTCATTCGAGGATAGACAAGGAGACGATTAAATAATAACGATTTTGAACATTTTGATTGTCGTAGCATTATTATTTTTAGCAGTTTACATTGTGAACGAAAATAATTTTATTGTTGGGGGGTCACCACATCATGGGGAATTGAATTAAAAGGGTCGCGGCACTATAAAGGTTGAGAACCGATGCCCTAAGAGGATGGAGTAGCTTTGGCAGCAAAAATAAGAAAATGTGCAACAGCTCTCAGTATACGAATCGAGCGTTCGTAGGACAAGGCAGGCAATATGTAGAACAGCCATCATTTAACCACTAATGTGATCACTTCTTGTGTTCTTGTGACACCTGCAATCACCCTGGCTGCTGAATGAAAAATCGCCGGACTTTACCAAGTTGTCCCAATGAAAGACCAGCAAAAAGTGAACCACAGCGGAGCAAATAGAATAAAACTATTGCACAGCGTCAGCTGCTAAAACACCCTTGGAAAACTATACATGCCTAAGCAACATGTGATAAATAACAGATTTCAAAATTTCACTCAGGTCCGTAGGAAAACAGCAATTTCAGTGGTAAACCCAGAAATACTCCATGACACAGAATACTGTAATCCAAAATTTACAGGTACATTTTTTACCTTTTGTCTCGTTCTACCGGCTTTTTCACCAAATCGTAGAAATCGTGAAATTTCATTTCGAGTCGTTTCGTCGGGGGTTGAAATGCGCCGCTTCCCGGAAGTTTCTTGTCCACTTTCTTCTCGTCATAATATTTAAATAAGTGATTCGGCGACTCGTAAACAGAGAAAGTTCCGTCTCCGATGTTCTGTTTCAAATAGTCAAGATCCCACTTCAAAGCCGATTCGACGAGCTTTGCGTCAGTGATGACAACAGGTTGCTGCAAAACAAGCAGAAATGGCAAGATGATTTATATTTACTGATACACAAAACTATTAACACATTCATGAAAGAGAACAGGTGGTTGTGCACATGGAGACAACATGATCAACAATATTCAGATTGACAACATTTGCACAACAAGGTAATGATATACTTACTGTACAACGTGCATGCAATATTACATAACACAACATATAAACTAGCTCTGAAAGTCTGCACTGAACTGAATACATCATGATCACTAGAAGCATATTAATACAACAACAATAATAATAGGGATTTACAATACTAGTAACATCACTGGTTTTGAGTAAGTGGTCTGATAGATACTATGTTCGGTACATTTTTCGGTTAAAAAACGTAGGAACAAACGTTGGAAACTAGAAGCACACAACGTGACAGAACTGGCGCTAGAAAAAGTCGGCTTCGGTAGCGCCGCCCAGGACGAAACGCCCGATGTTAACCGTTTAACCTACCCCGGAGGCGATGAGTTCGTCGACGCGAGGATCGGCGACCGCCAGCCGAGGAATCTGGTCGACGTCGAACGAATATTTCCTCAGTTGATCTTCTGTCCAAGAGCCGTTGGCCCTCTTCGTCTTCGCTTCCTCCTCCTCTGTCGCCGCCGCCATTTATGCGCAGATCATCTTCTGCTTCGGACACTCAGACTGCCGCTCGCCCTTTTCGAAAAATATCCCAGAGCTGCGGGTTGAGCTACTCTCACCCACACCAGGGAGTCTTACAAACTCCCTGCCCACACTCACGTAATGAGTAGTTTACTGTAGTTATATAGTATTATAGACTAGTACAGTGTTTCCCAAGCTGTGGTTCGCGACCCAAAAAAGTGGGTCGCCGGGCTCTGTCTACTGGGTCGCGGGGTAGTGCGAAATTATATTCAAATGTGTCATTTTCTAACCAATACCACAATGTTACCAGTCTTTTAAAGTTGCAAGTAGGGCAGTAGGCTCACACTGTAGGTTTAAAAAAATTTATATCTATAAATGCAATCCTCCGTACACGTGCGGCTTATATTAATTCAAAGGATTAGTGTTTTATCCAACTTTACTTGACAATATGCATGGTAGCGGCATATTACAAATCCGTTGATGTGAGTCGCACAGTTCCAAAAACGTTGGGAAAACATCTGCCTATATAGCTCTTTTAAAAATTAACCATATTTAGAAATATCGCAAGGAAGTCTATTCCGACCATTTTGCTTTGAAACTCCAATAACAATAGGGAATCTCCATGTTGGATCTACTAGCTCGTACCTGGAGGTTAAGCGATTTTGCCATACTCATAGGATTTTTAAGGCACGTAACACAGGTATGTTCCTAATATTCCTAAAAAAATAATTTTCAAAAAGTTCCAGTCTATTTCTCTACTTTTATCTTATTTGGCAAAACTATTAACAATTTTCATAATATATTTGCCATGTTTTCATTCACATCGAATAAGAGCTTTTGTTTCTGCCATTTATTCAAAACTCAGAAGATTCTTTTCAAATAACGTTCACCAGATGGCCTATGCATTTTAACATATTAATTATTACATGGTATGATTAGGGTCGCGGACATAACTCATTCTATGGGTCTATATATTGTGGGTAGGTAATTTAACCCTAAACTACGGGGCCCATGACTCAGTCTTACCTAATGGCACAACCGAAGCTTAATAATAATGACGATGATAAGCTTGATGATGATGATGATGATGATGATAATAATAATAATAATAATAATAATAATAAAATGATGATGATGATGATGATGATGATGATGATGATGGTGCTAATAATAATAATAATAATAATAATAATAATAATAATAATAATAATAATAATAATAATAATAATAATAATAATAATAATAATAATAATAATAATAATAATAACAACTGGGTTTTAAGTGGTTTACTAGGATTGCTCCTGCGTTGAAAGCCGAAATAGGGCCTAATGGAGGCCTATACTGTAATAGGCCTAATACCGACAGAATCCGAAATAGCGTTGTTCTGTTCGATTAGTTTTCTTGAGATTTCCTCTCTGTTGGGAATTCTTTGATCGGTGAGAATGAATTACTTCGAGCGGTAGGCCTAATCAGATTTGGCGGAATGAGAAAATCAAGACGAATTTTCTCCGCGGGGGGGGGGCGCGTGACAGCGACCCGTAGGTAGCATGGTTCTACGCGCGTGGAAACTAACGAATCCCTCTTTGAAATAAGACGGGAGAGAAACTGGTTTTTTTTATTCCGATCGGAAAATCCTTCCACCGTTTCCAACCTTCACCTTTAAGTGATATGCTGGCAGCTTGAGCTGGGTGGGAGTTGGCTTAGTAGCTACCCCCCCCCCAATACCGATCTGACGTAGCCTATCTATTATCCGGATTTTGCCTACTCCATGACGTTTTTGCCTGTAAACAGTGAGTTTCCACTTGAAAATAATCCCTGTCCTATTAAATTGTGATTAACCCCTTAACTGGGGATCCCGCATATATCCGTCCATTTTATATTGAGTTACAGTTAAATACACGGTTAAGGGGTTAATCAGACACGGTAGACACCGTAACAGGAACTAGGAAGGGCGAGAGTTGAAATTATTGGAGAGAGAGAGAGAGAGAGAGACAGACAGACAGACAGACAGACAGACAGACAGACATACATACAAACACAGACACACAAACAGACAGGATTACAGACAGCAGGGGCGTCATTTGAGGGAGCAGTGGAGCCGTGCCCCTAAGGAAATGAAGAAATTATGTATATTGTATTAACCCCTTAACCGTGTATTTAACTGTAACTCAATGTAAAATGGACGGATATATCCGGGGTCCCCAGTTAAGGGGTTAAATAAATAAATAAATAAATGTGAAATGTGCAAAAAAATATCGCCAAAAATTTGCCAAAATGTAAAAATTTACAAATTTGCCCAAATTAGCCCCAAAATTTCTCAAAATTTGGCCAAAATATTATCTCGCCCCTAAGAAAAGTGTGAAATGACGTTACTGACAGACAGACAGACGGACGGACAGACGGATAGGTGGACAAAGTATCGATTACCTAAGCTTAGCCTTTATTAGAAATATCTTGAAGTAGGCGTAGATTGAATTTCATCATTGGTTTTAATAATTAAAAGGCATTCGCCGTCAATCAAAAGTCATTCTCTTCGCGGCCACATCAGTTGTAGTTCTAAGCCTTTAATCGCGCAGTTAGGCCTCATGGGCGTCCGGAACGGGGTGCAAGGGGGTGCAATTGCACCTCCCTGGAAAAATTGTGGAGTTATGAAATAAGTAAAATTACTCGTTTCTTTCGTCACAAAACCTTGTTTTGCACCCCCTGGAAAATGTTTTAATTTCTTTCGACACAATAAGACCCTGTTTTGCACCCCCTGGAAAAATTTCTGCGGACGCCCATACATGTTAGGCCTACTGCACCTAATAAGTCGGCGTTGCAACGCAAACTGTGCGTTCCTTTTCCTTCAGAGAATAAATATGTTTGGTAGAAAATTCGTATATTCGAGCTCCACAATAATCCGACAGAGGCGGATCTAGGGTATTCGGCGCCCGGGGACATGTGTACCCCCCCTGCCCCCTAGATCCGCCTCTGATAATTCGTTTGTTGAGACGAAATGCTGCGTGGCAAATGAGCAGAAATCGAATTTGAAGACGGCTGGAGACGGAAAGAGGTCTGATTTGGGACGAGACTCTGCAGTGCTGGGCCCCGAATCAAATCAACGGAACGCTTGAGAACGTACGTGGTGTTAAGCCGAAGAATAGGAGAACATAGATTACAATAGAAACATAGAATACGTCGAATCACTCGAACGGGATTGGTTTTATCTAATTACGTCTTTGCTCGTCAACCTCGTCGCGGACCTCACCCAAAGCACGTACGGCTTCAAAGTTTAGATAATGAACAGTGAAGGCTCCAGGAAGGAGTTTCAAGGAGAGGGGGCGGCTAAGCACTCGCAGAAAATGCTCTCCAGCCAACCCCAATATTTAGACGAAAACCTGATGTAGGCCTATGCACGCCAGCGCCGCGCTAGTAAAATGAGGTGTCGGATTATACAGCTCAGTCTCGAAATTTTGGTAACGAGAGAGAGAGAGAGAGAGAGAGAGAGAGAGAGACAGACAGACAGACAGACAGACAGACAGACAGAGCGAGACAGATAGAGCGAGATAGACAGACAGAGACAGAGACGAATAGAGACAAAGACAGATAGACACAGACAGACAGAGACAGAGATTAGTTGTAACCAGAAGGTTAAAGTTCAAACGCATCCATAAATAAGTATATAACGCCTATTCAACAGAAACTCAACCGCGACGGCAAGGGTTTAATCTAGGCCGTTTCCGGCGGAGGGAAAAGGGGGAAATTACCCTTTTCCCTCGGAAATTTTGAAATTCTACATAAACTAACAGCAGGAGGCCCTAGCTGACTTTCCCCAGGCCTTGTCAGCCCCCCCCCGCCCCGCCCCCGGAGTCCAGAGTCTAGATTAACCCCTTAACCGTGTATTTAACTGTAACTCAATGTAAAATGGACGGATATATATGGGATCCCCAGTTAAGGGGTTAAACACCGAGGTCCGACGGTTGATCCAAGCAGCGACTTACACATCCGGATGCCTCCAATCGCAAAGTCCTGTAATTAAATTCACCAAGTCTTGGTTTTTACTGCTGCTTGAACTTCCTGTAACCAGTGGCGGCTCCACCGAGGGGGGGCAGGCGGGGCCCGTGCCCCCTACTGAGTGCCTGGCCCCCAGTGGCCCCCAGTGGCCCCCAGTGGCCCCCCAGTTGGGACCCTATACTTAATGCTACATACATTAAACAACAAATGGTTAGAAGTTGCCACCCCAACGCCCCCTTGCCAAATCCTAGAGCCGCCACTGCCTGTAACTAAGCGATCAGTGTCTAGCATACAGTCGACTTTTAGAATTCCTCATTCAGCACTATTTTTTTCGCTAAGGGGACAATCTGTATTGTGTTTAGCTCATCTAACTGTTCTCTGGTCGCCCTTAGCAGGGCTATTTCTCGGATGACCAATTTGAGGGGAGGGTGTCGGTAAATTCTGGGGGTCCTCTTGCCACCAAAAAAGTCTGTCCATCAAAAAGGTCATCTCATTAGCTGAAAATGGGGAGGGGGATGTCGGTCTCAAATTGGGGGGGTGGGTGTTGGGGATGTTATGGGGTGTAAAAATATCCCTGACCTACTGTATATGCACTTGGCGCCAATATAATCTTGTACAAAAAACCAATGTAGACCTACTTTTTACGATTCAGCGTAAACTAGACGCATGAGAAAAAGGAAAAACCACGCACGGTTCCAGTTTATACTGTACATTTCGTGCAGACAGCTGGGTTATTGCTGCATTGTACCTGTACGTTTATGCCATATAGATATGCGTTATCTTCCGTGACTGCGTCAATCAATAATAATTAATTATTAGAGTTGCATAAACTCTGAATAGACCGAAAAGAGATTTTAAAAACCCCATCAGAATGCATGGTGCATAACATTCACGTCGTTTTGTCGGACGTTTTACGAGTCGCTTGTCTTTCCTGGGTGAAACAGGTAGAATAGGCCATGCAGCAGGGTAGCAGGCCTGAGCGATATTTCAGGATTGGCCTACTGCGGGGGCGTTCAACTGGCCGCCCGCGGGCCAGATCCGACCCGCCAATGAGTGTGAAAAACGGTCCGCGAAACGGTAACTTTTTCTCTGCCGTTTACAACTTTTTTAATGTCTTGTCTTCGGATTGCCTGCTTGATACTAGGCCTACTTACGAACTCAAGAACACTGACCTTCGGGAGGGGGGGTGGGACCAGTCGTAAAATAGGTTTGCCCTTCGCGAAATTTAATTTAATACTGGATACTCATTTGTCCTGTAGACGTGCTCTCACGAGAGGGTCACGAGAACACGGTTCGGCGTCTTGCCTTTAAGCACGAATCTTTTCCGATGAGATTATCTCCAGCTGGTGGGTGGGTGGGTGTTGGGGGGGGTGGTTGCGCCCTGACTTCTCCACATGAAGAATAATTATATCGGGATTTTCAGTTAATAGACAACACCAGCCACGAAATATAAATAAATGCGCGTTCGACTGTAGCTGCCAGTGCTGTAGGCCTACAGAAATATAAATATATGAACTCTTCTAGCGCCTCTAAACCGGTTTGGTCCTTTAAATTAATAATAGAACGCCGTCTTATAATTCAAATATAACGCATCGTTGGGCGTAATCCGTCCCAAGTGGAAAACAGCACGGCTTGCAGTAAGACCGTTCGAGACTCTAAACAGATCCTACTGAATATCTCCCAGAAAAAACTAATTCTATTTCATAGCCAACGATTTGGAAGAAAATTTGTTGACAGCGCCCCAAAATGTTTAGGATGGGACCCAGGGGCACAGTGCCTCGAATGAATATCGCAATTTGAATGGGAACCTACATAATACTGATTACGTAATAATTATTGATTATCCTTTGCAGGATTTTTAGCAAAGAAGATGAATAAGCGAAAATGTGGTTCTTGCCCCCCAGTATTTCGTCAAATCGCTGAGCTTCGACATATCTCCGCACCCACTGTTCAATAGGCCGTCCACTCACTTCTCTCACACACAGCAAATTAATTATAAAAATTGTTTTTGTTGTCTGTAAAACCTGTCGTCAAATAAACCAGTCATCGTAACCTTTACATTACCGCATGCCTCCCAAATTTTTGCAAAATTGGGGATTTAAAGTTTCTTGGCTGGGGAGAGAATTCCCCCTTCCAGTCTGTATGCAACACTGGATTTTAAAATCACCGATGGCTAAACATCTCCGGGGCGGGCGGGGATCGGTCGAACGAAGATTCATGTGACCAATGGTCGACATGGGTCGTGAGGCGTTTTAGCCGTAATTGACAACGTATATGACCACCAAAGTCAAATAGTAATAATAATAATAATTACGCGTAATATAATATGCTAGACGACCGCTTTGCCAATATGGCGAGCTCACTTAACCATGTCGCCTGTAAAAAAGACAGACTGCGATAGCAAGATAGCAATAGCCAGGGACGTAGCTAGGCATGGGCTGGGGGAGGGGGGGGCTCAAGCCCCCCAACAAACCTGAAGCTAGTCCCCCCAAACGAATTCAAGCCCAAACATAGTTGCGGGCTCAAGCGTTTGTTTGTTCACAAGAATCGTACATTGGATATGGAAAAGCTCATAAGTACCTTTGTTGAACGACTGGATATAGGCGAGCAAAGTCCTATTAAATGTAATGTATATGTTACAGTCAAAACGTGTAATTAGTCATTACAAGAAATGACTAAAAGTTTCAGTCATTGTGTGTAATGTCCAATAGGGTCAATCATTGCATGCAATGGCTAAAATAACCAGTCATTTCATGCAAAGACTAACTTTTCCAATGATTGATTTCACACTTTGACTGACCGCTATAGATTCACTAATATAATCCTACAAGACTGCGATTTCTGCGTCTCAGGCTGTGCTAATGCGATCGAGAGATAAGAGGATCTTGAGATAGCTGGAGTCTTGTATCACAGGTTTTATAGACCACAGACATATCTAACAATTGATACTCTGTCTGACGTTGGACTCTGTAAGGACTATGGCTACAGAAGGCCATAGATATGCAAAAATTCAGAAGAGTGACGAAACAAATTATATCCACATTTTCTTGTGTCCTCATCTTCATTGCATCAAACCGTACTAGAAGAGTCAATATATTCTGATTTTATTCTAGAGCGTTCGAAATGCCACGAAAAATAGTGAGCTATGTCAAACGACACTATACAAAGTCATGTTATAATATTTGATAATAATACCAATCTATAGAGTAGACACGTAGTAAAGAGGGCGATGGTCCATGTCATGTATAAGGAATATATAGTCGCAGTCGATTTATGGCGAAACCATAAGTCAATCTAAGGAGTTAACAGCGTTTGAAGAGATAAATGGCAGATAATACGAATGTCAAAACGAGATTGGAAACTCAGGAAATTCTGCAGACATAAATAATTATTGCTGAGCGAAGGCAAGAGAGAGAGAGAGAGAGAGAGAGAGAGAGAGAGAGAGAGAGAGACGTTTTACTGTTTATGAAGATAAATGTAAACGAAAGGCCAAATAGAACACGGTGATTCTATGCGAGTATTGTACGCATTCATTGCTGGTTAAGCCATAGACTCTAATATAATAGTAAATCTATGGGTCAAACGCATGATAGGCAGTCTAAAATCGATTCTAATTCATGAAACATTAGACCAGGGGTGTCAAACATGCGGCCCGCGGGCCGGATACGGCCCGCAAAAGCGTATACCCGTATCCGGCCCGCTTTTCATCCTGCCCGCGTGTATGTGGCTGAATACAAGAAAAAACTGTATGTTTAAGCAAAGTTACTTTATTTAAGGCGTGTTCAAAAAGTACATGTATGAAAATCGGAAATTACATTATATGAAACTCGAAATTTTTACATAGGCCTACGATAGAAATGAAATAAAAAATTTCTGAAACGATTTTTTATAATGTAATGGTTTGTGTAATAGGTCTCCTGTGGTTCGTGTTAATGTCATGTACAAATCCGCGACAACCACGAAGACTTTTATGTGGCCCACGATATGAAATGAGTTTGACGCCCTTGCTTTATAGGCCTACAAAATATTACAAAATATCGTATTGCTTTATAGGCCTACAAAATATTACAAAATATCGTACACGTATAAGTCGTCTCGGATACTACTACTACTATTACTACTACTACTACTACTACTACTACTACTACTACTACTACTACTACTACTAATAATAATAATAATAATAATAATAATAATAATAATAATAATAATAATAATAATAATACTTTTTCTGCACTAACTTCTGTCTTGTTTGACGAACATTATGTTAATGGAGGTCTCTAGATATGGTTGTGAAGAATTACTTGTAATGTTTGAATGTGTGCACATGATGATGGCAGTTGAAATATGTCTTTTTATAATAATAATAATAATAATAATAATAATAATAATAATAATAATAATAATAATAATAGTTGCTTGAGCTTTCCCAAAGACAATTTTTATTTAATTCCACGACATGTCCCGGCTTACTGGCTTATTCGGATTGAGGCATGTCGACTCTGCACGCGTCGATCGGCCGCAGACATTCAACGTTTGCCTATTTGCCTATTGCCTATTGCCTAATAGAAAATTCAGTTGTACGCGATAAAGAGGGCGCTATGGAACATAAGAACGCTCACGATATTACCTTCTCCAAATTCCATCCAATCGCAATACGACGATGATGACGACGAAGATGATGATGACGACGACAGGGGATGATGATGATGATGATGATGATGATGACGATGAAAGCATCAAAAACTAGCGACCGTTAGTTTAAAACCATTAGGACCTATTCTGTACGGACTGACCGTGAAATTAAAAACAAAATAATATTTTCGCCGACCCCTTGGTGATTTGACACGTCCCTTACGAAAAATACAATTATGGACAACCCAGCCACTGAGAATACAAAAGCGATGAATGCATGTCCGATACTGTACTTGTTTTCACAGTAGCCTAATAATAATAATAATAATAATAATAATAATAATAATAATAATAATAATAATAATAATAATAATAATAATAATAATAATAAATATTAATAATAATAATAATAATGAAGATGAAGATGAAGATGAAGATGAAGATGAATATGATGATAATAATAATAATAATAATAATAATAATAAGATAATAATATGATGATGATGAATAATGAATGATAATGATAATAATGATAATAATAATAATAATAATAATAATAATAATAATAATAATAATAATAATAATAATAATAATAATAATAATAATAATAATAATAATAATAAATAGTAATAATAATGTTTAAAGTGGTCCAGTAGAGTTGTCTGCCCTGTGCGATTGTATAACGCACTAAAGGCGTCGTGTCGGGATGGGGGTTTTGACCGTCTGTCCAGTGAGACCGCATGACGCAATCCTCTCACCGGCTCCCGACAAACTATCAAAACACGGTTTCGCGAAATTCGGCGTCGTTCGACGGCGCATGCGCACCCAGAAGGGACCGGAACCAATCCACCTTCGTTAAAAAGCTTCCCCCTCTTCTTCCACCTCCACCCCCATCGACCGGATTCTCAGCGGATCCGGCAGTTCCGGGACTTGGTTGCGGCGGAAGGGGGTCGGGGGACGCCGGCGCAAATGGATGCGGGAATGGGATTGGCCCCCGACGCGTTGCGTTAAGTGCCCGGAAGGCAATTAGGAAGAGAGAGAGAGAGAGAGAGAGAGAGAGAGAGGGGGGAGGGGAGAGGGGGAGAGGGAGCCGGAGCGAACGGTCACCGCGGGACACGTTGTGCTTATAATTCCGCTTCCGTTCCATCGATCGTCTGCCTGGGACCCGAGGGTTCTACCGACGGCAGACGATAGTCGCTTTGCAGTCGAACGTCTGGCGGGAAATTTCGCCGCCAGATGGATGGCGCGCTCCTCGGCACGCTTGCGACAATATTTGTAGTTTCGCGGAAAGATCGATTTGATGAAATCGCAGTTTTGACGTTCAAATCGACTTCGAACCAACAGAATTTCCGATACGTTACCGATTATAATTAATATTTAATCAATCGGCCGACATTTTGCGCCCATCAGTGTGATTGCCACGGCCTCTTTGCACCGTTGGTAGCGAAACGTTAAAGATAAAATAATAGGCCAACAATTTTCGACTTCGCTTTAAGATGATGATGTTAATAGCGCAGAATTGCGAAAATTTTATCTTTCTTCGGATGAGTTTTCTCTCTCTCCAAATACCTTAATTGATTTGAACTTCCTCCTCATTTAATTAACCGAGTATCCGCCACAATAACAACGGTGAAAACATGATTTTACATGGTTTAGGTCGGCCAAGTCAGCCTGTGTGAAAACCACAATAACTAATAATACTCTCAACGTTTAATAGCCCAGTTTTCATAGAATTCCGCCGCTTTCTAACGGCCGTTTTGTGACTGGCTTTTGAAGCCAAAGCCCCCCCCCCCACTCCCACCCGGGGGCGAGGACGGAAGTTTCACAGCATCCTTTTATTTTTGATTCGACGCAAGAGATCGGTCTGCCAGGCCCACCGAAGCTGACGTAGGCCCTATAGCGACAGGCCGGCATCTGGCACGCAACGGAAAACGACGATGCTACTCGAAGCTGCAGATAGCCCACTACTGGCGGCGGTGGCTATAGGTCGCTTCGAAGCCCCCCCGTCACCCCCACCCCCCCTTCCCCTCACTTCACCGATCCTTCCTTTTGCTTCCGTCGCAGTCGAGAGATCGCTCCGTCGACTCCAGACGTCAAGTTCTCATCTTTTTCGTCCGACTTTTGGCGTTTTCCTTCATCTCAGGCAGGAGGTTCTATTGTATTCTTTGGACAGAGCCCGGCGATCATGAAGGCATTCGGAGCGAGATTCGAAACCGGCGTGGCGCCTCTCATCTGCGTTCTTCTACTGTCGGGGGCTTGGCAGAGCGAAGTAAGCATTTTGCTGATCCGACATTTATTACTATTTAAATAAATAAACTACAAAAATTACGGCGCGGAGTAGGGGCCTACATTTTAACCAATCATTCTGGGTTCAATTTTTCCAGAAACGGTAATACTACTAATAACAGTAGTAGAAGTGGTAGTAGTTCTAGTGGTAGTGATAATAATAATAATAATAATAATAATAATAATAATAATAATAATAATAATAATAATAATAGTACTACTAGTAGTAGTACTACTACTACTACTACTACTACTACTACTACTACTACTACTACTACTACTACTACTACTACTACTACTATAGCTGGATAGGAAATGAATTAATTGCGCCTGGGTAGATTTTTGTTTATTACGTACTATAGTTGCTTCCAAAGTCTTCTCCACTTCAGCGTTTAAATTTTTTTTAAAACTAAATTTGTGTTTCACCCCACGACAATTATCTACAGAATTACAAATTCTGTTCGAAGAACGTCTCTTGAAAAAAGAAAGAACGGATATTCCTGAACATTTAAAAGTCGAGGGAAGAAAGGAGGGAGGGAGAGAGGGATGGATGGAGGGAGGTAGGTAGGGATAGGGGGAGTGGGGGCTAACTGGAACTCAAGCCCCTGCTTTCGCTGCATGGCTCTTTCCGTTCAGTGTGTTTGCAGAAGCCGTTGAGTTCGACCTGGATCGGAATATGTTGACCGTTCCTACGACGTTTTGCGTTACGATATATTATACATGTATAGGCCTATACTGTATCAGAGGGCGCTTTCTAAAGTACTCGACTGTTCCTGAATCTAAGAGAGAAACCTTCTCCGTTGCGATTCGGTCGAATTTCTACAGAAATTGCTCGATTCTTTCAATCGGATAATGATGCTGCTGCTGCTGTTGATTATGATGATTATTATTGTTATTGTTATTATTATTATTATTATTATTATTATTATTATTATTATTATTATAATATAATAATATAATAATAATATAATAATAACATAATAATAATATAATAATATAACAATATAACAATATAATAATATTTTAATTTTTTGTGTGTTATTATTATTTTATTATTTTGATTATGATTATGATTGATGATGATGATGATGATGATTATCATCATCATCATCATCATCATCATCATCACCGAGGTGTTTTGATTATCTTTTTTGTCTTAGGCAAGAGTTCGTCGTTCAATCAACGACCTGCAATCGGGACCCGCCGACGATCTCCTCGACCCGATGTTCGCCTACCCATCGGCCGCCGCCGCCGCCGCCGTCTCCGCCGGGGACGACGACGCCGCCGCCGCCGCCGCCGCCGCCGCCGCCGCCGCCGCCCCTGGGCAGCGACGGCGGTGGTGCCCGCCGTCGGGTCCTCTCCGACCGACCGGCTCGGCTGCTGCGACGCGGCCACCGTGTCCCACCTGACGCCGTTCCACTATCAGATCATCGAGGGCGGACTGCGCGTCTACCGCTGCTGGACGCCGCGCGTCGGTCGCCTGCTCGGCCTCCTCCAGGCGGAACAGCAGGGGTCGCGGCGGCGGCGGCCCCCGGGCCTGCGGCGGCGGCGGCGGCGGTGGCGGCCGACGAGGGCGGCCCGGCTCGGCAGAGGTCTGTCGGCGAACGAAGGTTACCGTCTGCGCTGTCGGATCCTGTTCAAGTTCGACACGTGTCGCAGCAACTTCGCCAAGTACTGGTCGGCCGAAAATCCGGAGATCTCGACCGAGTGGCCGGAGGAGATCCTGCGGGCCGTCAACGGCCAGGAGGAGGAGCCGTGAATGGGGCAACAGGCCGGGGGTAGGGAAGGGACGGGGGTGGGGTGGGATGGGGTGGGGGAAGACTATCTCCCCCGTCCTCTTCTTCTCCACGCAATCGCTTATCGTAGACATGTCAGCGTTTCACGAAACACGTTCAAACGCTTTGCACAGGCGCTATAGCTTCTGTTATGCCTCTAGGCTCGAGCCCCCCACTTTTTTAGTGGCTACCATCAGTGGCGGCTCCACATGGGGGTCCGGGGGTCCGTGCCTCCTATTTAATGCCTGCCCCACTGGCCCCGCTGTTGGGACCCTATATTCAGTGTCTAAACTAGACTCCTGGATTCCGGGGGGGAACTGACAAGGCCGGGGGGGGGAAGTCAGCTAGGGGTTTGGGGGAGCGCTGTAAGTTGACATAGTATGCCAAAATATCCGGAGGGAATTTGATATTTCCTAGGGGAAAGGCAATTTTCCACCCCGGAAACGACCTAGATTAAACCCTGCCTATACTTACTACTACATACCTATCAACAAATGGTTGGCCCCATGGTTTGAAGTTGCCACCACCCCAAACGGCCCTCCACTTGCCAAATCCTGGAGCCGCCACTGGCTACCACGAGGAAGGGGAAGGCGTAGGGTTTGGGGCCCCACTTTTTCATCAAAGGTTACGCCAGTGTCGCTTTGACTCACATTTAACCTAGCCTTGAACTAATACCAATGGAGTCAACGCTTTTCATCTGTGTTATTGTGTTATATTTGAACGTTTTCCTTCAGGACTTCGGTCTCTTCGAATTTTTGTGCAATTGGAGTTTTAAATAGAGCTAAGAGCCGAACCAAATTGCAGTGCGTCTAACGAGTCACTTAAAATGCATATTTCAATATTACAAAAAAATCACATCTTCTTGATTTACCGATCTCGCAAAGAGTGGGAGAGAGAGAGACAGAGACAGAGACAGAGGCAGAGACAGCGAAGTAATATAAGAATCTTAGGTCATTTCGCAAACTTCATGGACCTTTGTGTTTTACAGCGTTTTGGTTTGTTGATGGGTCTTGGCTGTAGAAAAGACCGGACCATTCCTAAAATCCGTTAAGTTGTTCAAAACACGTAAATAGAATATTTCTGTTGGCATTTAATTGTGATTGAAGTCTGTTCGATAGTTTTACGGAAACCGGTTTTCCTCTCCACGTCTCAACGTGGGGGCTTAAAACGAGCTTTACCTGAAGAAATGTCAGGTAGCGATCGTGACTCGTAGAGAAACCACGGCATCTCTCTTCCACAAAAAACATCGCCCAGTTGATGATTTTCTATTATTATTGTCGTCGTATAGTCTGTGATAAAAATGCCTAGACCCAAAAAATTCAAGCGGATTTTGATAAAAGAGAAGGCGGAACGAAAATTGATAAATAAAATAAGAGTTTAAAACGCAGCATGGTGTCGTATCTGGAAGAGCTTATTATAATTATTGTCGGATCTGTGAAACGCAATCCAAAATATTTTCTTTTGAAACCTGAAAAGCAAATTTTCACTACAAGATTTTTTACCCGTAGCAGTATTAATCTTAAAAAATTCCGAAAATTTCGGTGTCTATGCATGTAGAGCGACTACAGGTGTGCTTTCGTCGTGAGAAAACCTGTCTTAAATAGTCCAAAGTCTAAACGAACGTGCGAAGATCTGTTACATTCGAGGTGTGAAGTTTTCTGTTGAAAGGGTTGTCTTGAAAATTTTGGTGTCAATAAGGTCAAGGTTGTCACAGGATGGTGGCTGGTTTTTGCGGGGAAAGGGCGAAAACTTGTAACAGAAGCTATTTTCTCTGTAAGAACCAAGAAAATGTTAAAATTTCTTAACGGATAAAAATCGTCACAGGCTGCAATGCTTTCCAATGTCATGGCTAAGAGAAGGGACTCTCGTGAAATGAAAATATAGGCGCGTAGGTGCTACCGGCGAATTTGGCTCTAAATTAAGAAACTTGGGGGGCGGGCCTCTGACACTATTTTGTTTGGTCATCGCGCCATTTCTCCCTCTGTTTCTAATTCTGTCTTAAAAGTAATCATCGCTGGTTTTTTATAGACTGAAGGTTTTGCCTAAAGCAAATCAATCGGACAGCCTATCTGAATATGCAAATCGCTGCAGTGTTATTAACTTCTAACCAGTGATCTTTGCCAGAAATAATTCCTGGCGAAAACGCTTCTATGTCTTCATATGTTTTGAAACGCTCGATAAAGCGGAGGAAAGCATAGAGCTTCTCTGATATCCGTGCTTTTTCCGTCGGGAGAGAGAGAGAGAGAGAGAGAGAGAGAGAGAGAGAGAGAGAGAGACAGACAGACAGACAGACAGACAGACAGACAGACAGAGAGACAGAGAGACAGAGACAGACAGAGACTGAGAAAGAGACTGAGACAGACAGAGAGACAGACAGACAGAAAAAGTAGGAAAGACAGAAAAGAGAGAGGGGAGAGAGAGGGAGGCGAGATAGACAGAGACAGACAGACAGAGACAGAGACAGACACTGAGACTGAGACTGAGACAGAAAGAGAGACAGACAGACAGACAGAAAAAGAAGGAAAGACAGAAGAGAGAGAGAGAGAGAGAGAGAGAGAGAGAGAGAGAGACAGAGAGAGACAGAGAGAGACAGAGAGACAGAGAGACAGATGAGAGAAGAGAGAGGGGCGGATGCGCCGGTAGTTAGTTCGATTGCATTTTCACAACAAAATCGCCGGCGGCAGCAGCAGCAGCCGGCGAACATCGAGACGATTTCGCTAATGTATCTTTACGACCCTCCGATGATCAATCCGTCCATCCCGTGTCTCTGCGTCGTCGTCGCCGTCCCAGTCTCCAACTCGGGTCGATTGATGTGCGCATAGAAATAGGAAATTAGCCGCTTCGTTCCTATGGACGGCAACAGACAGCGTCTTCTTCTTCTTCTTCTTCTTCTTCTTCTTCTTCTTCTTCTTCTTCTTCTTCTTCTTCTTCTTCTTCTTCTTCTTCTTCTTCTTCTTCTTCTTCTTCTTCTTCTTCTTCTTCTTCTTCTTCTTCTTCTTCTTCTTCTGAAAACGCAAGATCAGCGCTCACTGAAGTCTAGTCAACGGTTAATACGCGGCTCTTCCCTCGATCGCCCCGCTAGGCATTCCGTTAGATATTCGCCAGGTCTTTCATTTAGTAATTTTAGTTGATGTCCCTCGTTCTCGTACAGTCAATAGCGTAGTGTGTAGTATGAAATGGCGGGGGTTTGCTCTATTTCGAACCCTGTAGATCAAAATTAATAATGATATTATTGATTATTCTTGCAAAGGTTAAAGCAATGAAGATGGAACAAGAGGAAAATGTGGGTTCTGTCGGAGAATTTCTTCAAATCCATTAGATTTTTAGCTTTTTTTTACATATCTAGGGCCTATACGTCCTCTATTCAACAGGCGTTTAATTGCCTTCTCTCACACAGCGAATAAACTTGTATTCGATATCTATAGAACCTGTCGTAGGCCTATAATAACACGCGGCTCTTCCCTTGATTGCCCTACTAACCATTGCACAAGATATTCTGCAGGGCTTTAATTTAGTTGATGTCCCTCGCTCTCGTACAGTCAATGGCGTTAATGTGTAGTATGAAATGGCTGGGAGTGTTCTATTTCGAACCCTGTAGATCAAAATTGAGAATAATATTATCGAATATTCTTGCAAAGATTAAAGCAATGAAGATGGAACAAGAGAAAAATGTAGATTTTTTGGGAGAAATTCTTCAAATCGATTAGATTTTTACATATCTAGGGCTTATATGCCTTCAATTCAACAGGCCTTCAATAGGCTTCTCTCACAGAGCGAATTAATTATAAAACTTGTTTTTGATATCTATAAAACCTGTTGTAGGCCTATAATGGACCAGATATCTTAACATCTCAACTATGCCCCCAACCCCAAACAGATGCGTTTTTAAGCCCTTGATGAAGTGCTCAGGAGTATCAGCCGTGGTGACGTCATCAGGGTAGATAATAGATATACAGTCATCAGCAAATAGCATTTTGGAACATTAATTAATAAGTAGGCCTAATAAGAATTATACTAAAAGAGCAGTGGCGGCTCCACAGGCGGGCCCGGGGGGCCGTGCCCCTATTGAGTGTCTGACCCCCCTCCCAGTGGCCCCTGTTGGGACCCTATGCTTAATACTACATGCCTAACAACAAATGGTTGCCCCCATGATTAGAAGTTGCCACCCCAACGGCCCCCCACTTGCCAAATCCTGGAGCCGCCACTGCAAAAGAGTACAAGGTGCACTCCCTCAGCATAGCACACAGCAGGGGCAAATTCCTGGCTACGCCCCTGAGCACAAGCCGGCACAACAACAGGTGGACCCTCACAACTTTTACAACAAATTGACGCCACTGGCACATACTGTACTGCTGCTAATCTAATTCGAAACTTCTATAGCGCCACTCGTAATGCACACAAATATCAGCCGTTGACACACCAAATCAAAATCAAAATCATTCAAGATCCAGGTCAAATAAAAAAACCTTCAGAAAATCCTGGCTACGCCACTGTCAGCAGGCCGACTTTGAAGTGCATTCTATCTTTAACCCCTTAACTGGGGATCCCGGATATATCCGTCCATTTTACATTGAGTTACAGTTAAATACACAGTTAAGGGGTTAACTGGAAGCCAGTCAGCGGACGTCCTTATGAACTGGGGTCGTCTGTTCACGTTTTTGTGCTTTAGAAACCGCTCGTGCCAATGAGTTTTGAACTCGTTGGAGTTTAGCAAGATTGGATTTAGAGGCGCCAAAAAGAAGAGAGACGGGGCTGAGGGGGGAAGGTAGACCCTCTGCTTTTTAAAACATCGAACACTGTACGCGTGAGAATTTCTGACAGAATGGCACAGCCAAGCAAGTAAGTAAAATCTAGTGAATTCCTATAGCGCTGTCAAAAGTAGCACCGCAGAAGAAGCTGCATATTCCTATAGGTGTTTAGTCCATATTTGAAACAGCCATATAACCAGTCAATGCTGCCTCCAAAGCATACCCGTCTACACTGAACTCTGTATGCGAGTTTCATTGCTGCTACCTCCTGCTCTTTGTTTTTCCCTAAACGATATCTCGTTTCTAGATATGAGAGATAACCATATACCAATCGTTGTACGGCGCCCAACGCCGCCAAGAAACGTGAAACTTTTCGAGCCTCCCATTCGTTCGTTCCCAATAAGCAGCGAAGATGCGGGACGTTTGGCCGGGTGAGGAGAAATTCTCACCCGTGCGAATATAATATCCGCCCTCTGTCGCTTATTACAGAGCAAGCAATTGAACAGAAGAAAGAAAAGAGAGCAAAGATATTATAATGGATGCCATGTTTTATTAAAATAAGGCAGATTTTTCTAGAATGAAATTGGTCTTTCTTAAGTTTCTTTTGCAGATGGGTTTGACTTGCCATCGATTGATATCCATGGTTATTAAAACTGGTGCTGTAGAAGTGCATAATTATTTATTATTATTATTATTTTTATTATTATTTATGTCCTCTACCTTCTGCTATTACTGCTACTGTGGCGTGACTGACAGATTAATTATTATCAGGCAGAATTTTGGGGATGTTTTGAGAAAATGTGTCCTCTACACTCCTCATCTATTACCCCCTTGAATAGGAATATAAACAGTGGCGTATCTAGTGTATGACAGGCGGGACTGATTGCCATTTAATATCGCCATTTAAAGAGGGAGCGACAAGAAACCGATTTTGCGAGCTTGCTCTACTCAGCGTAGAAAGAGAAAACTGAGAAAACTGAATTCGAGCGCATCGTTTGAGACTAATTTGCGTGAGTAAAAGCAGGAAACGTGCATCTGAAGTTTTAATCTGACATCAATAAAATGTCATTATTTGCTATTTGGAGATCTGTTGTCTGACCCCCCCTCCCTGCCGTGGGCGCCAAGGCCAACCCCCTAGGTTGCGCCCCTGCATTGACCAACCGTCGTTCTCGAGCAATACTTTTCCAAGACGGTGGCGGCGGCGGCGGCGGCGGCGGCGGCGGCGGAAGAAAATTCGGGGGTTGCGTTATTTTCGAACGATTCCCGTTGCTGTCGATGCTGTCGGAGAAAAGTGGCTCGAGGCAAGGTAAGCGCATCTTCTCCAGCCACTCCGAGTTTCTACACGTCTGCCTCCTCTACATGTACAGTCTACAGGATCATCACCACCATCACCACCACCACCACCACCACCACCAGCAGCAGCTCAAACCACGCCAGACGCGGCAGAGATAAGAGCTGGAGGCCAGAGGCAGTCCGATGGGGCGAGGAGAAGACCAGTATTAGAGACATCATTAAGCGATGAACCGCGGGGAATATTACTGGCTGGCATAGGAGAATTCTTTGCTGAAGATGTTCGCTGGAGAAGACGGAGGAGGATGGAACAGCGTAAGGCGAAATAATTAACAATAGTATAATTAATTATTCAGTGTCTACATTCTACAACATAACACTTAAACATAATTATTATTGTTTCAATTGTGGGCGGGAAAATAGATGACGTAAAATAATTTTAGTCTTACGATTTCTTGAGATTCTGTGATAATGGAAGGGGAGGTGGGGTAGAAGTCTTGTTTACCGATGTTTCTATAAAATAATAAAGTCAGACTGTACTTGTTATGCACAGCAGTTGGAACAATAAACGGATTCAGAAGTTATCTGAGAGAATTAGGCGTTTAAATGTTGGGAGTAATTATAGTGGTTTATTATTATTATTATTATTATTATTATTATTATTATTATTATTATTATTGTTGTTGTTGTTGTTGTTGTTGTTGTTGTTGTTGTTCTGTTATTGCTGTTATTGTTGACGTCTTTGCTGTGTTCATTGTTGTTGTTATTATTATTATTATTATTGTTTCGTAGATTATTGTAACGTGTTTTAATTTTATAAACTGATTTTGACTAGACAGTATGTTGCTGCTATCGTTTAAACTAGTGCTTCCCAAACTTTTTTGGTCGGCGTACTCCTTCAGACAATTTTCGAAAATCTGCGTACCCCCTAATTTTCAAAGCAAATTTAACCATTTCGTCATTGCGTTTTATTTATAATGAATAAATTGCAATAAAGTGAGAGGTGTTCCATTTCGAACACTGTAGAGCAAAATTCAGACAGGCTATACTGACTATTCTGGTAGGATTTGATGCGATGAAGATGGGGACATACGAAAATATAATTAACATTGGGGAATTTATTCAATATGCTGACATTTTTGCGTCTTTATACATCGACTGTTCAGTAATCCTTGCATTGGCTTCTGTCAACACAGCGTAATAGGCTTACTGTCTAAACCTAATCAGACTGCATTAGAATGAATCATTAATTGATACTTCTGATCAAAGTAGCGTACGTGTAACCTTCGAGCATAAATTCCACTTACAACCTCTTATAATTATTGTAAATATTGTGGCATTTCTTTCTTTCTTTCTTTTCTGTCTTTCTTCCGTTCCATGTTGATTTGTCAGCGTTGTTGACAGCGCCTTTGACTTTGGCCTTCGCCATGGTACGGTGCTATAGAAGTTGTCCAGAACCATAACCATAACGTTTTCATACTATCAGACATCAATGCATAAGAAATTCGCTGCCTTTCGCGTACCGCCTGGAAAGTCCATTCTGTACACCCTGGCGGTAGTAGACTACGCCTACACCACCGTTTGGGAACCACTGATTTAGATTCAATACCATTCTCTGTAGTTTAAAAATGTCCTTTTAAAATGTCCAATTTACGCATTAGAGAATACCAAAATTACCATTTTGATCTACAAGAGATTTAAAAAAACTGATTAGCTTTAAAATGTCTCTGTCAATTTACGCATTCACGTCTGCCAATACCATTCTCTGGTTTAAAAATGTCCTTTAAAATGTCCAATTTACGCATTAGAGAATACCACAGGCAAAATTATTGCCAAGCACTTTGATCTACAAGAGATAGTGGCCTAATTTTTGACAAAAACTTGATTAGCAGGTGCTCTTCACTTCTCTGTCAAAAGTGCTAGCCATTCAAACGTCTGCCAATACCATTCTCTGTAGTTTAAAAATGTTCTTTAAAATGTCCAATTTACGCATTAGAGAATACCACAGGCAAAATTATGAATGCCAAGCACTTTTGATCAACAAGAGATAGTGGCCTAATTTTTGAAAAAACTTGATTAGCAGGTGCTCTTAACTTCTCTGTCAAAAGCGCTAGCCATTCACACGTCTGCCAATACCATTCTCTGTAGTTTAAAAATGTTCTTTAAAATGTCCAATTTACGCATTAGAGAATATCACAGGCAAAATTATGAATGCCAAGCACTTTTGATCTACAAGAGATAGTGGCCTATTTTTTGACAAAAACTTGATTAGCAGGTGCTCTTCACTTCTCTGTCAAAAGGGCTAGCCATTCACACGTCTGCCAATACCATTCTCTGTAGTTTAAAAATGTTCTTTAAAATGTCCATTTACGCATTAGCTTCTGAATGTTTAAAAAATGGCCTAATTTAAAAAAACTGTTAGCAGGTGCTATTCAATTTCTGTCAAAAGCGCATTAGACGTCTGCCAATACCATTCTCTGTAGTTTAAAAATGTTCTTTAAAATGTCCAATTTACGCATTACTTTTTATGAATCAACACTTTTGATCTATAGTGGCCTAATTTTTGACAAAAACTTGATTAGCAGGTGCTCTTCACTTCTCTGTCAAAAGGGCTAGCCATTCACACGTCTGCCAATACCATTCTCTGTAGTTTAAAAATGTTCTTTAAAATGTCCAATTTACGCATTAGCAAAATTCTGAATGCCAAGCACATTTGATATACAAGAGATAATGGCCTAATTTTTGAAAAAAACTTGATTAGCAGGTGCTATTCACTTCTCTGTCAAAAGCGCTAGCCATTCACACGTCTGCCAATACCATTCTCTGTAGTTTAAAAATGTCCTTTAAAATGTCCAATTTACGCATTAGAGAATATCACAGGCAAAATTCTGAATGCCAAGCTCTTTTGATATAAAACTACAGAGAATGGTATTGGCAGACGTGTGAATGGCTAGCACTTTTGATTTCCCTACCCTATCCCAAGGGGTACCCCTACCCCTAGCCATACCTCTAGGGGTACCCATTCTCCTACCCCTAGGGCCTAGGGGTACCCCTACCCTTAAGTTTATTCGAATGCCTTTGTACAGAATGTTACTAAATTATAAGAAGTGTCAATGTTCAAAATTTCGTGCTTTTATCCACAAAATGAACAATCATACGTCTTATCAACTGTGCTATTAAGTATACTTCTGAATTTGGATAAGAGACACAAGCGCTTAGATTTTTCTCAGGATATATTAACCAGCACGAAGGCATTCGGTTCTGTTTCTGCTTGTTCTTGCGTGTTTAGTGCTACTCAAATGTCGTATGCGTTCGAACAAAGTCTTCAAAGGAGACCGAAAACAGCAAAGGTGAAGGCAACACCTTAATTAATAATCAGTGGAGGCTGCACATGGGTGGTCCGGGGGTCCGTGCCCCCTACAGTGAATGCCTGGTCCCCAGTGGCCCCCCAGTTGGGACCCTATACTTACTACTACATACCTATCAGCAAATGGTTGCCCCCATGCTTAGAATTTGCCACCCCAATGCCCCTCCCCAATTTGCCGAATCCTGGAGCCGCCACTGTTAATAATTAGGTCTAGTAGTTGTACATTGCTGTTGAATAATTATTATCATGCATAGGAATTTGGTTTTATTCGGAGCGGTTTATAGTGCGGCTGTGAGCAGTCCATGACTCACTTCAAATTGTTTATTGCGAGAAGAAGGAGAAGAAGAAGAAGAAGAAGAAGGAGGAGGAGGAGGAGGAGGAGGAGGAGGAGGAGGAGGAGGAGAAGTTGGATTTGTTAGTGTTAAGTTAACAGAGAGTTTATCAAGATGGAGCCACTGCTCTGCTTCTACTGCATGACTGCATGTTCCTTGGTTTCAAGTTCCACTTGTATCTTTATTTCTTTATTATTTGAGAGGAATATAGCTGTGTCTTCAGCGCATAGTACAGTATCAGTCTAAGTTTAGTAAATGGCTTGTGGACGCTGAGAGAGAGAGAGAGAGAGAGAGAGAGAGAGAGAGAGAGAGAGAGAGAGAGAGAGAGAGAGAGAGAGAGAGAGAGAGAGAGAGAGAGAGAGAGAGAGAGAGAGAGAGAGAGAGAGAGAGAGAGAGAGAGAGAGAGAGAGAGAGAGAGAGAGAGAGAGAGAGAGAGAGAGAGAGAGAGAGAGAGAGAGAGAGAGAGAGAGAGAGAGAGAGAGAGAGAGAGAGAGAGAGAGAGAGAGAGAGAACGCTTTACTCAGTCATCGCTCGCTGCCTTTCTTACTGACTTTCGCTTAACTTAAGTAAAATCCCAAGTACTGAACAGCGCTGGTAGAAAATAGTACCACTGTATATGTACCATCCTAGTACCGTCGTGTCCTCAAGTACAGTAGGACTTCGATATAAATGACGCGGTCATAGCGTACCGTAATGTTCGTGTGAATGCGCTACAGTATTGGATGGATATAAAGTACTTCGGATATTACAGTTCGTACTAAATTTTACCGACCCGCTAAGTACGTTATAGTTAGCAAAATGCAATGCTGGATTCACGCAGGAACTGTTAATTGAATTCCCTTCAGCTTTTTCCTATCGCGAGCCAATTCAACTGAGTACATTCTATCTTATCTATAGGCCAGCAGGTAGAAAACCTAGATATAGAGACTCCATCGATAGAAGGAAGGACTCCAGGTCTCTCGGTCCCAAAACCATTCTGCTCACAAATATCTGATGCGCGATGGTTAAATAATTTCTATTCTTCTTCTTCTTCTTCTTCTTCTTCTCGTCGCTTCTTCTTCTTCTTCTTCTTCTTCTTCTTCTTCTTCTTCTTCTTCTTCTTCTTCTTCTTCTTCTTCTTCTTCTTCTTCTTCTTCTTCTTCTTCTTCTTCTTCTTCTTCTTCTTCTTCTTCTTCTTCTTCTTCGCTCTCTTCTTCTTCTTCTTCTTCTTCTTCTTCTTCTTCTTCTTCTTCTTCTTCTTCTTCTTCTTCTTCTTCTTCTTCTTCTTCTTCTTCTTCTTCGACGATGATGACAAAGACTGTGATGATTAGCTCTCTGCTTAAATGAAACTTGGGTTGGATTGGGTTGGGTCAGACTTTTCCATATTAATGGTGAGTTGGGTTGGGTAAGAAAAAAAGTAGTGGTTTAAGAAATACATTGTATTACGGTGGGTTGGGTTGGATCAAGTAACCCTATTACTGTCATGTGTTGGGTTGGGTTGGAGATTTGATGTGTTGGTTTGGATTCTAAAAATGGATCCATGGACCCATCTCTGCGCCACCGCGCCCCTTCATTACTGCCATCAATACGCGTCAGTGGCGTAGCCAGGACTGCCGGAAAGCGGGTTGGTTTTGACCGTAACCAACTTCGAAAAATCTTGACAAGCAAAAAAGGTCGTCGCCTCCTTACACCTTTATATTCTACAGCGCTTAGAAATTTTCGGTCGACAGCCAGGGGGTGTTAACTCCCAACACCGCGTCCGTAAATAAAAAAATGCATGGAAGCACATCAAGATTTGCTTCTCGTCGGCAACCAAGGGGAGGTTTAAACCCCCAACGCCCCCCTTGGCTACGCCACTGATACGCGTATTTATTTAACATTTTTGCAGCGCCATTGTTCACGTTTCTGTTCGTCCTTTCAGATGACGTTCCTGTCGTTAATATTCATCCGACGGTGTTGAGGTCCGTCTACGGAGGAGGATCGTTGGCTATTCCTCCTTCGCAGCCCTGGGCGCAGCGTCGAAGGACCGTCCGACTCAGATACAACCCACCGCCGACAATCTCCTTCTACTCGTCGCCGACTCGTTACGAAGGCGTCGGCAAAGTTCTGATCGGTCCTAAGGTTCGCCCCACCACCCGCCCCCACCCCACCCGGAGAGTTTATTTAGTCCGTCCAAATGGTCCCGGTTTTCTGCCTGTGCGGAGAGGGAATAGGGATTTGATCCCTCACTCACGTATCGATATAGGCCTAGATGGAATTGGGTTTGAAACTCAAGGCGCTTTGGGATAATTTTAGCAACGGTTAGATCTAAACATGCTGATTAGTAGCAGTAGTAGTAGTAGTTGTTGTTATTGTAGTAGTAGTAGTAGTAATAGTAGTTGTTGTTGTTGTTGTTGTTTTTGTTGCTGATGCTATATGTCTGAGAAATGTTTTTTGTCTTTTCGTTGTCCCTGTAGTTAATAGTTCTGTTTGTGTTAATGTTTGTTTCTTTTATTTTTTATGTTTTGTTTATTTGCCTTCTTTGGCCGCAGAAAATGCGATATGATGATGATGATGATAATAATAATAATAATAATAATAATAATAATAATAATAATAATAATAATAATAAGAAGAAGAAGAAGAAGAAGAAGAAGAAGAAGAAGAAGAAGATTTTAGCCTTGATTCGTGTAATGCCCTTCTGAATTTGAATTTAGACGCCGGTCAGAAATTCATTTGTCAGCGATCTTGACTTCAGCCACCTTTCCCTTTCTCGACCTCGGCGATCCACGGCCGTAGTGACGTCACTGGAACCGAAACTGATCGTCGACCTTCCGGAAGTGACGACGCTGCCTCGTACTTCCGCCCTAAACTACTTCCGCCCTGTTCGCCTTCTTCCGGTCGTTCGATGGTCGATCTCTCCGCTGACCTGGTTGACCCGCTATTCCACCCGGTCGTCGCTTCTTATTCCGACCTATTCGGCGCCAATCGCTTCCGTTAGTAGCACCGGAAGTCGAACGATTTACACCGGAAGTGTGACGTCGAAGCCAAGTCTAGGCAATCTAGACGTTTCGTACCTGTTCAAGATCCCCTATTTGCACAAGGTGAGTCGGTACTGAACATGTCATGCATCTTAGTTTTAAACCCTGAACTACAGACGGGTTTCAGAAATAAGAGAGATGTTGAAATAACTAAAATGTAATAATAATAATAATAATAATAATAATAATAATAATAATAATAATAATAATAATAATAATAATAATAATAATAATAATACTTTACTACTACTTACTACTAATATAATAATAATAATAATAATAATAACTATGGTTCAGTAGGATCTGTCCTAATGAGAACCACTTTGTTCCACCTTATGATCTTGCTGTGTAATCTCATTCTTTGTCCTCTAATATGTTTGTTCTTGTGCTCTCCTTCTTTGTCTTCTTGTTTGCAACTGTGCGTCCACGAATGACAAAACTTTACAGTACACAATGTCATAAACGCCTCATATTCAGTTACTGTCATTGGCACTAGTTGTTTCTCAGTGTGTGGCCCTAGGCTCTCGAATTCATTACCGCTATCACTGCGTATAACTAACACCTTTATCATCTTTCGGATCCGGTTATGATAGTGGCGCCATAAAAGTTTCTTGATTGAATTGATTGATTGATAACCGTTACAAATCAGTGCGTATTGATAGAAATTTGATAGAAAATCATGCGACGGAGTGATTGTGAACTTCGTTCGTTAATTCAAATTCCTACGTTTTTTAAAAATTAACTCTGTAGGGCACATATAGCGGTATATCTTCGGCGCCAGGCCCGTATGCATGGAGCGCACACCGGAGCGGATCTTGGCCGGCCATAGGGGCCTACCGACCGACCCACAGAGCAAGTACCGAGTGGCAACCAGCTGAGGAGGTGAGCTACTGAATGTCTTTCATCTGGTTCTGGTTTGTCAGGTTTTGACGGAGTGTTTTAAGAAGGCCAATGAAACAAAAACCGAGCTCGAAACTATAGTTAATTAAAGCATCAAGTCTCTGGGTTTTCTTTAACGTAGAGTCAACTGAATAAAAGGCATCCGTTATACTGGCGCTACAGAAGTTGATTGATCATGAAGTCAAAATTCGCTATCCCAACTGATCAGGGATATTTTTACACCCCTTAACACCCCAACAGCCCCCAATTTGAGACCGACAAGTACAAGTACAAGTACCTGGCCTCCGAGTACAAGTACAACCCTCCCCAAAAATTTCAGACCCCTTTTTACCTGCTTGTCAGACATTTTTACCTGACCTCCGAGAACACAGTACAAGTACCTGGCCTAAGTATTTACAACATTTTTGACATTGACATTTTTTCCGCTGACATTTTGTCCCCATGACATTTTCTATAATCCCGTGACAAATAACCCGAATAAAATTGACACTAACATCTAAATATCCGCTAAAAAAATAGAGATTATTTCATGATATCCTCTGAAAGCATTATTTTCTATTCGCCTGCTGTCTTTTGACGTCGAATTTCGTTGAATTTCAGTTCAGACGCGTTCCACTGTCGTCGTCGTCGTCGTCGTCGTCGGTCGCAGGGGATGACATATTCTCGACGCTGAGGTATCGTACGGAGAGAGCCCGCGACATGCTCAACACTCACAGGTCACTGATTGCAAAATACCTTCCGGAGAGTGGCATTCAAGTATCATCATCATCATCTATCTACTACTCCCCCATCCGCAGAGACACGTTTTGAGGGGAAAACGTCTGAAATAACCCTCGATAGCATCGTCCGAAAGTTCTGTCTGCTGTCTTTTGACGTTGTTTCAGTTCAGACGCGTTGTCCACTGTCGTCGTCGTCGTCGTTGTATGTTTTGTTTCGTGGAGCCTGTGCTCAACACTCACAGTGATGTTGCAAAATACCTTCCGAATGATTCTATCATCATCATGTCTTGCCCCCATCCGCAGAGACACGTGAGAAAAAACGTCTGAAGTATTCGCATCGTCCGAAGTTCTGTACATGTGTTGTTGTTGATGTTGTTGTTGTTTTTGTTTTGGAGCCTGTGCGGTGATGTTGGGCGGCGAATGATTTATTACAGTGTCTTGCCTAGGCTATGGTTGGTAGGCGCAGATACCCTGGGCGCCGCTTGAAGTGGGTGGGGGAGCCAAAGCAGATTCTGTGGTCTTCTTGCTCGAGTCTAGTCAGCGTAGGAAGAGGAAAAATTGAGAAGAAAGCTGCCGTTGAGCGCACATCGTTGGCCAGTTCGCATCAGTAAAAGCAAGATAGGAGTAAAAGAAAGATGGGTGCATCTGCATTTTAATCAGTGGTCGGATTTGCTAATTAGCCGGGGATCCAGGATGAGCGCCAAATACCCTGGGTGCGCCACTGATTTATTGCCGCCGACTGACTTAGACTGATTGACCGGATAAACGATTGATTGATTGATTACCTGATTGATTTGATTGCATTGTGATTGATTCGTTGAATCAATCAATGCTGACATCAATCATCTTAAACAACAAATTAATGGATTGGCCCCGTTCACTGGTTGATTGATTGATTGATTGATTGAATGATTGAGTCGTTCATTTATATTCTCTGACCCCACGTCTTTACCCCTCATCCGAATATTTTGTCAGCCGAGACATCACTGGGTGCATCTGACGAGTTTTAATCATGTGTCAAATAAAATAATATAATAATAATTTAATAATTAATAAATAGCCTGAAGATTTGTTAACCTGCTAATTTAATTTTCTGATCTCCTGTAACGATGAGCGCCAAATACCCTGGGTGCGCCACTGATTTATTGCCGCCGACTGACTTAGACTGATTGACCGGATAAACGATTGATTGATTGATTGATTACCTGATTGATTTCGATTGCATTGATTGATTCGTTGAATCATTCATCGTTTAATTTATCTAGCAATTCATTGATTAATTCAGCGATTCATCGATTCGCTTATTGATGCGTTCACTGGTTGATTGATTGATTGATTGATTGAATGATTGAGTCGTTAATTTATATTCTCTGACAGGAGTTTTGAACACGTCTCTTACAGCCCTCATCCGAATATTTTGTCACTTTCTCGTGTGATTTCCGCGGAGAACAGAGATTCATCTGCCCTAATCTTCTGCGTCAATGAATAAGAACCCCAATTTCACTGTTGCCTCTCTATAGTCTCTAGGAACGGATACTTCATTTAATTTGTTCTTCGACCATAATAAAATAATAATAATAATAATAATAATAATAATAATAATAATAATAATAATAATAATAATAATAATAATAATAATAATAATAACTAACTACTACTAATAATCTTTATTCGTGACACAAGCTGCAGCATCAAAAGTTCTACTACTACTGGAAGGTGACTGCGTTAAATCTCTGGTCTATTATGTGTTCACGGATATTCGTTTGGAGTGTATTATTCGTTTATTATTATTATTATTATTATTATTATTATTATTATTATTATTATTATTATTATTATAACGGCGCTAAAGAAGTTTACGATTGATTGATTGATTGACGTGATGGTGTATTTTGTGGGTTGTTTGGTGTTGCCAGAACCTGCCGTGGGTGCCTGAAATGTCGGAGACCAGACGTCGAATTAGAAACTTCCTCTACATGGCTTCCGGCGACCAAGGATATCGCAGCTAAGTCTAAAGGGAGCTCTTTACAAACAGCCAGACATCGATTTGAAGACAAAGAGAGAGAGAAAGAGAATCGAAGAACCTCTTTGTTTTCTATATAATATTATATTATATTTTCCTGTCTTTCATTTTTTTTCTTTCTCGAATATTTTCAGTCCTTCAAATCGACGTAAAAATGTAAATTTTCAGTTTTATATAGCGCTTTTATAATAATGCACCCGCATCGCCAGATATGCATAATCACTCATCCCCAGGATCGAACACAAGTGCACGGTTTGTCTCGACTCAGAGTTGACGCTCCATCTACTGATCGTTGCCCCAAGTATTACAATACACGGTCTCTTTGCAAACACTATTATCACACTTGAAGAGTCCTATTTACACCTGATTATCAGGGGCGTAGCGACGGGGGTATATCGGTATATAGGGCCTATACTCCCAAAATCAGGCTACTTTAAATGTTTTGTGTTTTTTACGATTTTTAAAGTTTTTAAAGATTTATACCTCCCAAAATCACATTATACTCCCCCCAAATCAAATTCCTGGCTTACGCCCCTGCTAATTATATAGTGATGCTATTAAATAACAATAACAATGTTTTGGTTGCTGCTATCATAATAACACTAGCAATGTTTTAGTTGATAATGCAAGAAGTATTTGTCACAGTAGATACAACATGATGAAACAAACATTCAAAACACAACAGGCCTACAATAAAGTTTCAAGAACTTTTCAAATTTCTGAATTGTGAGAATCAAAAAATTTCCAATTCGAACTGATACTTCCAGATATTTATATTTTAGCTCTAAATGTTAAAAATAGACGCGCATTAAGCTAGTAGAGGCAATTAGTTTTGTAATTTGTATTTAGTAACGAGTTAGACAGGTTCAAGTCATTAGTTTTGATGGTAGATCGCTAATTAGCCTACAACTCAAAGCAGTACCAAGACTCTGTAAAAATTTAAGTTTGTTCAAATTAAAGAGTTATTTTTTGCGTTATTTTTTGCGTTCTGTTGAATCTGCTCTTAGATCTGTGCTTAAAAAGTTAAAGTTAGTACGGTAGTCGAGCTGGGGGTAGGGTCAGGCGCTGATCTCCGTTTAACAGGCAAGCAGCGACGCAGGTGGTTTACGCCATTAAGCTAGATTAAGTTGCCGTGACTTTCTCTAGACCCGTGTTTTACCAAATGTAGTGAGATTTCCTGGTTACTGCCTTATGGTGTCGTTTTATTTAACTAACTTATTTGAGATAACGAAACAATTGAGACTCCTCCTCCTCCTTCCAGTGGCGGTTCCACCGGGGGCCCAGAGGGGCCCGTGCCCCCTATTGAGTGCCTGGCCCCCCAGTGGCCCCTCCTGTTGGGACCCTATACTTAATGCTACATACATTAAACAACAAATGGTTGGCCCCCATGATTAGAAGTTGCCACCCCAACGGCCCCCCCCACTTGTCAAATCCTAGAGCCGCCACTGCCTCCTTCTCCTCCTCTGGTCTGACCATCGGACCCTGGGTGGTCCGCTATTCCTCTGTAACTGGACGGGACGTCGAAAACACACGAGAAATTATTCCAACGAATCTTTTCCTGTCGTGTTGGCCACACCTTCGTGACGACAAACAGAGACGCGTCGAACCACCCACCGCACACCTGGGCGGGAAAGGTAGATTTCCAGGTCGGTCTCCACCTGACCCCCGCCGGACCCGACCCCCCCCCGCCGGCGTGAACTGGGAGCAGCACGCACCCTGCGCTGCAGAACGAAAAGAAACTCGACGCCGATTAGCTCTCTCGGAGGCAAATGCGCAAAAAACACCTGATTATCGGATGACATTTTACGCAAAAGGGATTTGGATGACAGCAGCAAAGCGTCATTATTGGTTTAGCAGACGACAACTAACTGCAGACAATCCGGGGTGCAATGCTACACGTACAAGTTCCGACCAGGGGCGTAGCGACGAGGGGGTGGTATACCGGTATATATACCCCCCCCCCAAAAAATCAGTCTACTTTAAAGTTTTGAAAGTGATTTCTAAAGTAAGTAAAGTAAAGTAAAGTAAAGTAAACTCTCGTGGATTTCTATAGCGCCTTGGAAGCAGCACAACAGTAGCTGCTTATTCTTAGGCGCTCAGCCTCTCTTAAAATAGCTATGGGGAAGGTATATTATCAGCCAGGCAATAGTCAACATGCAATTAAAGGGCAGTGAGGTTATATGTGGTTTATATGTGGCTTATGTGGTTTATAGTTAAGATCTATACCCTCCCAAAACTATTTATACCCCCAAATCAAATTCCTGGCTACGCCCTGGTTTCGACTCAGCAGCAGCAGCAGTGATTGGCATATTTTTTTGACAGGTGCTTGCACGACAAATTTTTGACAAGGATATAGGAAAAAAGTATCAGGATACAAGAAGACGCCTTAGGCAGTTTAATTCGGATATAAAAGAGGTCTTGTCTTGGCTCCGAAGACTGGTTGCATTGTGGACTGTCTTCTTCCATGTGCCACGGTCTTCTGTTCTTCTTATTGCCTGCTCTATATAGTGAGTCCTGTCCAATCTTTTGTGTTGCCTTCCCACTTTTTTGGTCTTGGTCTACCTCTTTTCATATAGTTATAAGAACGTTCATCTGTCGTTAGAAAATCGAACGAATAAGATTTGTCGATAAGTAAGCAGAACACCGATCAGATAAATTGAGATGATGGTTTCGATATTGCCAGAAAATTTGACCACCTTTGTAGTAAATCAGCAAAATACCAACAACACAACGTATTCAAGCTACGGTCTACAGACGGTGACGCCATCTAACAGACATCTTACGTCTTCGCAGATATCCGTCATAGTCAAATGCGCCGTCTTGCTCGTCATGGTGTTCTTGGGAATTTTCGGCAACGTTCTTGTTCTGATCGCCTACAAGACGACGCCGCGACTTTGGACGAAGTCGAACACGCTCGTGGCCAGCCTGGCGATCGTCGACATACTGGAAACCGGCCCGACGCTCGCCTACTACATCGCGTACCAACTGCTCGTGTACGTATTCTACAACGACGCGTGCAAGTACCGCACCCTGGTGGCCGTACTGACGCCGATCCAGAGAATGCCTTCGAAGCTCATCGAGTCCAGCATGGTCGCCATAGCGTTCGAGCGGTTCGTGGCGATTGTCTATCCGTTCCACTACGAAACCAAAATCACGGAACGTACGATTCGAGCCATGATCGCCGGCTGTTGGGCGTGCGCGCTCGTAATCACGGTGTTCTCCTACGCCTGGCTGGTCAGGACCGACTGGCGCTCGTGCGGACCGGCCTATCCGGTCATGCTGTTCGGCGCCATCGACCTGACCACCTTCCTGCTGACGGTCCTGGTCTTGGTCGGGATCTACGCCCGGATTCTCCTGGTGGCGCTGAAGCAGCGGTCGCGCATCAACGAATCCGAGACACGGGTGAGTGAGTGAGTGAGTGAGTCCGATCGTAAGATCATTTTTAGATTTCACGAATTTTACTTTTGATCCGGAATTCGGTCAAATTCAGCAACACCGGTAACTTTCGTTGGGCTACTTTTTTCCGATGAATTAACATTGACGTAAACACGGATAAAAGGGGCCCCTATATCTCTCCCCATGCACTGTGGTATTCAAGTGTTTTATCCAGGCCTGTTAGAGGGAGATTTCCCCCGTAAATAATCACAAACAATCCCCCTCCAAAATTCCAGCGCTGACACAAATTTTTGCATTGAACTGCGTCTCTTCCCCTCCAGCCAAGTCAATTTCCCCTCCAAGGCTATAGCCTGCATAAAACAATGTGGTAGCCTCTTGAAAGTGCGGGGGGGCTTCGAACCTAGAGACCTAATAGTAGTTTACGCCTATGCATGGCTGACTTGAGCTCTAACAGTCTGAATGCTTAGAATATTGATATTGTACCTAGATTAACTAAGTAACAGACAGACAGGCAAACTAATGTTGCAGCTGATTGCTAAAACCTAACCACAGTGACATCTCGCTAGCCAGATTATAAAGTGAATCAATCGAATCTATTAGAATAATTCAACTGGTTTTCTAAGAAACTATCAAACTTTCCTGCGCTTTGTGCGAAACCAAATCTTACAATAAAATTCTGCTATTTTATTAAAATTTATAAAAACTTTACTTTTTCTAAAATCTTAAAATACACAAATTCGAATTCTTGAAAACGTCGGTGCAGGTGGAACGCCGTAACCAACCAACAACAACTACAACGACGATGACGACGACGACGACAACTACAACAGAGGTCGGATTGTCGACGGCGGAGACCGCGAAAAAGCAGCGGCGGTCGGCATTTAAGGGGACGCAGACGACGCTGGCCATCGTCTGTCCGTATCTCGTCTTCTGGCAGCCGTTCATGATCGGACGGGCGATTCAGGCCGGCGGAGACCAGGGCACTACGTCGGACAGATGCTGGACATCGGTCTTGGCGCTGGGCGTGACGTGCCAGGCCATGGACTGGATCATCTACTGCTTTTTGAACAGAGATTTTCGCAACGCCTTCAGGCGAATCCTCATCTTCAAATCGTTACGGCCAACGGCGAATTCGCAGCAGTGACGCTATAGAGAACCAACTCTTATAGATAGGATCTTCGCTTATTGGCGTAGCCACGGGGACACAACAAGGGGCCCGCCGGCAGTGTTTATTCTAGCCACCTTGACATTGGGGCAGTAGCGGCTCCACCGGGGGGGCAGGGGGCAGGGGGCCCGTGCCCCCCCCCAATTGAGAGCCTGGCCCCCCAGCGGCCCCCCAAGTTGGGACCCTATACTTAATGCTACATACATTAAACAACAAATGGTTGGCCCCCATGATTAGAAGTTGCCACCCCAACGGCCCCCCCACTTGCCAAATCCTAGAGCCGCCACTGCATTGAGGGGATTTTGAAATGTGTGGAGGGACAAGGTCTGAGTCTCCACACTTTTGGGGGAAATGTCCATCCCCCAGCCAACATATAAAAAATTGGGGAATTTTAAAACTGGGAGGGGTGAATTCTCCCAGAGAAGGCCTAGAATAAACACTAGGGCCCGGCCTCCCGTTTGACCGGTCGTGGGATTTGTGCAAAACCGTAGAGATTTTGTGGGTGGGGGCGGGGGATTGGAGGAGGAGGTGGTAGTATGATCGAAGAGAATGTATGAAAGTTTTATTTGCTCGTCGAGACCTTTTCACCAGAAAATGTCGAAGTGCCCCCTATTCCGGAATCCTAGCTACGCCACTGATAGTCAATCTTAGATTTGATTGTCACTTTTAGGTTTGATTGTCACTTTTAGATTTGATAATCACGTTTAGCTATGTTTGTCACTCTTAGATTTGGTAATTATTTATCATTGAATATATTAACTGAAAAATAACATAATCAATAATATAATAAAACGACTTTTAATCAGCATCCAATAGCATATACCGTATGTTCTAAATCTATATGAGCGAGTGTAATGTTAGCCTTTATATTAACTATAATTAATTAACGTTATCTTTAACGTTGCTTTCTGTATTAGTAAATGAGACAAATCGGCGTAAGAATAGGATTTTATATTTCTGGAACTCTTTTTCCTCTGCCTCATTCAAGATCTTCCAGTTCCCCAATCAACCGAATATTTTCAAGTCCCGATCAACGGCAGAGTCTGCAAAAATTCAGTGGGACTGTCGGACGACCCCCTCCCCCGAAACTGTCAGCCAGTCAGTCACAGTCAGTCTGGAACCTTTTTTCGCCCAGAATTATCTGCAACACTCGCCAGCCGAGCACAGTGTAGTCTCCCAGCGGGGAATTACCCCCTCCCACCCACCCACCCACCCATCCCGCCACCAAGCCAATCGAGCATCGATCTCTGCTGAAAACACGTATACGTCTAATCTTCTTTTCCGAATAGTTTGCTTTTGCTTTCCCACTCTTACTGTTCTCTAGGCTTCATCTAAAATTCTGCAGATGGATTTGAAGTAACAACCAATGTCAACCATGGACTAGGCCTACTAGATAGGCCTACCTTCATTTAGTAGTCCGTGTACTAACGGTAACGTATTAGAAGCATTGCCAATTTGCCATCAGGCACGTAATCGTTTTTGAAATAGTGCCATTTGCACTAAATGATAGATTGATACTGATACTTTGATACTGCGCATAATTCTAGTACTTGATACTTGATACTTTGATGCAAATGATACTAAATGGTATTTTCTGATATTGATATCTGCTTTATAATCAACGACATGGGGAAGCATTTCAAGCGATTATGTTTGGAATCGGGAACGCATGTCAATTCCAAGTGCATTGAAAGTGCACGCTCTCTTCACTGCGCCATATCAGAGACGTCATTTCACTGTTTTTCAGGGGTGGGAGGGGGCAAAACACTTTCGACTTGACAAGTTTGCGAAATAGTTTTGACGATCTTTTTTGCTTGTCAGAGTTAGTCAGTCATTTGTTTTACGATTAGTCAAGCACCACACCTTTAGGGGCTGCTGCTGACCTTTTAAACAAACTAAATAACAAAAACAAACATTGGCGAAAAAAATTTGTTTCCCTAAAAATGAGCGGGGCAAATGCCCCTCCCCCAAATGACGTCCCTGCCTACGAAACCACAAATTTTCGCTCAAATTTCGAAAAAATACCCTGGACTATATATAGTCCATGAAAATTTTTCGGGCGACCCAAAAATTCATGTCGACATATTGCTCACATTTCGCTTTAGAACCCTCAAGCGCGCCCCACTGATGTCAGAGGACTAGAAAAAGCCGTCACTTTCCACCGTATTAATGTGTCTATATTGGCAATTATAATAATGGTGGCTATACATTGTATAGATTTAAAAACCCTTTAAAGTGATAGATGTTCAAAATGCGGGTCCAGATTCCTTGCAGGCATCGACTGGGCTTCAATCGGTGCAAATATGAAGGCCCTACGACACCACAAATTTTCGCCCAAATTTCGAAAAAATACCCTGGACAATGTCCATGAAAATTTTTCGGGCGACCCAAAAATTCATGTCGATATATTGCTCACATTTCGCTTTAGAACCCTCAAGCGCCCCCCACTGATGTCAGAGGACTAGAAAAAGCCGTCACTTTCCACCGTATTAATGTGTCTATATTGGCAATTATAATAATGGTGGCTATACATTGTATAGATTTAAAAACCCTTTAAAGTGATAGATATCCAAAATGCGGGTCCAGATTCTTTTTAGGCATCGACTGGGCTTCAATCGGTGCAAATATGAAGGCCCTACGACACCACAAATTTTCGCCCAAATTTCGAAAAAATACCCTGTCCATGAAAATTTTTCGGGCGACCCAAAAATTCATGTCGATATATTGCTCACATTTCGCTTTAGAACCCTCAAGCGCCCCCCACTGATGTCAGAGGACTAGAAAAAGCCGTCACTTTCCACCGTATTAATGTGTCTATATTGGCAATTATAATAATAGTGGCTATACATTGTATAGATTTAAAAACCCTTTAAAGTGATACATATCCAAAATGCGGGTCCAGATTCTTTTAGGCATCGACTGGGCTTCAATCGGTGCAAATATGAAAGCCCTACGAGTGATGCACCCCTATTTGGTATCATATAGACTATATCATATTGATCCAACTGATATCATAAATTTGAAAGGCTATTATCCTAGTCCTCGTCGATACTATATCAACACTTTTATCCGTCGAAGATGAGATACCACATGTAGCTAATTAATATGCGATCGGCTTACATTTTCTATCAAGAGATCTGTCTTCTAAGTTTACAAGTTTTATAATTGCGACGGAGAAATTGTGAAAATCTTGTATAAAAGGCTATCTTTCGACCGTTCAAGCGATCGTTTGAGGTTTCGAGGAAGTCGACCGAATAGAAGACAATTTGGAGACCGTAACAACGACTTTTGGTAAACTAGGGCACAGAAGAGCAGAAACTGGGATAAACAAATTGCATTGGCTAAACAGTGAACTGAATTTCATATCGCATATATACCATAAATAATGTTAAAAGGAATTTGCGAATTACATACATAACATTTGAATTTTGGACGAGTTATTAGCTACAAATTTGTCATTTAAAATCTCCATCGAATTATAGGATAATCACATCCGTAGCCACGAGAGACGCACACAGGGCCGTACCCCCCCCCCCAATTCGGGCTAGGGCTTAGAACCAGTCGCAACATTCGTGTACAACCCATGGGAATTTTTTCGAAATTCCCGATGATAAGTCTTACAAAAATGTCGACTTTTGACAAGAAATTCGTGTCTACATTTCGCTTCTATTTTTCTATTTGTTTATTCCATTTGTATATCCCGCACTGATATCACTTCACTCCGCCTTAGCCCTACATGTATTTTAGTTTTAGTCCTACAGTGAAACTTCGCTATAACGTTGGCCGACACTTAGCGGGTCTGTAAAATTCAGTACGCTATTTCCGAAGTACGTTACAGTGTATAGGTATCACCTAATGTCATCCAATACGGTAGCGCATCACACGGTACCGTGCATAATACGGTGCATTGCGGTCATTTATAACCGAGTATAGGCCTACGCAATTATCGAGTGCATGTTATAATCGGGCATGCGTTATAACCAGAGTCCGACATAACGAACTTCTACTGTATTTTAGTTTTAGAGATATATAGTTGTATTTTATTTAAATCCGATTTGCGTCTATATCGTCTCTTTCTACCTCGTGTCGAACCTACAGGAGACAGTGAGGATGAGCGGATTGCCAGCAAACGCCAGCTGTTTAGCGGCTTCCCAGCGGAACACAACAGATTCGAGCGATATCCTCCGCCTCCTCCTTCAGAGCCCGGGTTCATTCGATCATTTCACGGCCAGGCAGAAGTTCGTGATCGTCAAGAGCGCCCTGCTGCTGCTGTTGATGTTCGTCGGTCTCTTCGGCAACAGCCTCGTGTTGGTCGCCTACTGGACGACCCCGCGTCTCTGGACGAAGTCGAACATGCTCGTCGCCAGCTTTGCGTCCATCGACATGGTCGAAACCGGACCGACGATCGTCTTCTACGTCGCCTACCACCTGCTCGTCTACGTCTTCTTCAACGACTCGTGCAAGTATCGACGGCTGGTCGCCGTACTGATGCCGCTCCAGCGACTGCCGACGAACGTGATCGAGTTCCACATGTTCTCGATCGGCATGGACCGCTATTTCGCGATCACCGATCCGCTCGGCTACGAGACGAAGATCACCGAGACGAAGGTACGGATCGCCATCGCCTGCTGCTGGCTGTACGGGTCCTCGTACTGCGCCCTGTCGTTCGCGTTTCTCGCAAACGTCGACTGGGCGTCCTGCGATCCCGTCTACCCGATGCTGCTCTTTCCGATCCTCGACTTCCTGACGAACCCCGTTGCCATCCTGGCGCTGGTCATCATCTACGGCAAGATCCTGCACATTGCGATGAAGCATCGGTCGCAGATCGACGCCGCCGAAGCCCAGCTCGTCGTCGGCGGCGGCGGCGGCGGACAGACGGCGGCGGCGGCGGGTGCCGCGATCGCCTCCAAGGGCGAGGTGCTGAAGAAGCAGCGCAAGGCGTTCAAGGGGACGTTGACGACGCTGGCGATCGTCTGCCCGTACATGTTGTCGTGGCTGCCGTTTATGGTCGGCAGGGCGGTCCAGGTCACCGGTCTGCAGTCCAGTGCGCTCGACAACTGGATCGAAATCACGGTGGTTCTGGGCGTTACGGGGCAGGCGACCGACTGGCTATTCTACGGGTTCACTAATAAGGTGTTCCGGAACGCCTTCAAAAGGATTCTCGTCCAGAGGCGTCTGAAACCATCGCCGAGCGCAGATTGATCGAGACAACGGCCACGAAGCTTCAATAGTGATAATAATTTATTAAAACCAAGTTTGTGATAGAGAGATATGGAGGAAAATGACTGTCAACCGTCTTATAGACTAAGGGCAGAGTTATATTTCTAGGATTATCAATTTGGATTATCAATTTTATCAATAGTGATAATAAAATGATAAAAAATAATAATAGAATAATGATAATAATGAAAATGATGATGCTAATCATAGGTTATAATCAGTGGCGGCTCCACCGGGGGGGATGGCAGGGGGCCCGTGCTCCTTTATTGAGTGCCTAGCCCCCCTCAGTGGCCCCCCCAGTTGGGACCCTATAATTAATGCTACATACATTAAACAACAAATGGTTGGCCCCCATGTTTATAAGTTGCCACCCCAACGCCCCTCCCCCACTTGCCAATTCCTAGAGCCGCCACTGCATGGTTATAATATACAGGCGTTATATCACGCTCCCCAAGAATAGGCTCTATAGGCGCCTCTGGCGATTAAGACTAAAAAGTGTTAAAAGTCTGTCAAAAGTATTCAATTTCAAGTTCTTTCAGATGATTAATTTCTCCTCTCAGATAGATAGGCATTTTCGACACACGCACACACACACATGCATGCATTAATATCAAAGAGACGCTTCAACAATCAACATATTAACAGCACACAGTATTCTCTGAAGTCATCGGAGTTGTCGGCTTTAGTGATGATTCTGCGATGCCATGGGCACCGTTTAAAAGGCATCCAAAGGGGATGCTGGTATATGAGCAGCTGGACGAGATGCAAGCAACGGAGGTCTGTTGCCATTCGGTCTGATATTTGTACGTACTTACTGGAACTTGCAATAGTCTGATACTGTGTCCTTCCAAATGGTGAATGTCGACCTCCTTTTTGCTGTCCAAACGCCCGCACACTTCTTTCTTTTTATGTGTGTCGTCCCCTAGTCAGGGATATTTTTACCTCCTCTAACACTCCCAATTTGAGACCGACACCCCCCCCCCCAACACAGGGTTTAATCTAGGCCGTTTCCGGGGAGATAATTGCCCTCTTCCCTGGAAATTTCAAATTCACCCAGGAAATTTTGGCATACTACATCAACTAACAGCAGCCCCTAGCTGACTTCTCCCCGGCTTTGTCAGTTTCCCCTGGCGTCTAGATTCAACACTGCCCAACATCCCCACAATCTCAACTACGCGATGACCTGTTTTTTGCTTGTCAGACTTTTTGGCAGGGGACCCCCAGAATTTACCGACACCCCGCCAAATTGATAATCCTAGAAATAACCCTGCCCTAGTCTATAAGAGGGTTGGCAGTCATTTTCCTCCATATCTCTCTATCACAAACTTGGTTTTAATAAATTATTATTATTATAAATAAATTATTATGCGAAACTGCTGCGATCACATTATTCATTTTCACGTCAAATTCGACGGAACAAGTAGTTCTAATAGTTAGGCCTAATTAAGATTTTGAACAGCAACTAGTGGTTCTCATACGGGTTTGAAATGGCTCAGTACCGGTATGTGCCTTCATATTATGCAAAAATCCACTGTAAAGCTACAGAGCGGGGGACAGCCAAAGCTGAAAGAGCCAGTGGCGGCTCCACCGGGGGGGCAAGGGGGCCCGTGCCCCCTATTGAGTGCCTGGCCCCCCAGTTGTGACCCTATACTTAATGCTACATACATTAAACAACAAATGGTTGGCCCCCATGATTAGAAGTTGCCACCTCAACGCCCCCACTTGCCAAATCCTAGAGCCGCCACTGGAAAGAGCACGTGTAATTAACAAATTATTTAACTAGTTTTAGAGAAATGTTTTAAAATGAAGAATTTAATGATGGGTTTTAGCACTAACATGGCTTTAACTGAATGTCTTAAGTGTTTATTCAAAAGTGTATACTGTTCAACAAAGAATCAAAGATCACAGACATGGCTTATAATCTATCAGATACCTTTCACATATCTCCACTATGTGCTTTATGGGCGCTGGGAATAAACAGGCCATTTGTTGGTTTTGAAACATTTTAACAGTAATTATAATATCATAGGTAGGTAGGTATTGAACCTAATGCTATGGCGTTCAATTTCAAATCAAAATACTTACCGGTAATGTAGGAAACTTACAATTAACCGATGTATGCAATTTTGAACTTTCCTGGTCAGATTAGATACACAAATACTAATAACAAAGACATCCAATTTGCAGTCCAAGCTACTTTACTTCGGCAGATTAAAGAAAGATCGAACAAACTGGACGATGGCAACAAATTTAACGTCTTCATATTTTTCAGTATTAATTTTGTACAGAATAAAAAAGCAAACTCTGAAACAAACCAAAAGTGTACCTATCAGAAAAAGTTTGTTCAAAATGCAGTCACCATGAGACTTTGCAGTATCATTTCAAACAACATTATTATCTAGATATCATTTTGCCTAAAAATATTTAACCACGAATCAAAAATATCAACAACAAACGTCGAGACATGATTGAAATGCTCAAACAATATACCATACGCATTAATACTTCAGCTCCATTCAACTGTTTCAACCATGAACATATTATAACCTGTTAATTTGAAATTGTAAAACTGTATGCAAGTCTGATACAACTACCTCATGATTGAATATAATTGTCAAGCTATCTATCTATCTAGGTTATGTATCTTTATTTATCTGTTTGCTTATCTTTCTTTCTTTCTGTCAATTATGATATCAGATCTGTAATTAAATGAACCAAAATATTCAAAAATATCCTATAAGACAGGTAACAAAATCTACAGCCAAAATATGACCATCAAGTTTTCAAAAGATGCTCAATTTGCATATCATCTGAATAACATGTTGTCTTCTTCTTTATAAGAATAGTCAAAAATACATTATATCGTTGAAGGTGAAACTTCAATTTGAATTCAAATTACTTGACAACAGCTGTCTGTGGCTTCACTATCACACCCACACACAAATGGAACAGTAACAAGACAACTTTTAGTAACAATAAAATAGAGGAGATTAAATAGTACATCAATAATGTGCTCTGTATTTATATAACTATATAGCTACTAAATTCACTGATACAAGCACAATATACAAAAATAAAGAATAACTTATATGATCATGCCCAGTGGTTGATTTGCAGCCGAGCCTTTCGAAAAGCCAACAACTAACTGTACACAGTAGAACTTACATTTCGGTCTTGCAAGGGCCCATCCATATAGTACGCACGCACAAAAAGGCATATTTTCAACCCCCCCACCAGTTTGCACACTGTACATATGCAAAACCTCCTAAATCCAACCACCGTCCCCCTCAGTGTGTACGTAATGTATGGATGGACCCCAGCAAAACGTCTAGTACACTTCAAAAACACAATCGCAACACGAGAATTTTAACGAATTCCAAGACAGATAAAAGAAAATGGTCAAAGTGACACGTACGTACACAAACTTATCTTATATGACTAGCGACAAACACTGAAAATATTCGAAAAATTTCCGCTACACGATAGCTAGGTTGTGATTCGTATGCAACAACATGTATAAAGATTATGCTTCAAAATAATTCCTTTCAAGTAAACACACACATACGCACACACAAAATATAGATCTATGTAAGAATATTCCATGTAGAGGTTTGAACATAACATCAATGTTGTGAGAATTTGCCGAACGTAGTAAACGACATGGACGTTAGCTACGACAGAAATTTGATTGGGTTGGCTTTTTTTTACAGGACCGCTTACAACCTCTGGGGGAGGCGGGGGGGGGGGCAGAGTGTAAAATAAGATCTCTGTGAAAGACTTCTTAAACTGAATTCACGATCAGTCACATAGAAACCGATGAGAACTTTTTCTTATCAAATTATTCCACCGAGACAAAAGATCATCGGTTGAACATCGCAAAATCAACTTATGCAAATTTTGTCCCCAAAAATTTTCATTCGAAACGGGAGATTTCAACGCAACAAATGTCGTGCTGCGGTGTTCGGCGCGGCGCTCAGAGCCAAGGTCTATCTCGTAACCGGTGCCAGCACGGTATTCCCGGCCTCGGAAACGCCGATCTCGGGGTCCGGCACGGTCGTCGAGAGGGATGGTTTACGGAATGTGGATCTGTGTGGGAGAGAGGCGGTCTTGCGGACCGGATTCTTTCCGCCGCCTCCGTTGCTGCTGACGAGTGCGAAGCAGCCCTTGCGGAAAGACAGGCGGGCGCTCAGGACGGCCGGTTTGAAAGCAGTCTGCGACGTCAGTTCGTTCAAATGGGCCGCATAACCTTCGGCGATAACCTAATCGAGACAGAGAGGTATTTGGCAATATTCAATATTCAACCACTGTATAACTTCGTCACAACGTACTTAGCGGGTCAGTAAAGTTAGTACATTATATCATCCAAGGTACGCTGTACCCACTACAATAGATACAAGATATGCAATGCATGTAATGTAATGTAACATTTGCACAGATAGCTTCTCTTATCTCTTGTATTTCTACTCAGATGCTCTCTTGTCATTGGACTCACAAGTTAAAGTCAGAGACTTTAGATATATGCACCTCATCAATATTCAACCACAGTATAACTTCGTTATAACGTACTCAGCGGGTCAGTTAACTTAGTACATTATATCATCCAAGGTACGCTATATCCACTACCATCCAATACGGTAGCGCAGCACACAGGACCGCATATTGCGGTACATTACAACCGAGTACACGTTGTAACCGAGTCCGTTATATCGAAATTCTCCTGTAAAAAGCTTTGTGACTGTAAATCTTGTACCCTTCTTCTGCATATCAACACACACACACACACACACACACACACACACACACACACACACACACACACACACACACACACACACACACACACACACACACACACACACACTGGTATACAACTATGCCTGATTGCCGTACAGGTGAGACGTATGAATGATTTTGCGTTATTTGTTGTGTATCTACCACGGCGTCTCTGCGATTCCTTTTCGCAACTTTTCCAACGATGAAGATCTGGTCGGGCTGAAGTCCCAAAGCCTGGTACACGGCGATATCTTTACTGGAGCCATATGCTGCCAAGATGTTGATCTGTGCCTGGATAAACGCATAAAAACGAACATCGAAAATACCGAAACCACTTCCAAAGCCTGAAGATCGGAAGCAGAGAGGCTTACAAAAGCAAAACCACAAACTGCTGCCATTTGCAGGCAAGAAAAATAATAATAAGAAAACAAATTATATTCATAGTCTGCAGTAAACTTGAATGAACATTAGAATATGTGATGTTATGAATAAAATTCAGATAATATATAAAGAAATAATCATTAACCCCTTAACTGGGCAACTATTTGTAACTCAATGTAAAATGGACGAGCGTGACTCGGGGCGCCCAGTTAAGGGGTTAATAATAATTTATAATTAATAATTATATAATTAATAATAATTATTAGGAAGAAGATATTATATTATATTACAAAATTATAAAAATTATCATATAATTATATTATATAATATAATATTAATGATATTATTAATAATTTTTAGGAAGAAAAAACCTATTATTGGCATGAGACAACGTAGAGAGTTTGCATCGCCTACCTCCTGAACAAGTTGTTTGAGATAGTTTGTTTTCTGTCTGAGGGGATCTGTTGATAATCCATCCATGAACGCCACCATCCCATGAGGAAAGTTGTGCTGCGCAAGCCACGACACCACCCTTCGCTGCTGCATGTCTGGTCGGGCCGTGACGTAGAGTATGAGATAGCCGAGCTCCTGCCAATGCCTGCAAATGGTCCATGTCAGAGTTAACCAGTTAACCTCCTTACTGTGAAATTTTTCTTTCTCAACAAAAATTTTGAGGGTTAAAAGCTTGTGTTGCGTTATGTTATTATCTTGCCCTATTTTCATGTGACCTGGTTGCTTATGGTAGTCATCGACTATTAGCCCGGAATATCTCGGGCTCCACGATACATGATTGGAAGCTAAAAATAATCTGTTGGACATAAGTAGGGACTTCCCCGAGTTATCCCGAGCTCCACCGTCTGCAATAGATTTCCGCTGCTGCCCGAGTTATCCCGGGCCCCGCTGTAAATGGGTTAAATTAAATTAATAGAAGAAAGCTCAAAACGAAATATTAGCACTAAAGAACATGGAAACCCATTAATACATTGATACATCATGAACCCTCAGTGTTGTGTGTGTCCATCATGATGTGTAAACACACCAACATAGGTTTTCGTGCAGGCACAGGAGGTTAATAGGGTATTTCACGCGCACCATTGGAAGTGAAAGAGTTAACAAAGCACATGAAGAAGAAGAAGAAGAATGCAAAATTTATACCTAACAACGTCAACCGCACCGGCTCGAACTTTCGGATCTCTGCCCATGATGGAAACACTTGCGGTGAACGACCCGTCGATACTAAACACGGCTGCTTCGCTCTTTGGAGGAACAATAGCCAAAGAGAAATCAACTGATGTATGGTCTCCCCTGCAGAACACAACGTTCCAGTCCATACATTTAACCTTAGCATGGTACAACATTGTTTAGTATACTATACAAAGTTTACTGTTGTTTGTAGACAAGGATAAGAAGAAAAGAATGAGAAAACAAATTTGAATGAAAGGCCAAATGGTACAACATTGTATAGTATTGTACAAAGTGTACAGTGTAGTACACAGTGGTTCTCACACAGGACAGATTCTACTGAACCGCTCTAAACCCTATTATTATTATTATTATTATTATTATTATTATTATTATTATTATTATTATTATTATTATTATTATTATTATTATTATTAACATAGAAAACTTATTTTAAAAAGTATGCAAAAATAAACCATTGAAATTAAGTTTCTTGTGTATGCTGGCAATTTAGCGTCAACAAAAGGTAAATAACGTAATCCTCTGTGCACAAGAGTTAAGGAGAGAAGATTTGAGATTTGAAGAGCTGACCGTACGACCATCTTGACCGGATAGATTCCTTCGGGCAGTTTTTTATCGTTGGGAATGTGGAAGGTGGCCCTTGCATTGGCGTCCGTCAGCTCCGTCCCAAAATAGGCCCAGTTTCCACTGGGCGGCTGTGTCATGATATGAATGTCAACCTTAAAAATGTCGAAACACAACAGACACCGGAAATTAATTATATACTTGGATAAGAGAAATTACTTAGAGCGGTCATTAACCCCTTAACTGGGGATCCCGGATATATCCGTCCATTTTACATTGAGTTACAGTTAAATACACGGTTAATGGGTTAACGAAAAGGACGCACTTGGCTTTCACGTATTTCGATTTTCAAAATGGACGATCGCAAGACAATATTTTTATTTTATTTTAAATTTTAATTTAATTTTAATTTGGATTATTTCCAACAACAGAACATCATATCAATTATCAATTACATACATAAGTATATCAAATTATCAAATTCTCACATTAAGCATTCTTATTTACAAATGTAATGCTTGGCCCATTTTCAAAAGCAGATTAAAAAGCCATCTGTTTAGGGAGTCATACCCTCTGTAAAGTGGCCTTGTTTTTGGTTATGCTATGCTTACGGCGCTATATAAATAGTCCAGTATACAATACAATACAATACAATACAACAATACAATAGTAAAGTCACTCACTCGTTCACCAGACAGCGATACAACATCCAGAGGCCCGTACATGAATCTTGCCACCAGGATTTGAGACTTTCCTTCGAGTACGATTACGTCATTTGCCCGATGGTTGGGAGCCACGTTCTGTGGAAATATTGCAAAAGAACCCAAGGTAGGATGAGAACAATGAATCCCATCTCTCACAGCAAGCAATGCGATAAGAAATAATATACATATAATATATAATATAATAATAATATAATAAGGTTTAAAGCGGTTCAGTAGGGACTGCCGTGTGTGTGAGAACCACTGACATAAAGACATAAACATGCCTTTATTTTTAAAGAGAACGAAATTCGCGATTTCACTCCGTCTCAGATTCTAATATGAAATTTTCAAATTGAATAAAATCATCTCGTCGCACCTAAACTGAATTGCCTCTTTTACGAGCGAACTCCGTTGCGTATTAAGAGACAATTTAGACGAAACTACGAATTTACTTTGCCCGTCACAAACAAAAAAACCAAATCAAAACCAAGCTCTACGCCTTCAGAAGATCGCACATTACACCTTGACTTTGATCGTAGTTCGCCGTTTCAGCCACTTCTCTCGCGGCTGATCTCGAACGAAGGTGCAGCCGGACTTCGTAGGAGCGGCTGGATCCAAGATGGCAAGCTCCTGACGAATAACCTAAAAATTCAACCGTTGTAGATTTGACAAAAAAAACACAGACAAAATATACATCAAGGCATAGATATGGCTCTTGAAAATGGATCCAACAAATACGTTATCTTCAATGTCACCTCAGAGAAAAATTTTCAGCAACCAAAATATAGGAAACTACATGTCTATGAAGCTTCTTTCTATCTTCAGTACAATCACCATCATGTTCTCTGTCCTGGGACAGGTTCAGGGCTCCATTGTTTCCATTCTTCTCTGCGTCTTGCTTATTCTTTGATTTCTGCATAGGTCTTGTGACGCTGTTCATCTGTTTTCATCATCCAGTCCAGTAGCATCTTCCTAGGTCTCCCTTTTGTCTTTCTTCCTGATATACTTCCCTCAATTACTGTTCTAAGCAATGTTTCTCCTCTTAGTGCTTCGGTAAAATAGATACTGCAAATTCAAATAACCTGAACTGTTATATTCCTTAAATAACCAAATGTTCCAAACCATTTCTATTATATTGCTTGAATCCTGAAAAATCTTGCCAGCTCTGAGTTATACATTGGTGTCTGTTTTAAGTAATGCCTGCACAATTGGCCATGATTGGTTTGAATAAGTTCTTGATTTATCATCTAAAAAATTGAATCTTTTCATTCCTTTCCTTAACTACCATAATCATCTGCCTCTATTGACTGATAAACATTGTCAACAAATATTGATTTGCACAAATTGCTTTTCTTTAATTCAACTTAATAATGGTAAATCTTGTACACCAGAAATAAAAGCGTCCAGCCTGACCTGCCTCAGAATAAACGCCACCACGTCGGTCGACTCCCAGAAGCTTGCGTGGAGCAGGTACGGAAGAGCGGTTGCCGGAAAGTTCTGCAAAGCGTCCGGACAGTAGATGGAGTAATCCAGGCGCTTCGTTCCCCACCAGCGGGCGATCACTGGAAAAACGACAAACTCGCGATCCATGATTTCCAAAAATCAAAACTTATTTAAGAGACTCAGTGGATTCTGCAATGGGGGGCTCACTGACATTTTCGGGTGAAAAAAGTGCTGACGAGAAAAAGGTCAAGAAAAGGAAGGTCAAGGTCAAAGTCAAGGACATTGAATTTTCGCACATTATCTTCAATCAAGATACCTACCCCCAAATTTTTCAACAGTTTCATGCAAATTCCACGATCGGTCCAAGCCCAAATAGTGGGCTCGGGGCCCCCATGGCTACGCCAATGAAGAAACTCACAGCCTTGTAACCTGGTTGCTCACCAATAATTTAAACAATTGAAGAATAAATAGCGCGTCTAGAAACAGTAAGAGAAAACCAGTGTTTATTCTAGGCCTGTTTTTTTTTTTTTTTTTTGGGGGAATTCCCCAAAGTTTTAAAATTCCCCCAAAAAAAAAAATTGTATATGTTGGCTTGGGGATGAAAATTGTCCCCCCCCAAACATTTCAAACTCCCCCCATGTCAAGGTGGCTAGAATAAATACTGGAGAAAACAGTTAAAATTCATCAACTAAAGAAAACACTTAGCTAAGACGTCAACAACATCAATGCAAAACAGGACAGAAGAGTGGTGTCAAAATTACCGGGCAACAATATACACAAATTTTGCATGTACGATGTGTTGATGCGTATATTAATTACTCTTGCCACTCTTAGTTCAATATAGTCCAGTTAGGCACAGGAATGGGTTAATAGTCACTTAAATAATCATTTAAAGGACATAACGATGAACCCGTCAGTATTTGTGTTATTTAACACAAATGCTACTGCATAAGGCAGATGTACACTTGTACACTGTACAGTTGTAGTACATAACTTTGAAAACAATAATCGAACATGATATAATTTTTTGATCCAAAAACAATACTTGCCAAAAACAGGTTCCGTTCTCGAAACTTATACCAACAAAAATTGATCTTTATATTTTTGTAAAATTCAACTTTTTTAATAAAACATGTTCGAGTGTACACAAATCCAGTAGAATCCAGTAGACGATACCTGAAGTCATATTGGCGATCACCAGGTCAACCTGATCCGAAGACTGACTCGAAACGCTGACACGACTGCGTCGCCCATCACCTCCGCCGCCGTCGTGGTAGTTCGACTGACTGCCGTGACTCGTACGCGGCGTACAATTTTCGAAGAGTGTCGGATTGCTCTGCAGAGTTTCCACTAAACAGAAACACACAGCAGAGTCGCGCGGCGCTCAAGATAGAAAAAGCAACGAACAGGCCATAAAGGACAAAGGCCGGGAGAACCAGGATACACGATAAACAATGAACAAGACATCCATTCGACTCTTCATCGAAAAATCTGTTTGGGAAACTGATCGTATAAGAAACCAACATACCCAAACTGCATCTATACTTCTTAATCTAACTAGCCAGTCGTAGCAACACTGTAAGAAAGAATTTAGTAAACATAACTAATTATAATTATAATATAATATTACAATTATCACAAACAAGCTTTCAGTTCTTCGCTACACAAATACAGTCAGATCTATATAAAAAAATAACTTTCCAGCCGATAGGAATAATATTACAATGCCACATAACAAATTGCTACACTCACCGAATGGAATTCAGTTTTCTATAAGCAACATACATCCACAAAAATAACTGCTAATGAATAATAAGTTAATAACTATAGAAATCCAAAGCTACATTGTTCTCATGCATACAAAAACTGCATCATGCTAGACTAAAGTATAGGGGTATCCAGTGTTTACCAACAAAGTCCGGTTGCTCCGCCCACTGGTGGGCAGAAACCATAGAAACCATTGTTGTCTATTAATAGACGCCAATGGCAGAAGCAGATTTCTTGCTGGCGGGCATAGATCAGTGACCATAGAGATTGTTCTGGATACTCCTATATAGTAACTAACCACAGTGGAATAAATAAATACTAACGTTAGTACAACGGATAAAACTGCGAGAATCTTCAAAGTAGGCCTATATTCAACACACACCAGTATGGACGGGAATGCCGTCTCCGAGTGGAAACTTGTTGTATCGTGGTAGCTTCATCGGTGGTATGAACTTGAACTTGTCGTTAAGAAGCGGTTCCAGCCGCACCGCGGTCGGATCCGACGAGTAGAAGAGATTGTACATCTGATTGCACTGGGGTTTCGGCAGCTGATCTGTTATATAATATCACAAACAAATTTCAGATTTTTTCAGGTCGGATTATTTAGGTGTTTTCTGTGTTCCAAAATATGCAAATTCTTTTTAAAAAAAAAACAGGTGTCATTGCAGCTGTATGCATTGTCAATTCTCTAATTGGTTTGCAAGAAATAATAACGCTATCTAGTAGTGGGTCTTTAACCAGTTTTAACACAATGAAAGACGTTGGTAATCTACAATCCAACTTGTCAATAAAGTGATCCATTGTTCTTCAAATCATTGAAAGTAAACTGCAGCTAACAGACAGATCAACTCTTGCAAATATTATGATTAAAATAATTAAAAAATAATACTTATAACACCAGTTCTAATACAGTAAGGGGTTAATCGATGGGACTCCAGATACAAGTGCAGATGATTATGTGAATTCCAGAGATCAGTCAGAGTGGGAAGCAGTGAGACAGACAATGGGGAGGGGAGAGAGCCAACTAAAAGAGATGTTTAAATCTAGACTTGAAAGTACTAAAGTTCTTGGTTGGAGTATCTAACAGACAGAGAAAGAGTATTCCAGATTTTTAAAATATTTAATCAAATCACTTGTAAATGACAAATCTGACAGTAAGAATTAAAAAATGGCTATCACAAGACAGAGGAACTAGATTGGAAACATGCTACGAGGAGAATCATTGCTTTTAGAACAGTAATTGGGGGAAGAATATCAGGAAGAAAGACAAAAGGAAGACCAAGGAAGATGCTATTGGACTGGATGATGAAAACAGACGCACAGCGTCACAAGACCTGTGCAGAGATCAAAGAAGAGGCAAGAGACGCAGACAGGAACGGAAACAACGGAGCCCGAACCTGTCCCCGGACGGAGAACCCGACCGACGGTGGCGATACTTACAACTGGAAGTGTTCCCCTCAAGAACCTTCCGGTAGGCAAGTACAAGACCCAGCGGACTTCCAAGCGCGAAGAATTCGCTGACGTCGAAGTCAAAACACTCGGCGTCTCCCGGCCGCGCGGCCGAACTCGTGCGGCGCGAGCCCGGACACGAGGAATGACGTTCGTAGCGAGACTGTCTATCCGGTCTCCTCTTTCCGTTTCCGCTCCTCTCCGGCACCGGAAGAAGCCTCGTCTCGGCGGGAACCGTGAGACTCGGGTTACTCAGACTCACACGTTGTCTACTGGTTTCTTCTAGTTGTTCGTCGGCCTCTGGTTTCGGTAGATTTGTTGGAGTTTCGCTGCCGGTTCCTAGTAGGGCGTCGTCGAATGGACCGGTCTTGCAGAGGATGTCGTAGCCGAGTATCGACCCGACGCTGTCCGCAAGGAGACAGACCTACGGTCGTGCAGTAAACCAGACGACGACTCGATCAATAAAGATCTTCTCAGGAAATAAAAATTAAGGAAAGATTTAAAGTAAAAATATTACCCCCTGCCGCTGACAAAGTGAACATTCTACAGCACAACATTTTCTTTTTCTGTAAATGATATGCATGCAACAAATGCAGAAACTTACATACTCACTTTTGCACAAAATCATTACTCTCATCAACATATTGCTCACTGTTGAAGCCATAAACTAAGCTATTCTGATATATTATTATTATTAGTAGTAGTAGTAGTAGTAGTAGTAGTAGTGTAGTAGTAGTAGTGTAGTAGTAGTGTAGTAGTAGTAGTAGTAGTAGTAGTAGTAGTAGTAGTAGTAGTAGTAGTAGTAGTAGTAGTAGTAGTAGTAGTAGTAGTAGTAGTAGTAGTAGTAGTAGTAGTAGTAGTAGTAGTATATGAACATGCAAAATCATCTTACAAATATGCAAAAAAATTGTACGACATGATACAAAAATTCATTATTAAATTCATTACAAAACAAAAACCATTTCAAAATCTACAAAACAGCAATTGAATCAAATCAATTGAAGCTCACAGTTCCTGAGAATGCTTGCCCTTCCTCTGAGTTGAGAAAATCGTCGAAAACAGCGTTCGACTTCTTCGTAACGACACTGAGAATGTTTTGATAGCGGGGGAGGAAGGTGGCAAAAGAGCGCCAGCGCACCAAGTGGAAAATTCTCCTTCATCGCAACCGCGTTGTCTATGGTCTGCGAGATCGAGTCGTATCCTCCGGGATATAAGCTGCCATCAGTGAAAAACCACAGCATTGTAAAACCATCTGGTGCAAAAACATCGCCCGAAATTCAAACCACACCTAAATAAGCTGTTTAAAAATTAGTTCAAATAAAATGATGCAAATGTACAGATTATATCCGTAGACACCACAAGACCATTACTCTTAATTAGCCCTTTAGCAGCCACGTACAGAAAATTCCCCACATCAGGCAATTCAAGCATGCGTATGTATGTATGTATGTATGTATGTATGTATGTGTGTATACTGGACTATTTATATAGCGGTGGCTGGGAATGTGCCAGAAAATCGGGCATCATAGTGTTAGCAATATTTTCATTAAGCCGGAAAAACCCTCTGGTAGTTAAGCAGTGGCGGCTCCATAATTTGGGGGGAGGCTGTTGGGGTGGCAACTTCTAATCATGGGGGGCCGACCATTTTTTGTTTAATGTATGTAGCATTAAGTATAGGGTCCCAACAGGGAGGGCCACTGCAGGGGCCAGGCACTCAATAGGGGGGCACGGGCCACCCGGTGGAGCCGCCACTGGAGTTAAGGGGTTAACGAGAAACGAACATTGTTGGAAGTGAAACAAAACTTGAGACACAGTCAAAATTGAGATCAGTGGAAAAACCAAGCAGTATGTATGCAACTATGTATGTATGTATGCATGTATATACTGCCCTATTTATATAGCGACCGCAAGCATGGCATAGCCAAAGACAAGGGTGCTTTACAAAGGGCGACGACATGACTGTCTGGATTGAAGCGTGTATTATCGAAATCCATGAAAGATGATATTAGACGATGCTCTGTGTAAAGTGCAACACATACCCGCTGAGCATTGTCAGTGCTTCTGAGCAAATGGCAGGACAGTGAACGAGACGAATGAATATCTGGCCTCTAGAGGCCGGAAGATAGTGAGCCGTAGAGACCTGCTGGAACGTCGCGAGCAACGTCGAAACGTCAGCACTCTTTGACGCGACGGGGTCCTGACCGGTGTCGAGAATACTTCCTACGAAACAAGGCGCAGTATTCTCAAGCGCAAAGCCCAAAGCCCAAAATAAGAATAAAACATGCAATCTAATGTATATAATACAGTCTGGCAGAATTTCTTATTTTACCAGTGTTGGAGTTGTGAAATTTGAGCTGGGGAGGGGGGGTTGTTGAGGACTGAAATTCAATGAATGACAGAAACTGCACTTACTCGATATGCGATTTTTGGGAGGGTTGAAAAGTGAGCTGGGGGGATGCAACCCCCTAATCCCCCCCGGCATCTCCAACGCTAGATTTTACAGTGCTTCTATCATAACCCTAGTCATCACGCAATGGTGCATTGAATGACCCGAAAACTTTATGGCAAAACCCAACTTTCCTCTTATCAGTAAATTCTAACAAAACAGACAGTTTAGCATTTTCTAAGCAACCTTCTCATGGCCATGAGGGAGGCTTGACCCCTATTTGGGCTGGGACCAGTCGTTAAATCCATGAAAAGGCCAGTGGGAAGTTTTTATCAGGGGTAGGTGTGAATAAATCAATAAACTTAATTTGCATTATAGCCTTTTGCCTGCCCATAATATGTCATAATTAAAGTACTTATGTATGTACCACAGTTCATGGGTTGACTAATATTATTCAAACTATTCAGTGGCTGGATGGGAGGCCCAGACACTGCTGGGGGCGCTCATAATTCCTCCCCAAATTCCCCCATTTGATTAAATTGGATTGCACCATATACCCTAATGGTACCCTATTCTTGAACCCTGAATACGCTAATGACAAACATCTGCAGGTAGATGTTATCGCACTCGAGTAACTTTTTCAACAAATTTACAATATCAGAAAACACGCAGAAACAAGTTTTCCCCTTAACACAACCAATTTAAAATGATCGATTCTATACACTAAACAGTGACCAGCTGAAATTCCTTGAATTGAGTATGAAACACCGATTTCAATTTAACTTGCAATTGACATCTGACACTTTAAAATATTCAGGGGCAGACACAGACAGACCCTACCAGAAGGTGGCCTGGGTCTCAGGCAAATGGCCTGCTTGGGGAGGAATTATGGTCTCAGGGGCCTCAAAATCCAACTGAATAGTTTGAATAACATTAGAGTCAACCCATGAACTGTGGTACATACATAAGTACTTTAATTATATATAATAGGCCCATATAAATTAAAAGTACCGGTAATTTCTGTAATACTTAATAGCAAGTTAATGTTAAGCAATGAATGATATAAATTATAATTACCATGTAATACATGTCTGAGTAATTATAATTATTTTATCATTCATTACTTATTAGAAATGTTAACTTACTGTAAAGTATTACAGAAAATTACTCTGTAATGCGTATCTGCAAGGTAACAACGGACAGAGTCCTGGAAAGAAGCCAAACAACAGCAACATGGAAATGGAAAATAATAATAAGAAAAATGTCCTAACCTGGACACATTATGAGAGGTTCGGCTGGAGACCTACTAATGATAATAATGGAAGGAAGAACAGAAGGAACAAGAGGAAGAGAAGAAGCTGGATGGACGACATCTTTGACTGGACAAACACAAAAACTACCGGTATGGAGCCCTAAAAAGAGCAGCAAAAGATAGAGAGAGAAATGGAGGAAAATGACTGTCAACCCTCTGACAGAGGACGAAAGAAAGAAGACTACATATCAGATTTTGTTTACCCAGCAACCCTGTTAAACTGCCCGATATATTCATATTAAGACTTAGCGGACTGGGGGAATTACAATTTGTACATGGACCGGGCCTCCTCTGACCCCTGAAAGGGTCTGTACAAAAATTGACGAAACCCAACAAAGACACCTACCACCGTGCAGAAGAATAAAGAGAATGCTGCTGCTGCTGCTGCTGCTGCTGCTAGGTTTTGACGACAGATTTGGAGTGCAGGGTAAGGACTCATCAACGCTGGTACACTGGAGCTGATAATGATGCAAACGACGATCGAGAGGAGTCGAAAGCGAGCCTCCGTCTGCCAAACAACGACTCCAAGGTTAAAAATCTCAACTGCACATCTGCAGTGGCGCCTCCAGGATTTGGCAAGTGGGGGGGGGGCGTTGGGGTGGCAACTTCTAATCATGGGGGGGGCAACCATTTGTTGTTAGGTATGTAGTATTAAGTATAGGGTCCCAACAGGGGGACCACTGGTGGGGCAGGCACTCAATAGGGGGCACGGGCCCCCTGGGTCCCCTGTGGAGCCGCCACTGCACATCTGGAGAGTATTATCAAACAGAAACTGTAGCCCTATACACTGAATAATATTGTTCCTATGCAGAAGAAGTGACAGAACTCCCTTACATTGGAGTTTCATGTTCAATGTTCAAACATCTTTCAGACCTCCATCAAGCCCTGAAATTACTAATTAACATCATTCTATGGACTGCTGTAGCAATTACAGCTACAAGATTTAAGTCATAAACAGATATCTTCAGGGTAATGTAATCAGTAAGAAATTCTGCCTGTTGGGCATAATTAAAATGTGGTAAAAATTGAAAAGATCCAGAGATAGAGTAAAAAAGAATAGAAGAATATTTCTAATGAAAAGCCAATTTTTAAAGTTTGTGCACAAAAATGAAATCCCAATCAACTTCAGGTGGTTGCCACCTGTCTGCGTAGGTGTATGACGACTGCTGCCCGCATCCGAATCCATAGACTCGTCCAAATTCACGAGCAACTCGATGGAGCTAGTGCGAAACATACGATCTCTTTCGCGTCCATCGGCATTAAAGTGAATTATGCCATCTGGAATAAAGATGTATTGTAGCTTATTGTACCTGATTAAGGATAGCATTTGTCATTAGATGTGACCCTGCCTAGAATTGTAATTGTAAAGTATTGCAGCAACAGTGAAATGTTGTTATTGTATTCTTCGTGGCGCTGCATGAAAGTAAATGTCACCTGATGAATAATAAAACCAACAGTATTCACAAATAAATCCCGTAACCAGGGATATTTCTAGGATTGTGAATTGGGGGGGAGAGTGTCGACCTCAAACTGGGGGTGTCCGGAGCTAATTAGTATGCATTTTGTATGCATACCATTGTCACATTACCAAATTTGGGGGGTGTCGACCTCAAATTGGGGGGAGGGGGGCGTTAGGGCGTGTAAAAATATCCCTGCCCGTAACAGAGGTGGCACAACGGTCCAAGCACATTTTACTCAAGTCTAATTTTAATGCAAGTTTTAAACCTGACATACGTTAGCTCTTGGCAACCCAAAAAAGTAGTTCTACGAATTGAATAACTAGTAAGCAAGTAAGTAAGATGGAGATGAAAAGACATTGTTACCGTCGTGAGCATCAAAGAACTCATCATCGTCGGAGCTCGAGTTCTGTAGCTTCTCGATGCTGCCGATACGGTAATCGGACAGATTACGATAAGAACCTGAAAAAGAAATGGAATTAGGGTTTAATCAAACAACATAATATCTAAAACGATAAAACACGAAGACCTGCAAATTCAAAACTACACCAATAAGCAAGTAAGTAGGTAATCATGTGAATTTATATAGCGCTTTTGAAAGTAGCTACTGTAGTAGCTGCTTATTCCTAAGTGCTTAGGTAATCCACCATTGAAATAGCTATAGTTATATATCATCTTAAACATTTCAACCAATATCACATTGCTTATATCTGAAAAACCTATTGTGAGTTCTTTGGCATAGGACAGGTCCATTTGGCTTTCATGGCACCCCAGAGGATGCGTGTCAGATGAGTGAAGTATTTTCCCATTGCTTACAGACAATAAGGGGCAAACAACTTGTCCAAGGTCGTTATGGAGCGGCTAGGGTAAGATTCTAACCTACAACCCTCCGATTGCATGGCAGAATCCCCTACTACCACTATTCACCCACACCCTCTACCACATTAACCCCTAAACTGGGGATCCCGGATATATCTGTCCATTTTACATTGAGTTACAGTTAAAAACACGGTTAAGGGGTTAAAGACAAATCTATGCAATTTGTCTCCAGTTATAGCTACATAAACAATCCAGTAAGAAAGCTTTGAGAGTACAAACAGATCAGCAATGGCTATTTCAGAGCTTATTTAAGCAACATTTTGACTAAACTTCCTAATAGACCATGTATGTACGTTGAACCTGTCGCACGGGATATGCACGAAATGTAAGACAGGCGACGGTGAGATCCTCCGCTTGAGACGGAAGCAGCGGAAGAGACACGGGGCGGAATTCCGCTCGCGACGGGTTCCACCAAGTCGCCTGCTGCAATGTCAGAAGAAACAGATTCCGAGAAGAAGTTCAAGAAGTAAAAGCAACCAGTAGAACTGTTGCACGTGCAAATCAATTTACGTAGTATCGCATTTGTTTTAATACGTATCTTATTCCATTAATTGTCAATATACTTGTTGTTACTATCATCGTCGTCATCCTCATCATCATCCTCATCATCATCATCATCATCATCTGTCATTCGAGAGTTTGCGAACATCATTCAACATCTCGTTTCCTCGTTCACCACTTTGGCATCATAAATTGTCATGAACAAAAATCATCATAATCGTGCTCTCTGCCAACTCTTTAGCGCCAATAGTTAGACACAAAATGTTTCCAAGAAGTTCTATCTTCTGTCAATCATCTTCCTTCTACGATTGAAATTCCTTTCTTGTTCATATCTTCTCTGATGTTGTCCATCCACTTTTTCCTGGGTCTTCCTCTTCCTTTATTTCCTTCCATTTGAGTGCAGAGTGCCCCTTGTATGGTAGTCTCCTTTCATCCATTCTCTTGACATGTCCATACCAGTTTGTCACTATGTTAATCTGTCACTTTTCTTATCAAATTAACTGAAATTTGTTGCACTGCAACCTCTATGCTTGTGTTTGTTCTAACCATTTTCAAACAAAAACTCTCCTCAATGGATAATTTCTCCTCTCTCCCTCTAACTCCTTCTTTTTCTTATCAAAAAAGGAACCCTTGACCAATTCATCCAAGTTGAAACCACTCCAAACAAAAATCCTCAATGGATAATTAATTAATACATCAAAATGTTGAAAACTAATGCAACTCTAGCAATTAATTTTGCAGCCACATAGACACAAAGGCACCAATTTTCACAACATCTAAAACAAAACAGCCACTGTAGTACAGTACTGCTTTGAAAGTACCGCATAAACTCAAAAGAGCTCTACTTCCTTAAAATTGCTTAAATACAACAAACTTCATGCCATACCAGCAAGAGGGGTCTTTGTGCTCTGGTCGCCGGGGGGCACGTCCCGAACAGTACCGTTCTCGACCGGAGCGGCGGTAGTTTCTTCCAGGTGTCCCATCTTCTCCTGGAGAGCAAGCTGAGTTTCGTGCTCCAGGCGTCGTATGTCCTCCATCGTGAGGCCGTGGTACTCGTCCTGCCAGCACCACGCCTGTCGATGTGCCCGAAGCATTGTCTTACGGAGACCTTGAAAAAGAACCCGACACGAACATCATCATCATCATCATCATCATCATCATCATCATCATCATCATCATCATCATCATCATCGTCCCCTGCCTCCTAATCCTTGAAACCCTAACTTGAACAGGCATATAAAATCACAATATATAATAAAATCACAATATATAATAAAATCACAATATATAATAAAAGGAAGAGAAATAAATGTTGAAAATGTGGTACAGTGTCTTACTTTTCGAACTATTCAAGATATCTCTTGAGAATGCGCGCCCGGTAATGCTTGCAGCACTAATTTGGCATGCTCTTAAAAAAAATCCTAGAAGAAACTCATATAGGAATCGAAAAAGAACTGGACAGAATGGTCACATGTCTACCTCCACAGATGTGTCAACAATGTCTATGCATTTTGTGGATTTCAAAAAGGCCTTCACACTCCGTTCTACACAAAGAACCCGCACCTGGTGATAAAAGGAATGGCATATCCAGAAGTACTGACGACATTATATAGAACTACAAAAGGAAAGACCTAAGGCTATAGCAGAGGTATTCAAATGGTGGCCCGCGGGCCAGATCTGGCCCGCCAAAGCAAAATGCAAAAATGGCCTGCAAAGAAAAGAAATATTAAAATGATAAATAACTTTCTATCTAATAGTTACAAAATATTGTTTAAATGTCTTTTTTTCAATTTAAATTACTTATGAACTATTATATATATATATATATTTGTCTGAGGGCAGAGGCTGTACTGTGTAAAGTTTGTTCTTATATTTGTTTATTAAAATTTTATTATTATTTTAAATGTCTTTAGTTTTGTTCAACTTACCTGTTTTCTATTACTTATGAACTATATTTATGTAACTAAAAACTGTATTTAACTGGCCCTCAGGACCAGTCGTATAAAATTTGGCCCTTCATCAGATTTAATCGAATGCCCCTCGGCTACAGTGATATAATCCGATAACCTGACAACTAAGAAGAGAATGCAGATAAGAAATTATGCCACCACCCTGATAATTCACCATTGTGACTGCTATGACAAAGAAATAGGAATGGAAAGGTTCCAAAGGTGGCACGAAATTTCCAAGACACCCAGATGAGACACAGCACTACACGGCGAGTCATAGTAAAACGTTACCTAATTATATAAATAACATTATGCACGGGTAACGTTTTATTTTGACTCACTGTGTGTGCGTGTGTGTGTGTGTGTGTGTGTGTGTGTGTGTGTGTGTGTGGGTGTATTCCACTTTACTCAGATGACACAGCACTAGTACCATGCAGTAAAGAAGAATTAACCCCTTCACTGGGGAGCCCAGATATATCCGTCCATTTTACATTGAGTTACAGTTAAATACACGGTTAAGGGGTTAAAGAAGGAGCTGATAAGAGAAGCAGAAGAGAAGGCAAACAAGAAATATCGAGCACTTCCTAATAAACAAAGACCAAGACCAAAGAGATATGGCATCTAGTGCAACTTCTTACGGACAGGTCACCGAGTCTGAAAATGACCAAACTGACCCAGTAATTGTCAATTGATCTCATTGTCAAACAAATCACACACAGTGCAGAAACATCAACAACATAGGGACCGTCCATAAAGTACGCCGTGCTACCTTTGGCCATTTCTGACCCCTCTCCACCACCACAAACTGGTTATTATCCTCCACACTGTCACAAACAGTCACACCGTCTTGGATCCTCTCTCTCCCTGAGCGTGACGTACTTTATGGATGGCCCAATAAATTACTGCAAAAATGACTACGACAATGCGGTGCAACACAATATTGTAGCGGAGCTTTTGAAATGAAAGAATTTAGGCAGATTAGAATACTAAGAATAAATTAGTCCAAAAAATTGGCACTCAAGAAAGTTGGAATATATGGACAGATTTTAGAGATATAAACAGGGCCGGATTAAGGTCCGAGTGGGCCGGAAGGGCTGAGAAAAAAGGCCGTCGCCTATACTGAAAATCTCTGACAAGCAAAAAAAAAGGTTATCTCCCTTCCAAATCGTGCTGCAAATCGTGCTGACAAGCAAAAAAAAGGTTATCTCGAAAATCGGTGGGCCTATTTTCATGATGGGCCGGGGGGGATACAGCCCCCAGCCCCCACCTAATATGGCCCTGGATATAACTACCGGGTACTGTACAACAGATAGATCACAACTTCTATCACCGAAATTAGAAGGGAAAGTGGAGGCAATCTCAAAATATAAATTATGCAGAAGAAGAAGAAGAAGAAGAAGAAGAAGAAGAAGAAGAAGAAGAAGAAGAAGAAGAAGAAGAAGAAGAAGAAGAAAGAAGAGGAAGAAGAAGAAGAAGAAGAAGAAGAAGAAGAAGAAGAAGAAGAAAGAAGAAAGAAGAAGAAGAAGAAGAAGAAGAAGAAGAAGAAGAAAGAAGAAGAAGAAGAAAGAAGAAGAAGAAGAAGAAGAAGAAGAAGAAGAAGAAGAAGAAGAAGAAGAAGAAGAAGAAGAAGAAGAAGAAGAAGAAAGAAGAAAGAAGAAGAAGAAGAAGAAGAAGAAGAAGAAGAAGAAGAAAGAAGAGGAAGAAGAAGAAGAAGAAGAAGAAGAAGAAAGAAGAGGAAGAAGAAGAAGAAGAAGAAAGAAGAGGAGAAGAAGAAGAAGAAGAAGAAGAAGAAGAAGAAGAAGAAGAAGAAGAAGAAGAAGAAGAAGAAGAAGAAGATATGACAATGTCTAACTACAGGATGGACTGACAATATTAGAACCAACAATTAGATTACCAAACAAAAGAGATAAACAAAGAGGAGTGATTCATGAGGCAATCATATAATGGGACAAGAATGCTCAGGACAGGACAGGACAGGACAAGACGAGACAAATATGCAAGCAACACTGTGCATACAAGACGATAACATAATATCAAATTAGCAATATACGGCACACATTGTACAATACTTCAGGAACAGCAAATACATTACCCTGAAAGCAGGCACACATTATAAATCAGAGGAGATTGGGATGAAAGACAATAATAGCCAAATGAATTACACGAAAACCCACATCATTATATGACGTGACAAAGCGCGCTAAATCCGCGACCAGGCATAAACAATGTAGAAAAGCCGAAAAGCATATTCAGCCCACCAATCTATAAAATCCCACAAAAAATATGTTGTCTCCGTTGTTCAGGTGTGTAGTCTAATGCACAAGGGCCAAATGGGCAAAAACCAGATGAAAAGGTGTTATAAATATACTGGTAAGTATTATATATATAATAATAATACATATTATATATTATATATATGTTATATATTATACTGATTTTTTTTGGGGGGGCATATATACCAATATACCCCCCTCTCCCCCGTCACTACGCCCTGCTGAACAATATCTGTAATACAATCTGCCTAGTACATGACACAAAATAACGGTGCAATTCAAGCCAATTTACTAATAAAACATTCCTTACACATACATGTACACTGTATTTACATTTACAACTAGAGGCAACAGAATAAAAGATGTATTTCAGAAATACAGGTAGACATAATTTCTGTTTAGTCAATAAATGACAGACAGAATTCACCGGGTCTGCCGTGAAAACAACAGGTTTTCTTCACTTTAACCCCTTAACTGGGCAACTATTTGTAACTCAATGTAAAATGGACGAGCATTACACAGGGCAGCCAGTTAAGGGGTTAAAGAACAGGTTTAGTAACAACACCTGAAAACACGTTTTAACATTGACTTTCACATATGACACCTGCACTTTGCATTGATTCACATATAGAACGATGCTGTCACTGATTACAGGTGAAAGTAATGACAATGAGATAAAAGCATGCTAATGTTTAATGACGCTCAATACCAAGGAGACTGATTTTTTAGACGCAGACTCAAAGGCAACAGTTGCAGCAGGCTCAACAGCCAGAAAGTGGAATGGAGGGTTACATGAAGGAGATAACCTTCAAAAGACCCCTACTTGAAATTCAGTTATTATTATTATTATTATTATTATTATTATTATTATTATTATTATTATTATTATTATTATTATTATTATTATTATTATTATTATTATTATTATTATTATCATCATCATCATCATCATCATCATCATCATCATCATTATCATTATCATCATCATCATCATCATCATCATCATCATCATCATCATCATCATCATCACTACTACTACTACTACTACTGCATAAAGGTGATGTGAATCTTGCAATTAAAGCACAAACAAATGCAGTCCGTACGAACCGACATCGTGGATGAAGCGCTCGATCTTGCTCTGCATTCCCCAGTAGCGAAACTCAACTCGACACAGCTTGTAGGCACACATGATGCTAACGTTCCCGTCGGCCTGCGACGAGCAACCGGAATTGCCCGTCGCTCGAACGTACTCGTCTCTCCAGTTTTCCGACAGCGGTCCTCTGCCGGTCTTCTCCGACACGAACAGACGCGGGTCCTCTTCGCGACGATAGTCGCCCGCCGAAATCTGGTCCCTGACGATGTCAAGGAAATCTGAAAACAGAAGTAATAACAGCTCGAGGGCAAAAATGTTCTGTATTTATAATTCTCTTGGCTAAGATTTTCATCTACTGCATAAATACAAAAACAATGACGTCAGCAGTGTCTACAGTCATGGCCATGGGTTGGGTCCATCCACCCATTGGTTGGGTTGGATCAAAAATTTCCACGTTTACGGCGGGTTGGGTTGGGTAAGAAAATAAGTCATGGCTTAAGAAATTGTAGTGTATTACAGTGGGTTGGGTCACGTAACCCTATTGCTTTCGCGGGTCGGGTCTGAATCATGATGGGTTGGTTTGGGTCGGGTTTTAAAAAACGGACCCATGTCCATGTCTGGATGTGGATGCAACTTACACCTCCAATCGAGGCGATTAAAACTATAGAAATGTTTGCCGCCGCGTTTTTACGACACGACAGTCGGTGTGGTCATCAAGTGTCTCTGTTTAGGCAGGTACTCAGGCGAGCAGCAGTGAGTACTCAAGTACCTGGCAAACAAACGGTCACTGCGTCGTCTATATATGGAGTGTTCGGTGTGAAAAAGAAAAAAGCGGGCCGAAAAAAGCACCGCTTAAATTAATCGCATCTGCACCGCGCAACATCAACATTTGCGCTGTCGACGCAGACCGACGCAGTCCATTTGATCTCTGGAATGGCCTGGTCTTTTGCGGATGGATTTGAAGTACCATCGATTGATACCCTCGAGTATTAGAAATGATGCTATAGAAGTGGATAATTATAAGTGAGAACATTTTTTCGGCCACATAAGTGCATTGCTGTATGCGAGTTGTGCCACCAATGACTGTCAACAAGAAAAACAGGTGGGGGTTTGACTGCGCTTCCGCCCGAAAAACATTCGCCGTCGCTCACCGACGCTACGGTCTCGGAGTTCCGCTGAGGAAAGGTTGAACACATTTTCCTGGATGCCGCCGTCGTTGTGGTAGACAGTCTCGATCTCGAGGACAAATTTCTCGATAAAAGGACAGCGGTAGATCGTCTTCGTATACGGATACGCGTTCCATGCTTCCTCTTCCACGATCAGAGCAGACTTTGGAAGGATTGCTCGAAACCATCCTTAAGAAATCCCAAAAACAAAACCCACGCTGCAAAACCTGCGTAGACTGCGTGGATATTCGTTTAAACCTCAGCCGACTGCATTTACCGAGACATTTGATTTCAAAATGTTCTGCAGCAAAGCACATAAACCAATTAATCAATACATTACATCACAACATGGATTACATATTACATATTATGTAAAGAGATCAAGAAAGTCAGTCATATGAAATACTTATGACAAGCTTTGACTACAAATTTGTTTCAATAAATGTCTATCTTTAATAGTAACTCATTAACAACTCAGGGTCGACCACCCGACGAGTTTATAACCCTTAGGTTGACCCATTTCTCTAAATACATCTTACTAGCTCTGAACTTATGTGCAATTATTTGTATGTAAACATTTGGCTATTTTCTTTGTCTATGTCACTGCTCAATGTAATCTGTCATTGTTGTAATGTGAGAAATAAAATGATTGATTGATTGATTGATTGATTGATTGATTGAATTCAGTACAGTTTTGTGATTCCACAACTGGTCATAATAATTATAAACCAGAGCACAGCAGATGAAGAACTTTCAAAAACATGTAGATAAGTAAGACAAATCGATGAAAGTAGGAAATTTTACAGTTGATTCAGAGCAGCTCTTAGAACCATGCCGTACATTGTCAGCGGAGGCGGATCTGGAAGGACATAGAGACCAACACAAGTGCATGGATGACTGAAGATATTACCGGTACTGAAGGTGACTGCATTTTATCAATCCTCAGCAAATTCTTTGAGATGCCTCAAGGCCATTACAAGATTACTTATAGACCTGAAGCAGGCACTTAATATCAATAACGGAACATAAATATCCTCAAGTACCCAGCACATCAACAGGCCAGCAGGCTTAACAACTCCATAGATACTAGTTTTTGCATCAAAGACATGTTTAACAGTTTATACTTTCTTCATCCCCTTATATATATATATATATGTGTGTGTGTGTGTGTGTGTGTGTGTGTGTGTGTGTGTGTGTTGTGCATATATATATATATATATATATATATATATATATTTATATATTATATATATGTTTATACACTGTGTATATATATACTGTATATATAAATATATACATGACTATATAAGCAAAATAGTTTTATATTTTATTGATATGTATACATACACTATTTCAGCACATAAAAGTAGATGCAAACAAGCAAGAGCGAAAACAAGAACAGCAACTTTGCTATGTTTGCTATCATTAACTATGCAAAATAATATAAGAATATGCATGTAGAACTGTAGATTATTCAAACTCAAATAAATGTTGTTTAATAAGCAAATCTGTCATACAAAGCACAGTCTACAACACCAGATAAAGGCACTTGAGACAACTGCTCTGGCAAAAGATACAACACCCAATAGCAGCCATCAAAACAACTTCTAGCGGTAACACACCTGGACACTCTGCTCTCTCTCTCTCTCTCTCTCTCTCTCTCTCTCTCTCTCTCTCTCTCTCTCTCTCTCAGACATTGGGTGGGGGAGAGGGCAGGAGTAGCAAAGAGAGAAAAATGTGCTAACAAAGTGAGTAGATACTGTATCCAAATCTTTGGCAAAGATGTCACACTTCACAGAAAATGTTTGTTGAAAAAACCTTCGGTGCTGTGCCAGAGACGAAAACATCAACAAATGAATGCTTGCCACGTCATGTCTAATGCCTTAATTAGTGCAATTGGCAGTGGATAATTATAAAGGCAAACACTTGGGAAATGTCACACAGTCCATATTATGAAGCTTTTGAAATACCTTTGGGGCAATTTTGTCATTGAAATGAAGACCATGTATCCCACAACTGAGGTGCATAAGTCAAACGAGTGATCAAACACAGTTATAAAAAAACTGAAAATGGTTTAAATTGTGGTTTTTAGTCAAACCAACAACAACCTAATTTAATAACAGCAGAGCTGTGGAGCTGTGAATTCTGAACGAAAGGAGACAGAGAGAGAGAGAGAGACAGACACACAGACAGACAGATACAGAGAGATACAGAGACAGAGACAGAGACAGAGAGAGAGAGAGAAAGAGAGAGAGAGAGAGAGAGAGAGAGAGAGAGAGAGAGAGAGAGAGGAGAGGCAGCCAGTACACATTTACCAAAATTCTCTGATCTTCCTGAAATGAAATAAAATAATAAATAATAAAAATAATACCCACTTCTCTGTAAAATCTTTTTACTCACCTGGCAAATGGCTTCCAATGTGGTAGATTTTCTGGGTGTACTGACCACTACCCCCCGGACCGTCTGCATAAGGTTCATTGACGAGAATTTCAACCCCACTCCCTTCCCCACTGCTTTCCTCCCTGCTCTTTTTCTGGAAAGCAAATACACAGACAGATACTGTACAGTGTATACAAAACATTATTGCTGACAAGTACGGGTAATTCTCCTCCACTGTATACCATGGGTATTCAGTTAAATTTTCCAAAGGGTCATAATAATCTTTATCGCTGGTGCCTTAATAGAAAATTTTGCAAGTATTATGAAAAAAAAGTTATCTATAATTTCAGTATCCTTGCAGACCAGTTTGAACCACTTTGCAGGTCGGATCTGGCAGTGGGCAGCTATTTGAATACCCCCACTATATGCCATCAACTAATGTGCAAAATTTTCCTAATAATTTTCCTCTTTGAACTCATTCAGCCACTGATAAAGTCTTCATTAACAGCTCAAAATAGTATTTATTAACATTCTAGATATTTTAAAAAATTTAATTATTGACTACATCAAGCTCAATGCTCATTATTTAAATGCCAATCAACCTGGACCCAAAAGTGTTAGATAGCAGTCAAACATTTTTAAGCAACCCCCAAAAAATCTCCGTAACAAAATTGTTACAATACAAAATAACTTTTTGTGACACTGTCAAATTTTTAAATTTTATTATGGCTGGGAGTCAAACATTTGGCAAATTCAACAAAACTTTTCTAGCAATGCTACTTATCACTACATAACTACAAATGAGCACAATTCATTTTATGCATGCAGTCTATTTATATCAAACATAATGTTCAGTGTTTGCAAAATGGTCTGATAATTTATCAGAGTGAAATTGATACTGCTCAGTTATAAATGATGCAGTGTTTAATTTGTTTTTGTCCTCTTTCCTTTCCTAACAGCACTGCACAACTCGAATAAATTACACTAGAATTCAGCCTACATAAGATCAAGTCGTCAGATAATTATCATAGGATCATTTTTGATAAATAATGTCACATAAACAACAGTACGTAAGCATACAGACATTCTGGATGCAGTGGCGGCTCCACAGGGGGGTCCGTGCCCCCTATTGAGTGCCTGCACCCCCCACCCCAGTGGCTCCCATTTTGGGACCATATAATTAATGCTACATACATAACAACAATTGATGATTAGAGATGATGAGAAGTTGATTAGAAGTTGCCACCCCAACGCCTACCTCCCCCCCACTTGCCAAATCCTGGAGCCGCCACTGTCTCGATGGATGAAAATATTATTGAGCTACCACAGGAAAAAGACGTTTGCTTGGTAAGACAACACAAAAGCACTTACAGACCAATAGCCATAACTTACATAAAGAACAACGCCAAGTCCGTATATAGGACTAGAAAACATATACAGTGGATCCCACTTAATCGCATACCGCTTAATTGCAAAACCCGCATAATTGCATAACAACATAAAAACCGGAACCAGTGTTTTTGTGCGTACAATTAATTATCAGACGTCCCGGCTATTCGCATAGCCCAGTTAATCGCATAAGCAAGGCTTGCACGACACCTATGCAATTAAGCGGGTTTCACTGTACCGGTAAAGTTAATCACCACCTATAGACAGTATTTCAATCATAGCCTCCTTCAGTTATTCTGACCCGGGGCAAGCAAAACTAATTTACTGCCTTCAGAGGGAGACCAGACCATCACACAAGATACACATACATAATATATCGTCATATTGTCAATATGTAAAACTGCCTTGCAGTGATGATGATGATGATGATGATGATGATGATGATGATGATGATGATGATGATAGCAGGGTGCACAGTCAGCTGCTAGTCAAATAATGACATGCTGAGCAAATTTATACACCAGTACAGACTAGTCTATAGAAGGATTTATATCTACTCCACGACCTGAATGGCTGACCAAGTTTTTTTCTTTCTTTCCAGAAACCAATTTCTGCCTGAGAGAATTATTACGGATCGCCTTTCTGCAACTGCAAGTTATCTTCAGATAGGAAGCTAAAGAGAGTTATCTCCCGGAGATAATCCAACATCACAAGTACTTGCAAAAACGATTACTGGAGTTAGAACAGAACACAAACTGACAAAGAGGAAAAGAAAATCAGTCTCCAAGAATCATCTGCTGCTATGCCAGGGTTGGCCTCAACCAAGAAACATCTGCTGCTATGTCAGGGTTGGCCCCCAGCCGCCTGCTAATTGGCCCGCCGACGTAATCGGTGGCCCGTAGGGCATCTTTCTAAATAAACTGTATTGTTCCTATTTATGCATACAATATTGAGTCATTAAGACTTTTAGTTTGTGTGCTTAATTTGGTAAAATAGTAACTGTAAATTGCTATTTATAATGGGCCCCTTGTAATAAAAGGTTGGTCACCTCTGTGCTAAGCCATTTGCAATCAACACAAAAGACTCAAAAGATGAAACCAATCTAGTATAATCCATAATAATACTTCATTAGTGTGACATACAGTAGCACTGTGTTAACAATTCAACGTGGACTTGAATAACATGGACATCTCTTCCCAGTAGCCCAAAGTCAAACCTTTTGTTAGCACTGACTTTGGGCTACTGGGAAGAGACGTCCATGTTATTCGAGTCCACGTTGAATTGTTAACCCCTTAACTGGGCAACTATTTGTAACTCAATGTAAAATGGACGAGTGTTACTCTGGGGCACCCAGTTAAGGGGCTAACACAGTTAACACTTCCTTGTATTTAACTACCAAACTGTATCCCACTCTGGTGCAAAGAGACCCTTACTTCAGTAATTAAACAGCTATTCTGCCCTGTAACTGCAAGCTGCACATCTTCTCCACAAGTGATGGATATACATTTCATTCATTCTATTGCATACTCCAGTAAAACAGCATAGCCATGCAAAGACTCAACGTATGCCATTAAGACACGGAAAAACATCTGCGCACAGACATAACAGAGCTGCACAAAATGGAAAACATGTGGGGGCGTTTTCACTGGCACAATCTAACTCACTTCCTGTTACCTGTACAATGGTATTTCGGCGGTGAGCTGCAGTCTACAGACATGAAAGGTAACTGACAACTTTCACCTGTCTGCAATGCTTGCCAATTCCAAAGGCAGCACATATAAAGCATCTCACCTGCCAAAAGTCCAACACAACTGTACCTGTGCACAGTCACCTGGAAGAAATCTCACAGTCACTCTCCAATTAACCAGACACTGAAAAACATCAGTATGCCTGCTATTTTGGAAGGATGCCGAAAATCACCATATAGAACCTCATGATAGCAAAACAGGCAAGGGACAGGAAAATGTCTCTATATTTGAGTGTGTCATATTAAACACCTATGCATACGTTATAATGACAAATATGTAGCTATTATCGCGTGTGTTATTACAAGCAAGTTGCCACCGTAATCAATGTTGTCATAATGGGGGTTTACTGTATGTCTGTTCCAGAGAAGTATAAAAAGCTGGGGCGATAATGAGAAAGCACCCACAGGGGAAATTATGCCTCCTAACATGGTTGAAGGCATGTTTACTTTACTGGATTAACCTGCTTGGATAAAATCAGAATGAGGAAAAAGCAAAATTGGGAAAGGATAAAATCTGAAAAACAAACTTATCAGAAAGATACTAATCAACCAGGGGTGTAGCGACGGGGGATGGTATATCGGTATATATACCCCCCCAAAAAAAAATTAGATCTACCTTAAAGTTTTTTATGTGATTTATATGTGGTAATATGTGGTTATATGTAGTTTATATGGTTTATAGTTAAGGTTTATACAACCCCCCAATATTTATACCCTCCCAAATCAAATTCCTGGCTATGCCTCTGTAATCAATCATGCCTAAACCCACCCATTCTCACTTTACTTAACGTCAGACAGTTAATCTATTATCCCAAATAAATAAGTGTTTGCATGTATAATTTGACTCAGCATAATAGGCCTATATCATATCAGCACTGTAGGATTTTTCTTCAGCCTTCTTATTAAACGTTGACCCATGTGTGAGCAATCCCATCCCCTCCATCTGCTCGATTTCAAGCAACTCTACTCAACACCCGCCCACGCCATTAACGGCACTGCGTTGAGTGGTCCCAGTCAAAAGATAGCAGCTCTGAGATAGCAATGGGCTGTATATTTGCAAAGCAATTTTCTCCAACCACTCTGCAGCAGCAACAGACATGGCTTCATGGCTGTAGAAAAAACACACAACAGATAATTTATTTCCCGGGGTGGGGGTAACGGGTGGCCCACTGCCATATCTGACAGCAGTTCAGTAGGATTTGTCAACTTTCACTAAAAACACTTGATTACATATTGGCACAATGAACCAGGAGAGGAATGCTGTGCCTTTACCTTCTCCCCCCCCTCCCACACCCCTAACCACCACGGCCTGTATGTATTCATAATCGGAAAAAATAAAAACACCCATTCATTCATTCGCACCGATTCTCTCCAAATGAAAAATCTTAAAAACCTAACCTACAGCCAACTGCCAGTTACAAGACACTACAGCTTTTAAAATTATATCTCTTTTCCTTCCACACTACAGCATTCGAAGTCTGGTACCTTATCAGAATACTGCTGATTGTACTATCACCAGGCCAAACCCCAAATATACCAATGGGCAAATAATGGAGTGAGTGAGGTCCTAATAAAGACAGTCTTACACACACATGACAATAGAAATCCATTCTGCCCCTGTATAGGAAAACTGGTCTTCACGCAGTTAACAAACTATAGAAACCACTAGGCATGCCAGTAGCAGCCGATTCTTACCATAAATGCATGCATAATAAAGTCTCACAATAACCCGATACACTGTACAGACCCTGGTGATTCACAAATGTCACAAACAGTCTTAGCCTTTCAGTGCATTGGGGGTTTTAGCAACACTGGTCATTTAAAGATTTATGTACTTGAAAACAACATAATTTATCTCTGGAAAAACATATGATCCTGTTCAAAATTCAAGCAATTCTCAAATATCAGATACATGTAATAACAGTCCGATATAAGGACTCATTATTGTATAATGCAGCTGACATATTTGGCCATCTTGAGGAGGGACTAAGTAGCACAAAATTTAAAAGCACCTATCATGTGTGTGCAAACACAAGAAAAGACGATATTCCAAAACAGAGGCAAGGTAACTAAAGAAATTAAGGAAATATTTGCCTTCACTGTTGCTCATGTGGGAAATATTAGGCAGCATTTATCTCACAACGCTAACACAGCTGCACTAAATCAACGTAACTGTAATTGTATTTACAAGGATATACACGAGAGACGCTCACAAACAGAACTCATCGTGGTAAACAACAGTGCTGTAAAACCAACGAATAATTTTCATGATCAAATCTTTGCATTTTTGTAGTCAAAAAATTTCAATTTAAAATGCACAAACTAGAAGAGCTCTGAAATAGTCAGGATAGAAACTACATCTGTTTCCAAAAACAAATCATTAAAACAACCCTAAATAAAACTATTATGATAAGGCTATGAATTTGTACAACCAACTACTAACATATTGTCCTTATTATAACCATTATATTATTATTATTATTATTAGTATTATTAGTAGTAGTAGTAGTAGTAGTAGTAGTAGTAGTAGTAGTAGTAGTAGTAGTAGTAGTAGTAGTAGTAGTAGTAGTAGTAGTAGTAGTACTGTAGTAGTAGTATTACATGGGTGTTAGACTATTAGTGCATGAAACTGTTAGTGCATGTTAAGTCATACACAAAGGAAAGTGTGGAGAAAGTCAGAGGTGAATAACTTGCCCAGGGGGCTGTCCATTGATTACCGATACATCAACAGAATAGGGGACGAAAAAGTTTGACCATTGTTGACAAGGGGGCCAAGAGAAGTTAAGATTAAAAATTTAATCTTCTACAAATAATCAAAAAATAGGAAATTTCATGGACTACTATTTATTGCAACATAAAAAAGCCTGACAAGCAAAAAAAGGTCAACAACCACATTCTGACACGTGATGAGCAAAAAAAGGGGAAGGGTCTCACCACCTCAATAAATAATAATCTTCTAAACTTTATAGGGGGCCCGTCACTGATCTTGGGGGGGGGGAAGTTTTTGACATGTAATTATAGGGGGTCACTGAAAGTTTGAGTGTTGTTGAAAAGAGGAGGGGTGAAAAATTGCCCAAAAACTGTTTACATAATTAATGGATAGCACCCAAGGTCGCTAGGAACAGGTTCAAACCCACACCCATCCAATTATGCAGCATGAATTATAACCACAACCACATGCTATATTCAAGACTATAAATATCTTTGATACATTTGTGAAAACACACGTCAAACATTCTTAGATAATAGTTTGTTTTCTTGTGTATCTGTCCACAATGCATGTGAAGAAAGTGAAGCAAATTCCATCTAACAGGTCCACCTGCCACTTGTCTTCCTCTTTCTGTCATCACATGACCAACAGAATAGGCCTAACATAACAATTTTTTTCATTCATCAGTCAAGCCTCTTCATGCTCAATACCATCTGCATAGAATCGCTAACTTCTTTTATTGATATGCAACACTGTATGAGTCAACCAGTCAAACTGTTATATAATGCTAACCAGTAACCATGACTATGGTATACAGTTAAATGAGTAACCATGACTACCATTAAATTAGTAACCATGATTACCGTTAAATGAGTAATTCAAGTTTCATGAAACTTACAGCAATTTCTACTTGCTTATATTCTGATGCTACCCACCACATGCATATTGTACACCAACATACAGCTGAGGTGGCAACGGAAATAAAGTGCATTTCAAGTAGCTTCTGCTCTCAGATCATACAATAAAGATGTCCATATATTGTCCATGATTTCTACCATTTTCTGACAAAACCTTTTTCCTATCTTTTTGTCTGCTCAAGACTTAAAACTGTTCCCAAATAATTGGACATAAAATTAACTGAATGTATCATTGTCTTTATAAATCAACTGTCAACTGCCGGCAAAAGTATTAAAACTTCCAGCAAAATTAGAAAAAAATTTGCTTCATTAGAGGGAGGAAGCTACATGTATGCTTATCAGGTTGCCAATTATGTGTCACAAGATTTCCTCTAAGGTTTGTAAACTAATTTCACCACACAGTCAGCCAAAACACCAATCAGTGCGGGCAGCCTGGTGAGATCCTGCACTTACAGGATATAAATGTTGCCTAAAGAATATAATTAATAAACAGACACTAAATTGAAGAAATTCTACAGAAATCTAGTGGCAATGTGGCTACAGTCACACCGCAGCCTAACCTCAGGAGATTTTACTAAATTGAAATCTGAGACCTCGAATGAGCAACTGACCAAAATGTGAGTAAGGAAGTAAGACATGACATGTAAAACCCTGGGCAGCATAATATGCCAAGTTGAGCATTCCTTACAGGAAAATATATGCATATAATAAACCATTTGCACCGTACTATCCATTACACTACATTACTGAATGAAACTTCTGTCTGTCTGTCTGTCTGTCTGTCTGTCTGTCTGTCTGTGGCCAGTGTGGTATACTGTAAAGATCAAAGTGACCCCAGAACTGAAATACATAAGTGGGGACATATTACTGATCCAATCCCTAGAGATCATTGACAGATTTCATGTACCGGTAATCCCCCCCCACTCCCCGCTCATGCATCCTTGGACAAAGTCCCAGCTTCTAGCACTTGTCCAGCCATTGGCCAAACGGACAGTCCACCACCGCAAAGGCACAAACGCCGACGACGACGCAGCAGCTGGCTAAGCGCAGCACAGGTACACTCGATCACCGTCATTTCAACCGGTTACCATGGCAACCCGACGTAGGATTAAAGCGCGCGCACGGGCGGCGGCGGCGGCAGCTACGGCAACAGGGCGGACGGTGAAAACGCGGCATCGGTCGTGGCGACCGCGGCGCTCCTCCTCGACCATTCCCGTTCGCCTTCTTCCCTAGACGACGTCGTAAAGTTACAAATCCAACGACACGCCGCGCGTATTTACGGATATTTACGCGACGCGCCCGGTCGCAAGCAAACGCCCGGCTTAGCGATCGCGCGCCAGTAATTATATGACGTCGAGAAATCTCAAATGCAGACTCCAACCTGGATCATGTACAGCTGGGCAATTCGGTATTCCTCGACAGTGAGAGGCAAACAGATCCTGTACTCCTTGGTGAGCATTACGCCGGGCAATAAAGGAAATCGTCTCTCGGCGACTCAGTCCACGATGATTTTCCTCCGCGCTACTTCAAGTGCTTTCACAGCATCAGGCCAGCGTTGCTCAATACCTGACAAATGCAATACATCGTACAGTGGATCCCACTTAATCGCATACCGCTTAATTGCACAACCCGCATAATCGCATAACAACATAAAAACCCGAACCAGTGTTTTGTGTATCAGATGTCCCGGTTATTCGCATAGCCCTGTTAATCGCATAAGCAAGGCTCGCACGGCACCTATGCAATTAAGCGGGTTTCACTGTATATATATATATATATATATATATATACCGGTATATATATATATGATTTGTTTTGAAAGTCTGACTTTCAAATGCAACGGCATAACAAGGTTAAGTGAAAAAAATGAAACAGTTTTAACATGTGGCATGCATGAATAAGCCTGAGCAAAAGTGAGCATGCACAAGCTCACACACGCATGCACACACCCACGCACTCTCTGGCAGTATGACATATGGAAGGCATGAAAGCATGTATCTATTCATGATTGAATGAATGCAACGACACAAACAGCCGGAAGCCAAGGACAGTAAATTAAAAGACAGAAAATGTCACAATACAGGACACCTGCAGAGTTACCGTAAACAAGTCAAATGCAAAATCTGTAACAAAACTTATGCCTAATCAGCTTCGATGGAAACATACTAAAAGTAAAATATTAGAACGAGCACACACACACACATACAGAGAGCCAGTGGTGTAGCCAAGGGGGGCTTGGGGGTTAAACCCCTGGCTGCCGACAACAATTTTTTACATGCTCTTCCATACATTTTTCATTTTCGGACGCAATTTGGGGGTCAAACCCCCCCTAGGCTGGCTGCCGACCAAAATAATAATTTCTAAGTGCTATAGAAAATTGAAAGAATTTGCTTGCAAAAATTTTTTGGGGTCATGATCGAAACCACCACCACCCCCTTTCCGGAAATCCTGGCTACACCACTGCAGAGAGCTTTCTTGTTGTTAGCATACAATTATTACTGATGTCATAATGGACAAGACTGACCATAGTGTTACAACGGCCATTCCATAGAAAAAACTTCATGGTTTATTAAAATACTGTTTAACGATGATTGCAGACAGACACAGTTTCAATGGCAGAATTCAATGCTGGATCCACACAGTCGCAATGGTAGAGGTCAATTCAGTACAGATCAATTTCACTAAATCAGTGACAAATGCCTGAAATTGAGCTAATGCCTTTCATGTTCTTCCACAGTTACTTCAAATAATAATAACAACAATAATAATAATAATAATAATAATAATAATAATAATAATAATAATAATAATAATAATAATAATAATAATAATAATAATAATAGTAATACTATATGAGACTGCTCCATCTTCTGCAATAACTCTTTCATGTCAATGTTAAAATTTTATTAAATGAATGCATCAGCCATTTTAGCGACAAAATCACTTAATATTTGAACAAGGTAGACAGGAAGTAAAGGAAGGAAATGCAGTACTATCCCTTAATCACTGCCCTCTATGACATCATGATGATGTCATAGAAAGCAATGTCTTAACTTAGCCTATGGTTGAGCTGCCTAAATGTCATAAGTATGGGTGCATGCAAGAGGACCTGATCGGATGGCATAAAACCTCAAAAAAACGAGGTACAGGCTCGTGGACAAGGAACAGACTCTGGGCACAGATGTGGGTTCAGAACTTCAGAGGGTTGCCTTAACCCCTTAACCATGTGTTTAACTGTAACTCAGTGTAAAATGGACGGATATATCCGGGATCCCAGGTAAGGGGTTAAGCAGCTCTCCCAATCAAGTCAAATATGACAAATACAGACCTCCATTATCAAGAAATGATAACTGGCCACAAGCAGACACCAGTGCAAAGGAACTTCACCACCTAAAGTACCACCAAGCCAGAGTGACATTGGTATCGTAGATGGTAATGGCCGAGGGTCGAATCTCGTGGATTCTAAATGGCAACTTGTGTGAATCTTGGAACAAAGTGTGTCTAGGAAAGCATAAGAGTTGTGAAGTGTTCTTACTTACTATGTCAAAATCTCATCTTCCGAGCGACTTTGAATCTGCTACTTAAATTCTCGAGATAAACTGCCATGCCATCTCGACCGATAGCAGTCCATGTAATTGTGTGTGTGTGTGTGGATTGTTTTCGAAGCAAGCACAAAAACGGAAACAGAAATAGCAAAAACATACACCATTACAGAGATTCGATCTACTAAAACAACAATCACATGAAAGAGATTTAACCCCTTAACTGGGGATCCCAGATGTATCCATCCATTTTACATTGAGTTACAGTTAAATACACGGTTAAGGGGTTAAAATGGTCTGGGAATATAAGGAATATAAGAACAGTTGTGTTCAGCTTTGGTCATCTGTCTGTCTCACGATGAACAGTCCCTATTACATTTTAACCCCTTAACTGGGGATCCCAGATATATCCGTCCATTTTACATTGAGTTACAGTTAAATACATGGTTAAGGGGTTAAGGATGAAAAAATTCAAGAAAGGCACCAGGTATGAGGCCTTTTGACCACTTCACCTGAACTGAGCATAACTTCACACCACATTTCTGCCTAAGATGACCCTAGGGCATTTTTTCTTGTGGCAACATTCTCCACACCACACCAGCAGACATGAACTTTTGTCCCACAACTCAGAAGTGCTGACACTCAGCATGCTCTCAATAGTTGTCCACTTAGCACAACATAATTGTCACTTCTGTTGACACAATAACCTCTTCTTATAAACCTTAACTATCACAGTGCACCTCTTAAGATGTATGCAGAATAATAAAAAAATTCGGCAAACAGATACTCCAAAAACTCAAATTTATTTAAACAACCAGCAAAGTTAGTTCTACAGGCAATAAAATAAGCAAATAAAGGCAAGCATAAAGTTAAGCCTTAGATCTGGGAGGGGGACCCACAGGGACCTTTCATGTGGTCCTTCAGGTTTTTTTAAAATTCATGAAAATAATTATTTTAAATTAATTTAAATACAGTAATTGCTTTTCCTTGGTATTTCTATCCATTTTGGCTGTCACCTTCACAGTAAACTTGTACTGTACTTAACAGACTTTTATGCATCACTAAAAAATAATATAAAATATATAAAACAATTTAATACATAAAACACTTTGCCAGTAAAATGTTCGTTTCATTTGCATCAAATTACATTTGTGAACAGACTGATTCCTGCATGAACATCGGTAAATCAAAGTTCACAGATGTACATTTAAAATCGTTAATACGAGTTTCAAGCAGTACTTTAACTCCAGATTATGACCGAAAAATTGGAAATTTATGTTTTCAGTTACAAAAATCTCCTAAAACAATTAAAAGTTCAAGCTACTTTAACCCCTTAACTGGGTGCCCCGAGTCCATTTTACATTGAGTTACAAATAGTTGCCCAGTTAAGGGGTTAAACTAGTATAGCAGCATAGCTCACTATTATTGTTATCATTACAGTTTTTTGAAGTTGTTGAATATTTGTTCACTCTATTGACTTGATTGTAACAAGAAATTACACGCAGCCCTGCGATCAATTTTTAATTTTAATGCGGCCCCTAGGCACCTAAGGGGTTGTCCACCCCAGCCTTAGATCAATTTGCAAGTGTTGCCCACACAGCTGTGTTACTAATCAGTGGCATAGATATGGTCTCAAAAATACAGGGGCACCTAACCCATGTCCCTGCCTAACCCCAGGTCCCCAGCCTCACAAGAGCCCTGAGTAATATTAGACACCCAAAGCCCAACTCGTTGCCCCTTTAGGAGGCCTAAACATCTATTAGGCCTCTAGGCTCCCCATAATTTTTGAGCGGTTACCATATGGAAGGAAAGGTACACGGGGTGGGCCCCCACTTTTTCATCCAACTGTGCACCAGTGATCACACCACGAGAATAAATGCTCTCATCCATTCTGCACAAATTTCAGGACCAGTCTAGGTACAAATAAAGGGCCTAGCCCCCCCTCCCACCCTCATCCACTTTACTCTCCTCATGGCTACACTAGTGCTGCTAATAGCATAATAGTACTCAGTTTCGAAATTAGCAAGCTATCAGCTATTAGGTAACAGGCGCCAGTAGTACTATGCAAGTCTAGCCGAAGTGAAGCCATGGGTAGAGACAGCAGCAAATGAAGTCATTAACACACTTACCTAGGCAAGGCACAAATTACTGACTGCTGAATGTACAGTCAAATATAAACACATCATTAAGCAGAGCCTTAACAAACATTGTATCAAGCCATGACTTTGCAGTAAGACAAATGAGACAGTGCAAATATAAATCCCAATGATACTACCTTGATGTTTAAATAATAAATCCATGCGTATTTTACAACTTAACAGTAATCTTATTTATATGAGGGTTTTATGGGTTAAATGCTCATGGCAATATGAGGCAAATGCCACAACTATGGTACCAATGAATCTTTCCTCTTTCTTTCATTCTGATCCATATAATAGTACAATGTAGTGATTTATAATGCCTTTAAATTTATTAACATTATAATATTCAAAATTTCCATGGGTTGTATGTCCTGAACCAAGATCACACTTGTGAGGAAGAAGAATGGGAAGGGAGGATGGGGAAAAATAAAAAGATGCTGAAGAATGGGGAAAAGGGACTGCAGAATAAGGGGACAGACCAACAGAAGGAAAAAACTGAAATGGCAAGACACTGAAAAGCATGAAAGATATATAGAAAGGCATATCAATATATGGAAAAGTGCAAGAAATATAAAAAAGAAAAGAAAAATAAACGAGAAATGGGAAGTAGGGCAGACAAGGTAAGGTAATGCTGGTGAAATAAAGTTCCATATTGGCAACAGAATAATTTTGGGGAATCAGTCCCCAATTATGCAATATAAACTAAGAGTACTGTGTATATTCTCCCCAGAGCATATACTTCCGTGCGATTTCTAAAGGCGCTACATAAATCGCATTATCAATTCAACTACAGTCTTACCTGCACTTACGCTCGCCTACGATTTCCCAAACTGCACGACGCAAGAAAAACATTTATGTAGCGCCTGTGTTTACACTTGCGTCCAAATGCCGGATCTATGAGTCCTAACTGAGTCCACCATTTGGAAAAGCAGTCCGTGGGGGACGGGCAGCATCGTCGCAGGGGACAAATAAACCGGGCACCCTGTATTTCTAAGCGCAACTGATCGATGAAACGGCCGCTTTTAACGAAATAAAACGCAGCAAAATCAATTAAATTTAATCCTCTGTTTCGCTATTGGCGAACGATCACATCTACTCGAGACCATTGCATTATTATGTATTATGCATGCCGATCATCTTTAAATACACTTGGCGTGCGACACCTAGCGAGTGCTTCTGACTTTAACGTATATTGCTTTTAGTGCACGGGTTAAGTAAAAATAATAATAATTATTATACACTTCCATAGCATCATTTCTAATGCTCAAGGGAGTCAAGGGTATCAATCGATGGTACTTCAAATCCATCCGCAAAAGACCAGGTCATTCCAGAGATCGCTATAGAGCAGGGGTGCACAACCTTTTTAGGCCGAGGGCCAAATTTAACATTCCCAGAGTACTCGCGGGCCAGAATTTCGAAAATGCATGTTTTATATAAAATATATTGTATATAACCATAATATTTATATAAATCAGCAAATCAAGCAAAATTAACTTTAATAAATGCTATAATGGACTACCGGTAATGCTTCATAAAACACCAGTTTTTTTTACTTACTACCTTCCATAACACAAACAGTAATTCCTCAGTCTGCACAATCTAATTCTGCCTGCACATAAACTAAGAGCTGTGCAGTATCAGTGTTATCTGTGCTCTCATCCAAAGCTACTGAAAACTATGTGCACCTAGCTAATCTGCCAATCAACTGCTCAGTAAACGTCTGTTGCAAGGTCATCAACTCGGCGTTGAATTGTCATTCTTGACAAAGGAACTTTACTGAAAAGGCTGGCGTTTTCTGGGCAAATTTCAGTGCGGATGCTTAGGAGACAATCTCTAACAAAATCTCCATCTGCGAAAGGCCGTGATGACCTTGCAATTAGCTGGGCCACTTTGCAGCTGGCCCGTGTAAAACACTTTGATTCTTGCGACTTCCTTGTGAAAAAACTCTGTTCGGTTGACAGTCTTCTTTAACAGTTCAATTTTCTGTTCCCACAACTCACCCTGCAGTTCATCATAAGCAGCGGCATGTTTCGTTTTGTGGTGTCGTCGGCAGTTAGGCCTATACTCTTTCATAACGCTAAGTGATTCGCGGCAAATTAAACACACTGATTTGACATTAAACGTGTCCATAAAATACAGACGTGTCCATTCCTTACTGAAATGTCGCTGTTCTGCTTTGCTGTTCTGTCTTACGTTTTTGAGTTTCAAATTTAGACACTGTATTCTAGACTTACTGCAGTGACAATTTAAATGTATAAAGCACGTTATCGAAGTAGTTTATTATCGCCCGTCTCTGTGTCACGTTGTTATAGGTTGCACATTTGTAAGTAGCCCAACATATATGAATAGGTCAGTCAGCAGATACCTAATTTCTATACCAAAATTACTGTTCTCGGGCCAGTTTTCTGTTATTCGAAATTGCACCGCGGGCCGGACAGAACCCTTTGGCGGGCCGGTTTTCTGTGTTGCTCGAAATTGTCCCGCGGGCCAGAAAACCCCCTTCGGCGGGCCGGATTTGGCCCGCGGGCCAGTGGTTGTGCACCCCTGCTATAGAGTGCCCAGTCCTGACCCGTTTACCAGGGTTCGCTTCCTCCTGGGAATAGGAGATTTCATATCCTAGGTATTCATGTGAATATACAACTGACTTATTGGATTTGACAAAGGGATTACGATTTAAATGTGGAGTGACCGTCGACTGATGCCAAGTGCATTACAAAAATGGTGCTATAGAAGTCAACTAATGACTTAATCTTTCTGATACTGTCGCACAGTATATATTCTAGCCTTGTCTAACCCATCGAGATATATAATGAAATCAATAAACAACAACCTCGACCTAGAGATTTTTATTGTGTTGTATTATCACGTAGTCGCTAAATAGCATTGGGTGCAAATTTGCAATTGAACCCCAAAACGCAAGAGATCATGGAGATACTGAAAAACTGACTTTAGGTCCCAAAATTTAGTATCAATTATTTATAACTTTTCTTTCAATTAATAGATATATACTTTCATTACACCAAAGGAATATTCTAGAAGTTGACTAATTGCAATTTTTCTGACAAACTTACAAAGCCAACCCGATGCGATTGTCCAATACCCATTCATGTGACTAAATCCAGTTATGTTACTTTAACGCTCATGATAAAGTTTAAAGGCATTCATGATACAACACATTTCAAGAAGACAGACATCTATAACAGTTAAACCGCTTTTAAACGGTTGAAAATGTGAAGGCATTTGAAAACGTGGACAAATTTCGCACTGGCGGAAAATTTTCAATCGTAATCGAGCAGGACCACATAAACAGACAGCTTTGAACATGAGCGGGGTCATGGCTAGCACCGCCCCTCGAGCGCTCCAACGGATGGCTAGAAATCTCGACCGCTCATGTTGTGATCATGTGGTAGATGTTGATCGTTGTTTAAGAACTGTTGTTCTGAAACAGTATCTTCGTCGAATTTCCGCGGATTTTTCCATCTAGATATGCCACAGAGGCCTTGTCTTGAATATGAACGATGATTCCAACGAAGTCCACCACCAGAGCGACGTGGACGAAGACGGATCTGAGCGTCGGAGCCTGATGGCCGAGGACCACAGACAGGTACCCAACGGTCCCCGAAAACACCACACCATGTCGGCGGATGAGACGGGTTCATCGTCGGAAGGAGTGGCGTCCGACGGAGAAGACGGTCGGCTGAGAGGCCCTTCGTCCAGCACCGGCTGGGCGACCCCATTCGTCCTGCTGCTGACGCTCCTCAGCGCTCTCGGCGGTTTCCTGTTCGGCTACGACACCGGGGTCGTGGCGGCGGCGCTGCTGCTGCTCAAGGAGCCGTTCGGTCTGAGTTCGGTGTGGCAGGAGGCGTTCGTCAGCGTCACGATGGCCTTCGCCGCCGTCTTCTCCATCGTCAGCGGGTTCATGAACGACCGGTTGGGCCGGAAACCAACCATCGTACTGGCCAGCGCCGTGTTCACCGTTGGTGCCCTGCTGCTGGCCACTGCGACGAAACAGTGGATGCTCATCGCCGGTCGCAGTATTCTAGGAGTAGGAATCGGTTAGTTAACAGCAGTTCTTGTGATACTGACAATTTTGCATATTTATTATGTATGTGCTTATTCAATAGCTAATAGTGTCATAGTAGCTTTTCTTTTTTCCTTCTTTTTTTCGAATTGTAATTGTTGTTCAACTTTGCATTGGGACCCTCATAGAAGCTTGAGGACTATTTTCTGGCAGTGATCATCGTGCTGTTTTTAATGTATTTTAGGGATTTCCCAGACTCTTTTAATGTTGTTATACTAAAACAGTTAATCGAAGAAATGTTGATACTGTTGTTATATTTATTCTGTGCAGAAATGCAATAGTAAATTCAATATGATGAGCTGATCAATTGCGTTACATTACAGATTATGTGTGAATATGTTGTTGCTGTTGATTTTTTTTATCTCAGGGTTTGCATCGTCAACTATATCGATGTACATAGCAGAATGCGCGCCAAGTCACATGCGCGGTCAACTGGTGACCTTTAATAATGCCTTTATAACTGGTGGTCAGTTTGTTGCCAGCATTGTTGGCGGGATCTTCAGCAAAGATACGGTTAATGGCTGGAGGTTAGCAAATGATTAGAATCAGAATTTCTCTTCCTTTGCTTTTCATAGTTTACACTGGGATTTTATGTCTTTGTTATTTTCTGGAATCTAAATCTGTTTTTGACAGGAAATAGTCAAAAGTCTTGAAGGTAAAGTATGGCAGAGTACTACTCATTTTGCCTGTCAGCTGCAGAATTTTTCTTTCAGTTACTGTTACATTGGATTTAAGACTTCTTGGTTCAGAATAAACTGAACTTTGCTGTATATAGTTAAGTGACAAGGTTAAGTTCTGCTATGTGAGAAAACTGCTGGTTGTATGTAGATAGCTGTCTTCTTTATATTGCCTCTAAAACTATAAGTAAAAGTGTAAGAGGTGAAACAGTGACATAAGATATGTATATGAATGACTTCTGCTTACTGGTGATAATGATAAGGATGATGATGATGATGATGATGACAGTGATGATGATGATGATGATGATGATGATGATGATGATGATGATGATGATGATGATGATGATGATGATGATGATGATGATGATGATGATGATGATGATGATGATGATGATGATGATGATGATGATGATGATGATGATGATGACAGTGATGATGATGATGAGGATGATGATGGCGACGACGACGTTGATGAGTTTTCTGCCCTAAAGTTGATTCACTTGGCTTTTACTTCATCTGGACAAGGTGGTGTTTTGTCACCTTCTTCACAGACAGTTAAGGGTGAGCAACTTTTTGAAGGTGGCTTGGATCGGATTCGACCCGCTGCCCTACAGTTGCATGGCAAGAATCCTACCATTTTGCCCCCGGCTTACTAGAAACCTTTTATACTGTATGCTGTGACTACCTAGTCTTATTTTTCTTTATGTCACAATACGATGTTATGATACGAGCTTTGCTTCGTTGGGATTTGTTTAAACCCTGATCTGTCCGATACTTATTGACAGACTTTTGATTTTATTTTATAAATATGATTTAATTCCCAAATGCATTTGATTGGTCTTAAGGTACATGCTGGGTTTAGCGGCAGTTCCAGCCGTGATCCAGTTTGTTGGGTTCTTATTTATGCCCGAAACGCCTCGGTTTCTTATGATGAAAGGAAGAAAGGACGAGGCTCGGCGGCTTTTAGAGCGTATCCGAGGTCAGGAAGATGTCGAGTGGGAAATCAATGAGATCGAGAAAGATGTGGAAGATTCGGGTTATTATGCTTATCAGTTGTTATATTATCACGGGCGGTCATTCATTGTGGACTGCAGAACTAGATTGACTCTTCTGACTTGATTTGGTTCTAATTTGGCTTGGATATGCCAAGTCAGATTCTCTGTGCATTATGATAGAGGCGCCATAGAAGTTTGGTTGATTCATTGATTGACTGATTAACTGATTGATTGATTGATTTATTCATTCATTCATTCATGCTAGTTCATATCTTGTGAGCCAGTTTGTTTTTAGCAGAGACAGTTTGTGTGTATAAAATGTGTTACATTTTTTGTCATTTCCAAAGTTTCATCTTATACCTTGATTGCATTTGATTGACATACCTTGATTGCATTTGATTGACAGAGTCTAGTATTTTGCGTATGTTGTCGACTCCCACGTGAGGCGCGCTCTTTTGTCGGCTGTATGCTCCAGTTTATCCAGCAAATCACTGGAATCAATTCTGTGATGTGAGTTAACTTTCACAGTAATGGTTTTCAGTGAGTTGCAGCATTAGTGGCCAAGTTGTTTATTTATGACACTGTGGTCCAGTTTTTATACATTCCATTAGACAAACTAACTTAGTGTGACACATGCTAATACAGTAATGTGGTCCATAAAGTTTATCTGCCCTTAAGTGGTCCTGGAAATTTCCTCTGCCCCTGTAAAGTCAATATGCCCCCAAAGCTTTTTTTGTTGTTTTGTTGTCTGGTTATGCTTAATTATGCCTATTATTAATATAATATTTAATAATATTTGATGATTTTAGTCGTTGTGAGTTTCAGCTCTTTTTTAGTGAGATAACATCTGTATTTTCTTTCAAGATGACTAATTGTTTTCAGTCTCTTGAATTGCAACTTTTACAGTGTCCATGTTCTGGCATCACACTACTAATTCCAATTCCTATGATTAGTAGTACAGGGGCAGGGACAGATCTATGGAGGGGGGACACGGAGCATTTTCTTCCCCAGAGCTACCCCACAAATTTCATTTGCCAATTTCTCGTCGCAGGGAAAAGTTATAAGATAAAGACACAAATAAATAAGTGGCAGAATAAAAGAGGGAAAGGAGCAGGACAAGACAGAATGGGGAATTATCCCTTCCAAGCTGAATTCCTGGATGCCTATTGTTGCCAGCTTCAGACTTATATAGGATATAATTGAATAATAATAATAATAATAATAATAATAATAATAATAATAATAATGATAATAATAATTGTCAGCTTCAGACTTATGTAGTATATAATTGAATAATAATAATAATGTTAATAATAATAATAATAATAATAATGGTGATGATGATGATGATGATGATGATGATGAATAATAATATAAATAATAATAATAATAATTGTCACTGACTTATGTAGTATATAACAGAATAATAATATATATATGTTTGAATATATTATTATTATTATGTTATTATTATTATTATTATTATTATTATCTTTGACTTATAAATGTAATATATAACTGAATGTACTATATTCAGACTTATATAATATATATATTTGAATATGCTAAGTATCTGTTTTCATAGGTTAAGCGCCTTTGTAGTAGTAGTAGTTTGCCTCTAGTAATAATAATAATAATAATAAAATAATAATAGTAATAATAATAATAATAGATTTCAGCAAATAATTGGTCATATTTATTGATGCAATTTAGGTATTACAGCGCCACAATTATTCAAATGTCCGGGGTGAGCAGCACTTCGTCTGCCATCTGGCTCGCTTCGATTACTGCCGCTGTCAATTTTCTCTTTACGTTCCTCGGCTTCTTTCTCGTCGAAAGAATCGGCAGACGACCTCTTACGTTGGTCAGCCTGACAGGTTGGTGTTTTTTGTTCGGGGGTGAGATACTGGGTGGCATACTTTTGACAACTTTGATTTGCTTGAGTAGTGTACTTTTTACCCTGTGACTTATGTAGAGCAAGAACATTTATGGCAGCCATGTTGAATCAGTTATTATGAATATTGACTGGTCGGTATAATTGTGATGATGTACTGTTGGTTCTCTGTTTTGAGACAACCCTTACCTGGGGAAACACTGGAAGCAATGCCTTGTTACATTGCATTAGTTGTTGTTGTATTACAATACAGTATATTATTCACCCTATCATTATTGCATAATGTGAGGAACTGCACAAAGTTATATGTTGTGTTATCTTGCTGTTGCACAGTGATTTTATATTTTTTATACCCACGGCAATAAGGGGTTAAAGATAACAATTGTCCTACTTCCTTCATTCTTTCTCTCAATCAGAGATCACCAAAAAATGATATGTGTTAATGTGACCGTATGTTTGGTAATTAGCACATTTTAAGTACTATATTACATAAATTACATTGATACATTACATTAACAATTTTACCATAATTTTTATGAATGGCTTAATGGAACATAATGGTTCTCACACTACCCTACTGAACCACTTTAAATCAAATTATTACTAATATATTATTATTATTATTATTATTATTATTATATGCTTTGAGATATTTATATTTTTGCATATTTTATGTATTTGTACTTAAATTTGTTCACTGGTTCCTCTTTTTTGTCCACAGGTGTCATGTTCAGCCTGATCTTTTTAGCCGTTGGCTTTCAGTTAGCTGCCTACAACTCGCCTTCAGTTGATGTTGTCGAAAGTGTGAATGAAACCGACAGCTGCAGTAACTATACGTGAGTTTCACTGTATCAACGTGATGATGCTGCAATTGAATTGAGATGATAAGTTCAGATTGTATTCGAATGACTGTAATGGCAAAACAACAACAACAGAGGGGGCTCCATAGGGGCCCATGCTCCCCTAATGAATGCTTGGCCCTCCATTTGCTCCCTGTTGCTTTAGTGCACTCATTCTAAGCAACTAGACTAGTACATGTTTATGAAAAATTGTTGGACCCCCCATGATTAGAAGTTGCCACCCCAATGGGCCCCGCTTGCTAAATTCTGGAGCCATCACTGAACAGCAAAGACTTGACAAAATGTTTGATAAATTTGCATTTGCTGTTTTAAAGTATAAGAATATAATATCTTTGTTTACCTGATGTGGAAATATTGAATCTTGCTGCCAGATTTGATTTGTGGAGTTGGCAGAGAGCAATGATGATGATGATGATGATGATGATGATGATGATGATGATGGTGGTGGTGGTGGTGATGATGATGATGATGATGATGATGATGATGATGATGATGATGATGATGATGCCATGATGATGATGATGATGACTGTTTGTATATATTTATGATATGCCAAATTCCGGCAGAATGGCCGAATAAGCAATAATTTCTTGATGACCTTTTTTTCTCGTCAATGTTGAATTGCTCATCAGCCGTGTTTATTTAGCACTGTCCCGGGCCCCCTTGTGCTCGATTTATCTTATACTGTTGTATTCATTTTATTGTTAATTATACATATTCATCATCGCCCGGGCCCCCTTCAGACTGCCGGGCCCCTGTGCAGTGCCCCCTTATAATCAAATGCACGTAGTATGGTTTTGTGACATTTCTTCATCAGATCCTGCAACAGTTGCATGCTCGACAATCACTGTGGCTACTGCTACGAGGCGGTAGTTCGCGACGTGGCTTCAAATGGGTCCTGTCTCGGGGTCTCTCGGGACGCGCTGGGCTTCCCGGTCCCCGGCCGGTCTGCGTATGGACGCTGTGGTGGCAAACCTGCCGGCGGTCGTCCAAAGTGGGCTTACGGTTTCTGTCCGTCGTCGTTCTCGTGGATGGCGACCGCTGGTCTCGTCTTGTATCTGGTCTTCTTTGCACCAGGTCTGTCGATAGGTTCCTGTAATCCCAGCTCCGTGTTTAGCCGTAGCATTTGGAGATATTGCGAAAAGTTTGCAGCGATTGCATTTCTAAAATAATAGCGTTAGAATATTGTATTCGTTTTTGTTTGTATTTGGAATTTTTTAATGTTGTATACAGTGGCTTAGTGATGGGGGAGGGGTCATATCGGTATATATTACCCCCGAAAATCAGTCTACCTTAAAGTTTTTTATGTTTTGTTCACCTGTGGGACATTAACCTATGTTTTGATTTTGAAATAGCAATGACTAGCTAAGATTTATACCCCCCCCCGCACCCCCGCACCCAATCAAATTCCTGGCTACACTGCTGAATAAGTGTGTGTGTGTAAATTTTTATTGCATTTTTATGGTAGGAATGGGTCCTATGCCGTGGACAATGAATTCGGAGATATATCCCATCTGGGCTCGAAGTAAAGGCAATTCGATTGCCACGTGTGTCAATTGGCTGTCAAATCTCGTCATTTCCATGACATTCCTTTCTCTTACCGAAGCAATTACGAGATATGGTTGGTGACTGCAGATATTTCTAGCCAGGCATTTTCTTGTTTATTTCTCAGGAAATAATTTTTTCTGTGTTTGATGTGCACAATGGAACGTTTGCAGTGCAACATCTAACTTTGAATGCACAATGTTACTGTACAGTTGACCTTTCCAGACTGATAATGTTATTCATGATATTTAACACCATTTGTGAATCCTGGATGTTTGTACAAAAGTCTGCCCCTCTTGCTAATATCCTTGTTATGGTTTAACTTATTATTATAATTCTATGTTTAACAAAATGGCCGCCACCAATCTGAATAGTCTTCATAGAGACTCGAATCCTATCGATATTCATCATTAAGACTGCCTGTCATTCATTTTACATACTTGTTTACTGCTGATCTGAAAAATTATTTTAAACAAATCTTTTGTTTTATAAAACATAACAGTCTTGTCAGCACTCAGTCTGCTTCTTTATGTATTGTCCTCTATCAGAGGGTTGACAGTCATTTTCATTGAATTCTTTCTATCTTCTGCTGCTCTTTTTAAGGCCCCCCATAGTTCATTGTGTTTGTCCAGTCAAAGATGTCATCCATCCAGCTTCTTCTTGGCCATCCTTTCCTTGTTCCTCCTATTCTACTTTTCATTATTCAGTACTTAATACATACTGTACTCAATACAGGCCTCAAGTGTCATCACCTGGAGGAAAGACCATGAAGTTCCAATGATCATGATTAGCCGAGGACTGAGATGGTGTACCTGCTTAAGTTAACCCCTTAACTGGGCAACTATTTGTAACTCAATGTAAAAAAATGGACGAGTGTTACTCGGGCACCCAGTTAAGGGGTTAATACGGTAAAGGTGGTCAATTCATTTTAGAAGCCTTGCTATCTTGTGTATTAGAATTTGACATCAAGAGATTTCTCTGTTGATTGCTGTTCGTTGTTCGTAGGTGCGTTTTACTTGTACAGTTCTTTTGCTGCCGTTGGTATTATCTTCGTTGCCCTGTGTGTTCCGGAAACAAAGGGAAAACCACTGGAGGAAGTGGAAGAGCTTTTCCGAAAACCTCTACCGGTGATCCGCTGCGGTGGTCGAGAAAGAGCGAAATACGAAAGTATCGTGAACGAAAGAAACTGAGAGGACGTTCGTGAAAGTGGATCCTAATGTTCTGGATTTTGATAGTTTAGTTTTGTTTGACTGGGATTTTGGTTGGTTGTTTTTTTTCAGTAAAAGTGTGTCCATTTTCTGAGATTTGCAAAAATATTGTGTGCTTTTATGATTGTAGAAATCCCTGCTGGTATTGAATCTTTCTTTGTGTTGTTAGGTACCTCAAATGTATCTTATGTCGTGTATTTTGTTGAGCTTCAAATAACTTACGTCAGATCAGGTCTTCGTCCTCCAGCTGTGTCCAGCTATTGACTTCTCCATGACATCTCTCCAAAGTTCTCTGTCCTTTGCTATTTCTTCCAAAGTCATTCGGTGTCTTCCATCAGTTTTTCCATTGAGGTTCATCCCTGCCATGTGCAGATCCTCTTCCAAACCATCCACCCATCGTCTTTTAGGTCTTCCTTTAGATCTTCTCCCCTCTGGTTTGTAGTTGAAGATTCGTTTTGGGTTTCTTATTTCTCCATTCTGAGTATGTGTCCAGTCCATTTCATTCTTCTTTTTCTGATAACTTCCACGATGCTCGGTTGCAGTGTTCTCTCTCTAACTTCTTCATTTTTTATATGTTCTTTGTATCCAATCCTTAGTATTCTTCTTAGCCATTTATTTTCTGTTGCTACTAGTTTTTTCTCCAATTCTTTTTTTATGGTCCAAGATTCACATCCATAAATTAGTATTGGTATTACACAAGTGTTGAGAATTCTTAGTTTTAACTTACGTGCCTTGTAGATAATAGTTGTGTAATTTGCAGAAATAATTATTTCTCGTGTTTGACATCACAATTTTGCCCGCTTCAGAGTCCAGTGCTTGTGAAGGTCTAATAAAAAAGTTTTCACTAAATGTTATTGTAAAATTTAAAAATGAATGAATCTAGGCAGAATAACTTGACTTATGATTGGGTTTTTGACGGTGCTGACTGCAGAGTTTATGAGCTCAATTTGTTGAAAATTTTTGAAAGTTTATTGCAAATTCTTGCATTTTCATGTTGTTGATATCTAGTACCACTTTTTGAGAAAAGCAAAATGTGTGATCGACCTACTGTATTTTCCTAAAGTCAATTCTAGATGCGTACAATTTCAGACATATTATATGTCATTGTCCCAGTTTGGATATTGCATGAGATCAATTTCAATTACATGTGTACTGGTTTTATTATTATTATTATTATTATTATTATTATTATTATTATTATTATTTTTGTCAAACAATTTTCTATATTGGCGTAAATGAGCTAAGAGCACAAAACAAGGGTGCTTTGACAACTATTATTATTGTTAATGTGAATTGTTAATGTGGTTTAATGTGAATTTTATCATGGAGTTTGTATTGTAAATTCTTCTTTGTTGTTAAAGTCTAGGACCAATGCACATTGATTTTGTTGCAGATTTTATTTTCAGGACTATTGAACTTGAATCGTTAAGATTATTGCTTGGCAACTATTGCGTAAATAAATCTGTTTACATTGATCTGAAATAATAAATTACATGCAGCATTGCCGATGGGTGGTTCAATTTAGTACAATGTCCTTAGGCCACATACGGTATAAGGCCGTTGGGGGAATATCTTTGATCATTATGGACCAAATATAGTAAACTAATGAACTATTGTGAGTCGTATTAATAATTGGGCAGGGGTCACTAGTGTAATGCAGTTGAGACAGCTAAATGTAATGATATTTAAAGTAATAAAATATCAAAGTCCAGAATATCACAAAGTCGGGGACGACTAAATGACTGAGAGAGATATCACCTGAAAAAGAGGAAAATAACAAGAGCACTCTTTCAAACAGTCCATTGATACCAAGGGCAGTCACAAGTGTAAAGTATTTGACCAGTTTTAGTTGTTCACCAGCTCACGACATCGATGCATGCGTTAGTCTTCAAGAGGGTTTTTAGGGTTCCCCTAATAAATTCGACTTGTTAGGTTTGAAATTCCGTTATTGGCCTACAAGAACTTGTCAAGAGCAATAGACCCCATGAAAAGTAACTTTGTACACAAACATTTCAGTGTTACTTTCTAGGTGCTGCCGCCAGAGGCTCTTGGGTCAAATACTCTGTGAAAATTGAGCAGAGCAGTGTATTTTTAACACGTTGTGTTTCAAAAAATAATTTATTGCTGCTTCAAGAAGTGAAAAACTGAAGAGAATAAAAATAAATCTGAAGTATATGTTATATTAGCTGTGAGAAATATGACCAGTATTTTTCTCTTGTTCTTCATTTAAAACAATAGAATTTTCTATTACACAAAGATTTTCTATTGTGGGTTTTTTTCCAGTGACATTGATTTCCGGTTAATTTTGTATGCTTCGAAATTAAGGAGAGTAAAAGCAAAATTATTTGAAAAGTAAGGTTTGATGTGGATTTTAACGTACGTTTTACGCCTGTGTTTACAAAGACATTTAAAGGCATTTGTTGGATATTATTTTTAATGCGTAAGTTTAAAATTGTAATATAGAAATAATGATAATAGCATACATTTATATAGCACTAGTTCTGATTGACTGAATCTAGGGTTGCCAGATCTCCCGTATTTTACGGGAAATCTCGTATTTCAGCCCCAGTCTCCCGCCTCCTTATAACTTGTTTGTAATATTGATTCACTACGTGCAGATGATTCAGTGCATTGGCCAGTGTTGTTTATTGCTTTTTCATAGTATTTATTCTATAGCACTGTAGTGCTGTACAACTCTAGCCATAATAATTAACAATGAACTGGACCGTGGAGTGGGCGTTTTAATCGCGGAAACAATCTCCCGTATTTCGACTTTGGATATCTGACAACCCTAACTGAGTCTGACCACGGAGGACGGTAATCTGCCAGACAGACTACCCATATTTAACAGAACAATTATTGGTATCGCCAGTGCTGCCAGTAGTTTTACGCTTAGCAAAATTCTCTAAACAGTTCTCTAAACAATTCTCTAGACTCTTCAGTAGTTATCACACAGGGCAGTCCCTACTGAACCACTTTAAACCTTGTTATACTATATTGTTAGAATTTGAATTATTATGCATTTTTATATTATATTAAACAATTTGCTGCATAGAGCTAGTTTGTAAAATATGTAAGATCTGAGATGAATTTAGTGAGCATTATCTGATGCACGAATTGCTAAAATTATGCTTTCATTTTTGTTGATCAGTCCAAGAATTTGAACAATGGTCTTGACGAATGAGCAGAAGCGAGTTCGTGATCTTCTTACAGAAACAGTGACTCTGCTGTGTAAAAATGGTCTTCAGTTCAAATCGGAGATTGGAATCGAGGCGCTTATTGGAATAACGCTCGACAGAGATGAAGTTTTTCTTGTCAGTATAAAAGAAACAATAAGTTCAGCTGAAGAATCTTCAAATGGGTCCTTATTAAGTCTTGGAAGCATAGGTAAAGCAGTTGACGATGCTGAATTTGTTGCCACCACAGACATTTTTAAAAACAATGGAACAAAAACACAAAAAAGGCCTGCTCAGCCAGCCGGTAAAGTCAGAAGAACTCGCAGAAATTCCAGGAGTAGACCCGAAGCTAACGAAAAGCTGTCCGTCTTGAAGTCGGAAACAGTAGTCGACGAAAAAGAAATTGCCAAGAGTGAAACTTTGGAGCAAGCGGGCATTGTTAGAACGCATCAGCATTCTAAATCTAGACGATGCAGCTACACGATACAACCGTCTGAAATTGAAATTCCTAAACAGTTTCACCATTGCAGCCGCAGCGGCAGACAGAACGGCAAAATTCGGCAACGAATCGACAGACCTAGTCGAGCTGGCGATGGAGGCACAGAACAGCAACGATTCGTGCATTATTGAAATCAAACAGGAGAACGTCGAAGAAGAGTACAATCCGTACACCGAGTTTGATTCGTTGTGCGCAAATTCCATAGACGAATTAAACGGCGTGGATTTGAAGCCGGACAATGAAAGGCCGGGTCTGTCGCACGGCTCCTCGAGAGATCAACTCTTTCCGCTGCAAAGAAGACGTGGACAGGTTTGTGAGTTCATATGTTGGTGGTGTAATATTTATAGTGATGTTGTTGCACTGGGAACAATTTCTTTCCATTCATCTCTGTTGATTGCAATCTCTTTTATCTGGTCCCAGGATACGCCCGCTGTGGCCAGGTCGTTTTGGATAGTACTGTATCTTCATATGTTTTCCGGATCTTCCTCGTTTCTTTTTCGCCCGGGGGTGGTATCCGTTGTAGTGAAATTTTGGGGTGTCTTTGATTCAGAAGTGAAATTCTATGCCTTGTCCTCCAGAAGCCTGCTTGCTCTTCCCGCAGGTGTTCTTCAACTCAAAATACGTTTCAGTATTATTTTGCAGAAGACTTTTTCTCCAGTTTCCACATCTAGTTGTATCTTTTTTCTTTGGTATTCTGATAATTTCTCCCAGTCTCCAATACTCCGGCACGTCTGACAGTCTCCAGCATGAGTTCAACAGTTGTGCCTGTCCTTCTAGTAGAGCTATTCCTCCCTCTTTCAGTAACTCCACCTGCATACCATCCACTGTAGCTGGTTTGTTGTTTGTAAACCCTTAACGGTACATTTAACTGTAACTCAATGTAAAATGGACGGATACATCCGGGATCCCCAGTTTAGGGGTTAAGGCTTTTTCTTGTGTCATGTACCTCATTTTGGGTGATTTATTGTGTGATTCTTTGCTTTGGAGTTTGTCTAGTGATTCTAGTTGGTTTAGTCTCTCTTTAAAGTACTCGATCCATCTGGCTTTTTTTCGTAGGTTTTTGTCTCATATTATTAGGTTTATGTATTAAGAAATAGGCATTGACTTGACGTGGTGCACAGCCATTTGCCATTGTTCTCTATTTATCTGGCATTGTACGAATACTTGTGCGATGGAGTGGAAATATTTGCACTTGCCAGCAATCGGTACTTGGAGTTCTATTTGCATTTTAGTACCCGAAATCTTTGATATCTGTTTTGCACTTTTGCACTTTCCCATCTCATCTCTCTCTCTCTCTCTCTCTCTCTCTCTCTCTCTCTCTCTCTCTCTCTCTCTCACTCACTCACTCTCTCTATGTATTTATATTTTTTCAAATATTAACTGATGCCTATAATTACTGGATTGACCCTTTTGCGCCGCTGTCATCCATATGACCTGTATGTTTTGAAGCTGAAATATCGGCCTTACGCGACCAAAGGGTTAAGGATTAGATTGATGTGTTGTTAGCACGTGGGGTTGTTTTATTTAATGCATTAATGAACTTCTAAAAACTATACAGTAAAACCTCGTTATATCGAAGTTCAAGGGACCGTGATAAATACTTCGATATACCCGAGGTTCGATATATCCGATTCCTGTATCATTAACACTGTTTTGGCGGGACCAGCGCTAAACTTCGATATAAGCGAGTTCGATATAACGAGGTTCTACTGTAGTTTATGGTGAGACGATTAGCAGTGCATGGTGGTGTTATAGAAGTGCCATGTGCACGTCTTCAAATATAAAAATGGAAGGAACGGACATTGTCAACAGAGGTGTCAGAGTGTAACTTGGAAAGTGGAGTTTTTAGACTACTGCTTGAAAGTGTCCTGTCACACAAGATCTGACATCAAATTGTCAGAAGATAGGACTATTTTGAGTGTTTCTGCATTGGAGATGGCGGTTCCAAATAAACTCAGTTGCAGTAGTCTACTTTTTACATCTTGAAGGTGAAAACTGTTGAGGTTGTGCTGAAGCCTATTCCATACTTTGCAAGACGTAGAAACTAGACTTTTTGTGTCTGCAATTCTTCTTGTTGAAGCACTTTTGAGTTGGGATGCTTTTAAAATACTCTTTAAAATGGTTAGAATACTGGAGGTACTGTGACTGGTGGACCGGTGGTAATATGTATATAGAAAGCTTGGCTTAATAGGGCTGGCTATGAGAAGCCATTGCAAAGAAGAGCGGGTATGTTATTGGATGAGCAGGCGAGCGCAGAAAACTGGTTTTAAATTTGACAGATATCGGACAAAGGAGAGAAAGGCGGCGCGCACGGCTGTTTGAGCAGATTTCTTCCCCGGGCTGTTGTTGTGATCCGCGTGCTGGTTGCATTTCAGAATTCAGAACGGAAAGAGGCTTATGCAACGGTGACGAAAATGTTATGCGCCGGAAGACCGGTTGAGAGAATTGCCCATCGGTGCCCGACGTGCGAGCTGGTTTTCCAAGACTGGAACGCGTACCTTCGCCACATCCGAGAACACCAGCCGGACCACCAGCCGGGACTGTACGGCTGCCCGTTCTGCGGAAAGTCGTTCGCCGGCAGCACGAACCTGCGCGGCCATCTGGCGGTGCATACGAACGTGCGAGAGTTCGCGTGTCATCTGTGCGAAAAGGAGTACGCGTACAAGAGAGATTTGATCGAACATGTCGTGCTTAAGCATGGTTCGGTCATGTCCCAAACAGTGTGAACAACTTGTCCAGCAGTTCTAGACAGTGGCGCTCAAATCAGAGCGGCTACGGAGCACTAACTCAGCGATTACTTAGTCATTTATTACTTTATATATCTACTAACTATAGTGACCATTTTATTTTATCACACTTGGCATCTGTAGTGTGATATTAACCCATATATGCCTACGATCCTTTATAAAGGATGGTTGATTTTTTACTTACTTATTTATGCCAATGAAGATTTTTTGCATTGCAATTCTATATTGACATCACTGAATAAGTGACCTTTTAAGAAAAGTGTTTTGGTTCTGAATATTTTCACATTTTAAATCTTGATTCAGAGTTGAAAGCTGTTTTTGTCACCTGTAACTATAGCTGACAAAAGGTATATTGTAATTTTTCTAAAATTTCACCATAAAGAGCTAAATTTAGTTCAACAGTGTGATTTGACATCTATTACTACTCATGTCAATGGCAGCTTCATCATATTTTCTGCACAAGATTTTTTAGGCGCCAGATTTATATCATCCTTTATAAAGGATGCTAGGCATATCTGGGGTCACACATTATACAGTATACATCAACCATTGGTCTGAAGGGCTTACACGATTTACATGCATCACATCACAGTTTGAGCTCTACCAGAGCAAAGGTTCCATGGCACACCAAGATCAGGGTCTTGGAGGGTCAGTTGCCATAAACTTGGCCAAATCTTTGCCATCTAGGCCAACTTACAGTCTGTACTTTGATAATTTTTTCACATTGCCACGGCTCTTGGATTACCTCACTCTCAGGAATATTGGAGCAACTGGCACTCTGTGTGTCAACTGAACGGACAGATACCCTTTTATATCACCATCTGACATGAAGAAGAAAGAAAGAGGACACTTTGACTACAGTTATGATGCAACCGGAAAATTCGTCATCAACCAATGGCACGACAACAGCCCTGTGACCATGGCTTCCAACTTGCATGACATTGATCCAGTTGAGAAAGTGAAAAGATGGTCATCAGCCCAGATGAAGGTGATAGAAGTTATCCAGCCAGCAACCATCAAATACTACAATCTGCACATGGGAGGCACGGATCGCATGGACCAGAACGTGGGCTGCTACAGAATTTCCCTCAGGTCCAAGAAGTGTGATGGCCACTATTTATCCAGATGGTCGATGTTGCTACTCAGAATGCTTATTACGTCAGCAAACGATCACCTGCAGATACATATTGTTGTCTCAATCATCTGTCCTTCAGACGAGATATTGCTAGCCTATAGCAAATGTTATACTTAGAGACTCCAACTTAGAGGACCGATTGGGCAGCCAATGGTTCTAGACAGAAGGGTTCAGTCCAGTGTCCGTTATAATGGCAAAGACCATCTGGTTTCATACACTGAAAATTATAAGTCAGCTTTACAAGAATAAAGCCCATTTTGTTTGCCTTGAAGTGCAATGTTGGCTTACACCCTAAAGACTGCTTCACTGACTTTCATCGAGAGTGATGCTAACCGCTTATTGCTAATTCCTGGTGCTAATTGATGGCTGACACATGACATTTGGAAGATTCAGTTGATGCATTTTTTTGTTTATAACAAATTTCCATGAAGTTCTTAAGAAAAATCAAACAATTTGCAAATATACAATGCTTGCACACACTGCTTCATGGAAGTATTAGTTTGACATTTATGCACCCATAAGTGCCTAGCATCCTTTATAAAGGATCGACATTTGGGTGGCCATAGTTTGGAGATCCGTCAAAATTTTTCAGAAAATAGGTTAGTTCCAGGCTCTTAGGCACAGATTTGACTAAATATTTCAATATAGTGAGCAAATAAAAAGTTAGGCATATATGGGTTAATATTTCTGATTCATAGTTTGATGTTTTGTCAGATATTTACTACTGGCTTACCATTATATTTCTTTTCAACTGTAATATATATATATATATAATGTAGATACCTTTAAAAAGATACTTAAAACATGGCTATTCTGTACGAGTTGTCTCTTACATTGTAATGAGTTCAAGCAGTTTGACTGAATGAGTCACCACATTAATAATAATAATAATAATAATAATAATAATAATAATAATAATGTATAATGTATTGTAATATACAATAATGTAATATATATATATATATATATATATATATATATATATATATATATATATATATATTCTTCTTCTGTAGTATTCTGCCCTTAGGCAGGTTTTGTATTCCACTTTTGCCATTCATTCCTGTTCATAGCTTTCTCCTTTAAGTCTTTATAGTCCTTTTCCACCATCCAGTCAAGTAGCATCTCTCGTGGTCTTCCTTTGGTCTTTTCCCCCTCTAGTTGTCCTATTATTTCTCTTAGGAGTGAGTCTCTCCTCTCATTATATGTCCCATCTAGGTTTTTGCCTTTTTCTTATTGTGTTGATCTTCTCTTTTTTTTTATAGCCCATAATATTATTCATTATGAAGAATAATATTATGTATGCATTTTTTATTGTAAAGCAATGCCTGGTTCTAGAAACAACAAATGTGTTTATGTATTTACCGTAGTGAAGGTATTTCATGATTTTGAGTCTTTGAAAGAAAAATATTCAATTTTTCTGATAATGTTATTGTGTTACGATTTCTCCTTCTAATTTCTTGTCATTTAAGTCAGTCACTGTTAAAAAAATTTGTTTCTGCGGTCCCAGCATTTCGGATTTTGAAAAATGGCAGTTGGGAATTTTATATTTGACCCCAATTTTATATATTACTGGATTGTATGTGGGGCTTAAAAGAGAATAAATGAAATCAAGAAGAAAGAATTTGCCATAAAATATCATATGTGGAATTATTTCATCTGTGAGGAAGGCAACTGGAATGCAGGGTTTAATCTAGGCCATTTCCAGGGGGAAAATTGCCCTTTCCCCTCGGAAATTTCAAATTCCCCCGGAAATTTTGGCATACTACATCAACTAACAGCAGCCCCTAGCAGAATTCCCCCTTCCGGTTTTGTCAGTTTTTCCCCAGTTTTGTCAGTTCTCCCCCCTGGAGTCCAGGAGTCTAGATTAAACACTGCTGGAATGCACTTCATCCATCCTGGATGGTGGCAGTTAATTGGATCTACCTTAGGACATAAAACATCATCATCATATCATTGAAAAAGAATAGATGTTTATTTTTGCACTGCTATCACTATCAGTATTAAAGTACAGGGTGGCACAAAAAACAGAACTATATTAAATGCAAACCTAACTGTGACTAGTCCGGGTTTTTTTTGCGCCACCCTGTAGTATTTGAGTTATGCTTTCTGGTGTCTTATTTTTCCCAATAAAGAAAAGAGGCAAGAGAGAAAGTTAGTTATTGATGTCGGTTTGAGTTCGACTTCCTGAAAGTTCGTATTCTAATCCGAACGGACGATCGCATTTCAGAATGTCAAATTGAATCAGAACAACGCGGCTGCGAAGAACGCAGGCGCCGGTAAGACCGCCGAGAGCGACGCTCACCGCTGTCCGATATGCGGATCGGTGTCTCCGGACTGGAACGTTTACCTGCGCCACATCCGGAAGCACCAGCCGGGACTCTACCGCTGTCCGTTCTGCGGAAAGTCGTTCAGCGGCAGCACGAACCTGCGCGGCCACCTGGCGGTGCACACGAACGTGCGCGAGTTCGCGTGTCATCTGTGCGAGAAGGACTACGCGTACAAGAAGGATCTGACCGAACACCTCATTCTCAAGCACGGCCACATTGTGTCGAGAACCAGCCTGGCCGCGCCTTCGGCTCGACTGGCAGGCTTTCGATCGAGAAATTATAGATCTGGAGTCGAGATTTTTTACGGGCAGTAATTGTGTGCTGCTGACCTTTGATTTTTTTAGGTGATTTCACACCGCTTGTTTATAAAATGACAGTTCCTTGGACTGTATCGGTTCAGATGTATTTATTTTTAAGTAAACAGACATTTTTCTATATTAGATAATTAATATTAAATTAATTGATTGATATTAGAGAATGAGTATGTATATAATATATATACAAAACACGGATTATATATTACACACGTGTGTGTATATGTGTGTGTATATATATATATATATATATATATATATATATATATATATATATATATATATATATATATATATATATATATATATATATATAAATGTATATGTATATATATATATATATATATATATACAGTAGTGTGTATGTACACATACAGGGTGCGATTTGTTGATGGGGAAGGGGGAATCTTCTTCCCCACTGCCCAACTGCATCCCCTACTGTTACATCCCCACCACTACATCCCCACTGCTACATTTCCAAACAGCTACATACCCCCAAGCTCGACATATCTCCCCTCCACTGCTCCAGGTCACAAATCGCACCCTGTGTACATATTAAATCAGTTTTGTTATAATGTATAGATTACTGTATTGGTCAGACAATAGTTGCTTTTATATGTAAGAAACTAGAATCCAAGACTGGTTGCATGTGTCATGCACTGTAGTGTGACAAATTTAGAAATTTTAACGAAAAAGACCACAGAAAATAGGTAATATTTTTTAGAACTTTCAACCTCAGTTTTGAGAAATCAAGGCATCTGATGTTCCAGTGATGTTGAAGTTGTATATTTAGCATCATATGTTTGGTTATTGTGTGATGGTCTTTCTACAACTTGTCAAATGTTACGATATTTCTGTGGCAAATCAAGATATTGAACCTTCCCATTGTTATGAGCAAAATTTATTTTAAAATGTGGTTGGTTTTCATCAATTGGGTCAGTCAGTCAGTTTTCATTATCTTATTCATAACTACTTCTTGTAGCACATATTCAGTGTTTATTCTAGGCCTTCTCTGGGGGGAAATTCCCCCTCCAAAGTTTAAACCCCCCCAAATTTTGTATATGTTGGCTGGGGGGATGGCAATTTTCCCCAAAAAGTGTGGAGACTCAGACCTTGTGCCCCCCAAACATTTCAAAATCCCTCCCAATGTCTAGGTGGCTAGAATAAACACTGCACATATTGTTGTCCAGCTGATATCATACATTTGTTATAATAATAATAATATTAATAAGGTTTAGAATGGTTCAGTAGGGTCTGGCCTATGTAAGAACTGCTACAGTTGTTATAATGGCCTCAATGTAAATTCGAAAAGTTGCAGTGGCTAATTTATAGTTTTGTTGTTTATATTCATGCATGGTTTAATGCCATTATTGTTTGTGTTAAAATATTTTTGTATTTTTAGTTGACTTTTGGTACATATGATTTTGGCATTTGCCAACAAATTTAAATTCCATTTGAAACTGTCTGATTAATGAAACAGCAGACGTCCTGGAATTTTATGTCTAATTGTTGGTATGTGTTGTTAAGTATTTGCTTTTTTTTTGGATGTTATTCATCATATTTGCATTAAATGTTTAAGGTTAAATAAACCAAGATGAAGGAACTATTTTATTAGCTATTCAATGGACAATTTCAAGCATTACTACATGCAGTGGCGGCTCCACAGGGGACCCGAGGGGCCCGTGCCCCCTCCCATATTGAGTGCCTGGCACCCCCAGTGGCCCCTCTGTTGGGACCCTATACTTAATGCTACTGTTGCTACATACCTAACAACAAATGGCTGCCCCCTCCCCATGATTAGAAGTTGCCACCCCAACGTCCCCCCCACTTGCCAAATCCTGGAGCCGCCACTGACTACATGATGACTGTATTTATGACTGTGCAGAGTTAATGTTATTGACAACGCCGAGAGAATACTGTACACCGTTATAGGGACAAATAATTTATTTGTTATCACAGAATATATTATTATTTATATTTATTATTTTGTTGATATGACTTTCCTAACGTGGGTGACTGTGGCCTGCTCTTGAAGTCAGTGGCTAAAGACTGGTTGGTTTGTGTAACATTTGAAGTTTTTCTAAAAGGCTTGGTGACAACAACAACACCGAAGAAACATTTGACGATATAAAAATATCATAAATACAAAATGGCATTATATTGCCAATGTAACTTTGATGAATGCAGATGGCTTCAATACTTTATACAGAAACCTCATGAATTCCTCACAGCGTCCAGTAGCGGCATTTAACACTTTTCTTTGGGGGGGGCGAGAAAATGTATTCGCAAATTTTGGGCCAATTTTTGCAAATTTGTAAATTTTTGACATTTTTTGCAAATTTTTGATGATTTTTGAACATTTCACATTTATTTATTTATTTAATGCATTAAACATTATTTCTTCATTTCCTTGGGGACCACCCATCCCCCAAATGGCGCCCCTGACAGCATCATACACTGTAGCAGAAGCTGTGTTACAATGGTGGATTCTTTCTACCAAGTTTCACTTTGCAATATTGCAACTGTATTAGTTTAACTATAAGGTTAGGTGAAAACATTATTATTATTATTATTATTATTATTATTATTATTATTATTATATATAGATGATGATGATGATGATGATGATGATGATGATGATGATGATGATGATTAAAGCCACTTTGTTATAATTGTGCTGATAGTTTTTTTCTTCAAAAATGCCACGAAACCGTTTTCTCAGCCTCTCGATCTGTGAGCATCCACTTGCAATTTTTCCAGTCACGTAGCCTATTTCTTGCTGTAGCCAAATGTTTCAGGTGTTCGAGTGAGATGTTCCAGTGAAGTGAAGTGGTGATACAAGAGATGATGTCCTTGCCAGTTGCCGTGAGGTTTGTGTCCAGGGATATTTTTACAGCCCCTAACGCCTCCTCCCCAGTGTTTAATCTGACTCCTGGACTCCGGGGGGAAACTAAAAGCCGGGGGAACTGACAAAGCCGGGGTGGTATAGTGCTAGGGGCCGCTGCAGTTAGTCCATGTAGTATTCCAAAATTTCCGTGGGGAATTTGAAATTCCCGGGGGGAAAGGGCAATCCCCGGAAACGGCCTAGATTAAACACTGCTCCTCCCTCCCCAACACCCTCCAATTTGTTTAGATGCCCGTTGGCGTGCTACCTTGACCCGGCCAAGACAGCGAACAGCGCGCCAGTGAGTGTCCTAAGAAAACAGGAAGCATAAAAGTACGTTCTTCTGACGGATATGGAGCTGCTCAACGAACGCATAAAAACCTTCAACTGATGGACATCGGCAACGGTAGCTGTAAAAAAACACGCACACATCAATAAAAAAAACAGGTTGTGAGCAAGCAAATGAATGAATCTTCCTTATAGTACACTTGGCTTGAGCCCCCATACCTTCTCCCCACCCTTGCACTTTCTGTGAGGCCAGGCTAGGGAAAGGGACAGATATAGGGATTTGCAGGGCGCGATTTGTAGGGGGGAAGGGGATCCCCTCGCTGCCCAACTGCATCCCCCCTACTGCCACATCCCTTCACTATATCCCCCACTGCTACATTTCCCCAACAACTACACCTCCCAAATCTTTCCCCCAAAATATTCCCCCACTGCTCCAGTCACAAATCGCACCCTGGGGATTTGTTCCCCACTTGTTCATCCAGGTTTACGCCTTTGTAGGCCTATTTTATGCATGCTTATCACTAACGTATCCAGGTTCCAGAAAAGAGGAGGGCACCAAGTTTTCTCCATGCCGACTATTCCAGATCCTTCAAGGGCCGTGGGGGAGCGTCGTGAGCCCCACCCCCACCCCCCACTTCAGCCGACCCCCAACGGCGGGCGACTGCCGCCCCAGACGAAAAATATGATAATAACAGATTCAGATCGTGAGATCCGGAGCATAGGCAATCAAGTAAACCTCCCAACGGATAATATTTTCATCAGTTTAGCACAAAAATTTCACGACCAACCTAGGCCCGAATGGGGAGGGGAAGGAAGGGGCGGCTCTACTGTACCCCGATGGCTATACTTGAACTCGTTTGGACAGTTGTTGAAAAGAATCAGACCCTCCTAAAACGTAATGAACGTCCCTATTGTTAGGGCCTATTCTCGAATGAAATTCGTTGACGGAACTACTGTATGTTCTGTGACAATGCTGAAAACAGGGATATTTTTACACGCCTAACACCCCAAGACCCCCTCCCAATTTGAGACCGACATCCCCCAACACCTCTCCCCCATTTTAGTTATGGGATGACCTTTTTTGGCTTGGCAGACTTTTCTGGCAGGGGACTTCCAAAATTTACCGACACCTCCTCCCCATCGATAATCCGAGACATAACCCTGACTGAAAGGAAAGCGCTGAGGCGAAAATCGCGTGTCAGTCTAAATTGACTCTCTTTTTGCTCGTGAGCGTAAGAAAGCTCTTGTCTACAGCCATCCTCGCTACGAGGATAGACCGCATCATGAACGAGCTTGTTGTAAGAAAACCTAGTGTTTCCTATACACGACATTACAGCCATGGATGCAGCCGACCGGAAAATCAATTCGAAAAACACTCGTCTCTCTCTCTCTCTCAGTGGCGGCTCTAGGATTTGGCAAGTGGGGGGGCCCGTTGGGGGCAACTTCTAATCATGGGGGCCAACCATTTGTTGTTTAATGTATGTAGCATTAAGTATAGGGTCCCAACTGGGGGCCACCAACTCTCAATAGGGGCACGGGCCTCCCTGGCCCCCCTGGTGGAGCCGCCACTGCTCTGTCTGTCTGTCTGTCTGTCTGTCTGTCTGTCTGTCTGTCTGTCTGTCTGTCTGTCTCTCTCTCTCTGGAGCTCTCTCTCTCTCTCTCTCTCTCTCTCTCTCTCTCTCTCCTACCGTAGCACTGAGTGACCTTTCCACGCGAGGCGTTCCTGATGCATTTAATGAAGATTTTCAGGAGTGGATTTGCCATTAATAGCAATTGTCGAGATTTAGACCCCGACGTAAAATGTAGAGTTTTATCCTTTAACCGTTTAACCATCTACTCCAGTGGTTTCCCAAACTATTTTCGGTCGATAGAATAGAAACTCGATTTTGCACTACGACTTTGTGGCCAAACCTGACTAAAATGGCTTGTATACATTGTCAATTCTGAAAATTATATTTTATTTAAATTAAATCTACAGATTTCTGCTAAACAGTTTACATTATAATTCCTTTGACAATTGGCGGGATCTTCCTAGAAATTCATTGCACCCCCACCAAGCCGTAATACAGAGGCGGACCCAAGGGGGCTACATATGTCCTCGGGCGCCGAGGTGAGGGGCGCCAAAATCGGGTATTTGGGTAAGTGAAATGCACAATAAAGAAGATGAAATACAAGCGACGACCTTTTTTGCTCGTCAGCACTAGGCTATAAGAAGAGGGGCAGCGTAAGAGCTGAGGGGCGCCGAAAACGATGAGACGACCTTTTTTGCTTGTCGGCAATGTTAGGGGCGCCAAAAGTACAATTTGCCCCCGGGCGCCAAGCACCCTAGATCCGCCTTTGCCATAATCCTACTTGGGACCACCAGTGTCGATTGCCGTAACTAAATTATCGGTCTCATTACCGAAATGATTGCATTCCGGTTAGTCACAAACGTGACCGGAAAGATGCATTCAATCGATGATGGCACTTTGAAATTCATCGCCCCCCCCACCCCACCCCGCCCCCAGACCGGGTCAATCCCGGATAAATCAGTGGGGTGGGCGGTGGACAGCCAGCCGGGGACTTTTGGTGCGTGTGGGATGTCGTCGAGTGGATACTTTGCGTCGAAATTGTTGTTTTACGTGAAAGTAAATCCAGAAACTGTCGTAAAATTGTAAATCGTTGACAGTAATCGCGGCTCGTTTGGCTTGCACCTACCGAACGACTGCATGGTAATGCAAAACGGAAGCTGGTATAGAGGGATTACGACAGGAGAAACAGTGCATTTCAACACAGGAGAAACCCTACTAAATCACTTAAAATCCAGCTATTATTATTATTATTATTATTATTATTATTATTATTATTATTATTATTATTATTATTATTATTATTATTATTATTATTATCAGGGTGCAATTTGTGACCTGGAGCAGTGGGGATATGTCGAGCTTGGGGATGTAGTTGTTGGGAAATGTAGCAGTGGGGATGTAGTGGTGGTGGATGCAGCAGTAGGGGATGCAGTTTGGCAGTGGGGAAGATTCCTCCTCCCCGCAAATCGCGCCCTGATTATTATTATTATTATTGTTATTATTATTATTTTATATTATTATTATTATTATTTTATGTTGTTATTATTATTATTTTATGTTATTATTATTTTATGTTATTATTATTTTATGTTATTATTATTATTATTATTATTATTATTATTATTATTATTATTATTATTATTATTATTATTGCATTCTTTTACCGTTGAGGACGAGTACTTTGATGGATCCTGTTTCGCGGTCGGATGACTTGCAGATGTACTCGCCGGCGTCCTCCGGTTGACTGTTCCGGATGAGGAGCATACTGATGAGTACCTTCGTCTCGATCTTCTTCGTGATGATGACCCCGCTCTGTGTGTCGGACTTGACCTTGTTGTGACCTTTGTACCAGTCGATATTCAGAGGAGGTTCCGGTTTCCCCGTTACGTTGCAGACCAGCTGGATCGCCGTACCGCGTTCGACGTACTCAGTACCGGATACTTGGATCGCTAAGAGCAGAAACGGGGGGAGGGGGGGTGAAGTTGGATAGTGTCTTTGTCGAAATTTCGACGCAGAGTTTTGGATTTTAACCTTTTTAGCGTTAATCCCGTACGTGATACGGGCAAGATATCAGTTTCAAAGCAACTAAATTTACGTTGACAAAAGCGGGAAATATTTGGCACTGGCGGTGACGTAGACATTTGGGACAGGTAAAAGAGCACCTTGATAAAAATGTCCATTTTAAGCAAAAGAGAATACCACAGGCAAAATTCTGAATGCCAAGAACTTTTGATATACAAGAGATAGTGCCCTAATTTTTGAAAAATCTCGATTACTAGGTCCTCTTCACTTGCCAGTCAAAAGTTCTAGCCATTCACACGTCTGCCAATGCCATTCTCGGTAGGTTGATATATAAGCAGTAAGGGCAAATCGCAAACGTTGAAAAGTGCTCAAAGGAATGAATATATTCTTATGAAATTTGGCACTAATGATAAAGATTGATGTATCTTTATGTCTGTAAAATTTCGTTTGAATCGGTGCAGGCTAAGCCTTTGGCTAGGGTTAGGGTTAGGGTTAATATATACGCAGTAAGGGCAAATCGCAAATGTTGAAAAGTGCTCAAAGGAGTGAATATATTCTTATGAAATTTGGCACTTATGACATAGATTGATGTATCTTTATGTCTGTAAAATTTCGTTTGAATCCGTAAAGGCTAAGCCATTGGTTAGGGTTAGGGTTAGGCCTAATATTTTAATAACGTCGTTTCGCCTCACAAATATATAATCTAACGCTTTTGGTACGTCATTTTCACAATTATTCTAACGCTAAGGAGGTTAATAAATCGCCAGTGAGCGATAATAGGGATTAGGCAGTAATCACGTGCAACATATCCGTAAAGACTAATAGGGGTCTATTTGGGGTTTAACGTAAATTTAATATCAACTTTCGTACACGTACATTCAGGGCCATATTAAGGCGGGGGCTGAGGGGGCTGTAGCTCCCCGGCCCATCATGAAAATAGACCCACCGATTTTCGAGATAACTTTTTTTGCTTGTCAGCACGATTTGCAGCACGATTTGGAAGGGAGATAACCTTTTTTTGCTTGTCAGAGATTTTCAGTAAGTAGGGCCTATAGGCGACGGCCTTTTTTTCTCAGCCCCAGGCCCACTCGGACATTAATCCGGCCCTGTGTACATTGATCGCATATATACATGTACGAGAAGTACTGTAAGTATATATTGATCGTTTTAATTATCAGTAAGTAAGTAAGTCAGTCGGTTGAGAAGACGTGATGTTGTGCTTACTTCTGATGTTGAGTTTGATGGCGTAGGAGTACTTCTCGTACTTGGTGCTGATCTGGCACAGGTAGATGCCCTCGTCCGAAGCCTTAACGTCCTGTATGATCAGGCTCCACTCCATCGTTCTCTGATTGTAGTCGACCGTGATCCTCGTGTCCGGAGCGAAAGAAAAGAACCCGATGGTCAGCGGATGGACCTCGTCCTCCTTGCGCCACGTCACCTGGAAAGGTCCAATCGTAAACACTTAAATTATAATAAGTTAATAACAAGTATAATTAATAATATATATTATAACGCCGATCCATGGTTCAGTAGGATCTGTCCTGTGTAAGAACCACTATGTTTCACTCATCCATTCATTCGCATTATGGTCTTGCTGTGAAGTGTCATTCCTTGCCCTTTTGTCCGATATATATATATATATATATATATATATATATATATCATATATATATATATATATATATATATATATATATATATATATATATATATATATATATATATATATCCATATATATATCGCTTCATATATATATATATCGCTTCATATATATATCGCTTTATATATATATATATATATATATATATATATATATATATATATATATATATACATATATATATATATATAGTCCCCGTTGCGCCATCGGTGGATGCTTCCGTGCATTATGAAGTGGCGCTATATAGAAGCTTAGTAAGATTAGAATAGATCATTAGACCTTGGGAAATTGGTCGAACCAATTACTATTTGCCAATGCGTTTTACGCGCTACGCTAATAACGCGTTCCACAGTGGAGTGGCGTCCGCTAATTTTGACCAGCGACGTTTAAAAAGCGAGGTATAGCTAGCCTACGCTGTCTTTCGCGGTCTCGTAATTGTCACGCAAATGACAGGACTAGTATAGTGTCACGAAATAATATGTCAAGCGAAGTTACGCTATGCCAAATACTGTAGACGACGACAATACTAAGCTGATTATAGGGTTTTTTCAGTAGCAGAAGATTGTGCCAAGCTTATCGAACGGTCTTACTTTAAATAGGCCAAGTTTGTTATTATATCCAGTGGCGGCAAATGATAGGAGGGCCGTGTCACTAAATGAATGCCTGGCCCCCAGTGGCCCCCAGTTGGGACCAAATACTTAATGCGACGACATACATAAACAATTAATGGTTTTTTCCCCCATGATTAGAAGTTACCACCCCAACGGCCCCCCACTTGCCAAATCCTAGAGCCGCCACTGATTATATCTTGACAAGAAAATTGGCAGAAACTAAGGCACAATTTTTCACGATTTCTCGTCTTCTTCCTTTAATGTATTCTGTCCTCGCGCGCCCTTTTTTTACTGGTCCGCGCCTTCTAATCCGCCATTTGTGACTTTTGAAATGGAAAGTTAAGACCATGGCTCGGACAACTTCGACAAGCAAAAGAAGGCTCTAACCAAATTTTTGGGGAGTAGGTGACGTTTTGGGAGGTTAGCCTAGGCCAATGCTTTGTTAAATCACTCTTCTTCCTTCTCACCCTAACTCCCGCTGTTCTCCCCTTCTTCGCATTTGATTTAAAATAATCGATATCGCCTTCTTTTCTTTTATGAACGTTTCGATGTCTTATAGGAATTCTAATACACTGATATCCAATCAATAAGATAAGGTATGCTCAACAAACAGACAGACAGACAGACAGACAGACAGACAGACAGACAGACAGACAGACAGACAGACAGACAGACAGACAGACAGACAGACAGACAGAAGACAGTTAAATTTAGAAGTGGGAACAAAGAGTAACCGAAGCTTATTCTGATTTTACTCCACAGAAAAAAACACAGACCAAACAGGCACATATATACAGAGAGACTGAAAGACAGAGAGAGACAGAGAGAGAGAGAGAGAGAGAGAGAGAGAGAGAGAGAGAGAGAGAGAGAGTCGGCGCAAGAAATGTAAGATGGAGTGTAATTGGGTAAATGCTCTGCAGTTTTTTTTCTAACGAATCGATAACCGAGGTAACGATTGGAGGAGCGTATAGCTTCCAAATAGATCTCATGTGACTATCGTCGGGCGAAGAACTGCATGGAATATCTTCCGTTCTTATCTCCTTCATCCAGTCCCTCTCAGTGGCCGACCAGTCCGTCTATTTTGCAACAGCGATAAGGCACAAACACACACCACACACACACACACACACAAACACACACACACGTACCAGGGGCGTAGCCAGGAATTTGATTTGGGAGGGTATAAATATTTTGGGTGGGTATATATAAATCTGAACTATAACCCACACAAACCATATAAACCACATATAACCACATGTAAATCACATAAAAAACTTTAAGGGAGACTGATTTTTTTGGGCGGGGGTATATATACCGATATAACCCCCCGCCGTCGCTACGCTAAAGTGAAATAATTTGAGACATTTTATGGATGCATGACACTTTATTTTAAAGTCTTAGAAATGGTTATTAAATATTTTATATTTGAGCAACAAATATTTAACATTATATTAGTTTCATTAATAAAATTTATGACGTGTATCAGAATCTTAATTATAAATATTTTGGCTTTTTGTATGTGCCGCCCGCCGAACGCAGTATAAGGTTTCATTGGGTCCTTCAAAGAAAAAGTTTGCCCCAACCCAGCGCGCTATATAAACATTTCAATGGAAGTATATTCTAGTCGTAGTCGTCGTCATCGTCATCATTAGCGTCGCCACGGGGGGCAAATGGGGCAACTGCCCCCAACCTGACCCCAGACCACCTATCAGATTCGCGCAAATCCGGTGAGACAGTCTTTTGTGGAGGGGCGTGTTGGGTGGGGTAAGGAATCTGACACGCCAGCCCCCTTTTGCCGCAACCCAAAATTCCTGGCGACGCCACTGAATTCAATATTATTGTTATTATTGCTATTGCTATTATTGCTATTATTGTTATTATTGTTGTTGTTGTTGTTGTTGTTGTTGTTGTTGTTGTTGTCGTCGTAAGCCTATAGTTGGAGACTTAACTGTTTTTGTCCCAAGATTCTCCACTTTGCACCTGAGTACCGCTCTCTCTCCTGGCCCGGCGGTGATGTTTCTGGAGGTCGACCTGAAGACTGGCTTGGCGTTGGTCGTATCTTTATCAACGGCGGAGGTTAACCCGACTATGACCCAGCCTAAACATCGCAAGAGCGTCAGCAACAACATGTATAAGCAGGGAATAAAGAATATTTCAAAATGACAATTAAGACAAACCCAGTGAATGTAATTAACGCAATTGGTATTTAGCACAAGTGACTGCTGCTGTAGAAACAATCCATGCAGAAATGTCCAGGCCAAAAATAGACGCCGGATTAATAATAATAATAATAATAATAATAATAATAATAATAATAATAATAATAATAATAATAATAATAATAATAATAATAACTGGATTTTAAGTAGTTTTGTAGGATTTCTCCTGTGTTGAAACCACTGTCGCTTATTATTATTATTATTATTATTATTATTATTATTATTATTATTATTATTATTATTATTATTATTAAAAATGCCTAATGATCCAACCGATTTACCTATTCGTATAGTGTGTAATGTTTGAAAAACCGAAACAAATTTACGGTTTAAACCATCGGCTGATGCCCCGGGCATTATGATAGTGGCGCTATAGAAGTTGCTTGATTGGTTGATTGATTGATAGTTCTTATAAGAGTTACTACAGTGGGTTTCACACAGGCCTCCTAAACCACTTCAATCGCATTATTATTATTATTAGAGTCACTTAGAATTTACTTCGTCATGTAGGGCCTAGGTCTAGCTGACATTGGCAAAATATCAACATTTCATTCGCGTACATAGCATCCACGTTTCCTCTAATCGCACGTGAGACTCCCCACCCTGATAACTATGCTGGGGCCTTACAGCCTAGATTTGGTCTCCGTAGGGCTTAAGTCTCTGTCGTCTGTCATGACCAAATTGCCTTACGCGTAGTGGTTGGATCTGTCATTCCAGTCATGTAACAAGCGGTTTCATCAGGACAGACGTCACTCCAGCCATCCATCAGCATTCTACGAGTGATTCGCCGTTGCAAACTGGCTTCCTTCTTCGGCGTATTCCCCATTCATTAGAGCAATGGGTTGTGCAGTGCACAGGGGGTCCCCGGCAGGGGCGTCATTGGGGGGGGCAGGGGGGCGTGGCCTCCCCAAAGGAAATGAAAAAATAACGTATAATGTATTAACTAAATATATAAATGTGAAATGTGAAAAATTGCCAAAAATTTGCCAAAAATTTATCTCGCCCTACAAGAAAAGTGTGAAATGACGCTACGGGTCCCCGGCGGTCACAGTGCCCCTGAAAGACCGAAGTCTTTTTATTTCCAAAATATTCAGAATGCAATTTGGAAGTCTAATAATTGACAACGCTTAAAGTAGAACTACACGTCGTGAACAACGTACATGCTGAAATATATGAAGGTTTAATATCTAATAAGTATCAGTTATCATAGACATACGATACAATGGAAGTATGAAACTGCGAAATATGCAAATACAGTACCTCCAAAGCGCCCAGCGTTTTTCTCTGAGATCGAAAGGGGTTTCCAGGCAGGGATATTTTTACACCCCTAACATCCCCAACGCCCCCAATTTCAGACAGACACTCTCAACACCCCTCAATTCTCAGCTATGGGATGGCCTTTTTTGCTTGTCAGATTTTTTTGGTAGGAGTTCCCAGAATTTACCGACACCCCCCCCCCAAAAAGGATAATCCTAGAAATAACCCTGTTTCCAGGGTCCCACCATCGAAGCTCTCTGCTTAAGGGCCCCCAAAACTTTGCTACACCGCCTACAGGTCTAAGTCCCTTGGTGGGTCGGAGCTATGAATAATTTATGTCTGAATTTTTTTAACCCGCAATATTTCCATAAATATATAAACAGGTGAAAATTGTCCCGCCAGTCAGCTTAATACTTAAATATCTGGAGATCTCCACTGCCTGTCACCTTTCAGGAATTTTAAACCGTTTTCTTTTGCACGGCAAGTGTTTGGTGACATACTTTCGGTAGCTGCGCCGCTGCGGTCACACTAACACTCCAATCCCCACTTCATTTGTCACAGGTTAGTTTACTTTAACCCCTTAACCGTGTATTTAACTGTAACTCAATGTAAAATGGACGGATGTATCCGGGATTCCCAGTTAAGAGGTTAAATTAGGCAAACATACATGTACAAGTCCGCCATGTCTGCTGTTATCTGGTCGCCTAATTACTCCATATTTTCCGCCTGACGTGCCATAATTCTCTCGACGCCTTCCGTTTGATCCTCTGAATCCGAAACTCCGGCGGCCGTGACTCTATAATCTCCCGCTCCCTAGGCTCGGAGGGCGCCCCAAAGAGGAATCGAATCAGAGAGGAAGACCCCGAACGGATGACGGGAAAATTAAATGTACGCGCTCACGACGAGGAAACCCACGCATCAAAATCGAGGCGAAGATTAAGCCGAATAGTGGCGGTCCGGTCCAGTGGCGGCTCCACCGAGGGGGCAGGGGGGGCGTGCCCCCTATTGAGTGCCTGCCCCCCAGTGCCTCCCCCCAGTTGGGACCCTATACTTAATGCTACATACATTAAACAACAAATGGTTGGCCCCCCATGATTAGAAGTTGCCACCCCAACGCCCCCCCCCACTTGCCAAATCCTAGAGCCGCCACTGGTCCGGTCCCCTGCATGATAAAGCCAACTTCTTAATGCGGCGGCACGAACTCCGCGGCAGCAGCAGCAGCAGCTCTGTGTAAGAAAAATAGTCTTTTAGCGGAGTTTGGGGGTCCGTCCCCTGTGGAGTGGGGGGTGGAAGTGGCTGGAGACGCCAACGCGTGTTCTGCAACGTCTTTTTGCACCCGAGAGCTGTGGTTCCGACGTGAGGGCGCTGACTCAGGGGCGTAGCCAGGAATTTGATTTGGGAGTGTATAAATATTTTGGGTGGGTATAAATCTTAACTATAAACCACATAAACCACACATATAATCACAGGTAAATCACAAAAAGTTTTAGGGTAGACTGATTTTTTTTTTTGGGGGGGGTATATATACCGATATACCCCCCTCCCCCGTCGCTACGCCCCTGGGCGCTGTATAAATAAGTCAGGCATTGGCGGCAGAATGAATCCCACCCCTCCTCTTAATATTAATAATGTTTTTTGTCGCCACATTGAACGACATTCGCAAACGAAGACGGTTACTTTCTCTAACGATCGCCTTTTCATCATCGATGTTATATTCTCGTCCGAGCGGAAAGGCAAGAACCGAGAACAAGAGCGAGATAAAGATGCTGAAGAAAAAGAAGAATATGATGATGGTGGTGGTGATGATGATGATGATGATGATGATGATGATGACGATGATGATTATGAGAGTAAGAGGAGAAGGAGAAAAAGTCGAAGAAGGAGAACAAGAGGAACAAGAAGAACAATAACAATAGGAACAAGAGCAAAGACAAGAACAAGAGAAACAAGAACAAGGTGAACAATAACAAGAAAACTACAAGAAGACGAAGAACAATAACAAGAAGAAAAGGAGGAGGAGGATGAGGAGGAGGTCTGAAGAAGGAGGAGGAGGAGGAGGAGGTCTGAAGAAGGAGGAGGAGGAGGAAGAGGAAGAGGCTAGGCTAAACAAACGGACATGCTCAATCGCTAAGCTGTAAGATTAAGCAACAAGTGAAGCCTTTGTATAACGAGCAGTGTTTACTCTAGACTCCTGGAGGGAAACTGAAAAATCCGGGGGGAGCGGGGTGAACTGACAAAGCCGGGGGAAATTCTGCTAGGGGGCTGCTGTTAGTTGATGTAGTATGTCAAAATTTCCGAGGGAGAGTTTGAAATTTCCGGGGGGGGGGGGAAAGGGCAATTTTCCTCTCCGCAAACGGCCTAGATTAAACCCTGATAACGAGGAGCCACATAGAGGATGTGCAATGCATTCGCCAAAATCTCCATTAGATCATCGAACGATTAAGGCTCACTTCGATCTCAGGCTCCACGACTCCGCGCAAAACAACAGAGAGAGAGAGAGAGAGAGAGAGAGAGAGAGAGAGAGAGAGAGAGACAGACAGACAGACAGACAGACAGACAGACAGACAGACAGACAGACAGACAGAACAACGCTAGCCCTCCTCAACCGCTAATACGTATTTTCGGCCATAATTTCATATTTGTGCGGGCGATGTGCGCACTCTTGACGATTGACAATTCGCTAATAACGATATTATTTTTTGGGAAATTGTCCGTGAAATTGTGCAATATGCTGACCAGATTATCGGGCGCGTAACGTACAGTAACGACATATCCCCGGCTCTTTTATTCCCAGGAGAATTGGGTTGACGGTTTATTCCTAATGTTATTAGGCGAAAGAAATGTTCGAATATGTAGGCTATATCTTCTGTGTGTAGGCCTAAAGCTCCCAGAAACTCTGTTACGCCAGCTCAAAGCTTAGTTTTGGCGATGTGAAGTAAAATTATTGTCTTCGGCTGTGAGAAACAAATACAGTACGCTATATTTTGTCTATTTTAACGTTTATTCTACGCAATTAACTTGACAAGGAGATGAACTGTTTGTACATGGATAGAACGTTGAATAGACATATACACTGTAGGTAGCTATTTCTGTGGCATATGAGTATATAGGCCTATGCGTATGTATATGTATGTAACTATGTGTATATAATATTATATATATATATATATATATATATAATAGATGCAGACAGAGACAGACAGACAGAGACAGACACACACACAGAGACATACAGTGATAGATACAGATATAGAGACAGACAGGTTGAGGTAGAGAGACTGGGGAAAGAGACAAAAAGAGAGAGACAAAAGAGAGAGAGAGAAAGACAGAGAGAGAGAGAAGAGAGAGAAAGAGAGAGAGAGAGAGAGAGAGAGAGAGAGAGAGAGAGAGAGAAAAAAACTTAGCGTGATTCAAAGTGGCATAGGAGCTAGCATTACTGCCTGCATGTGTGAAAGCCACTATAGGGGGCGCTAACGGGACTTGAACCCGCTCCGTCAGCCGGCCGCTCCAGCGCGCAACCCACTCTACCAGACAGAGACAAAGACAGAGCATTGCTTCTCGTATATATTATGCTGTAGTTGTGTCCAGTGGCGGCTCTAGGATTTGGCAAGTGGGGGGGCCGTTGGGGTGGCAACTTCTAATCAAGGGGACAACCATTTGTTGTTTAATGTATGTAGCATTAAGTATAGGGTCCCAACTGGGGAGGGGGGCACTGGGGGCCAGACACTCAATAGGGGGGACGGGTCCCCCTGACCCCCCCGGTGGAGCCGCCACTGGTTGTGTCCTTGTACGATGCTTAGAATATTGACGTGAACCCCGAGGTGCGACGCGACTTAGGTGCGATCGGCAGGTGCCCCCGAATCCACGCTGATTAAAGCATCGACCCCTCAAAGACGACGACGACGACGGGGACGACGACTGAAGATTGACCGTATTAAACAGACCCCCCCGGGGGGGAGTGGGGCGCTCTTCATCGCCGCCGCCGCCGCCGCCGCCGCCGCCGCCGCTAACATGAAAGACGGGTTTATATGTTATATAAGGCACGTCGTCGTCGCCTTAACTCTCATCTTAACCCCTTAACTGGGCATTTAACTGTAACTCAATGTAAAATGGACGGATGTATCCGGGGTCCCCAGTTAAGGGGTTAAGATCCAAAGAGAGCCTTCGATCTTATACGACGGAACTGTCTGTGCTGTAAATCGATCCAGGGGCCTCGGTGGATCGATACTATATTTGACGGCGTGTACTATCAAATATTCGATCCTTGATATCGATCGTATACGTTCTATACGCTGTGCTTCGCGACTGTATTGGTGGGCATCAAACTGCGCGACCTATACGCATAGAATACAGCCTATATACTACAGTAGGGCTTCGTTATAACGCACTCTGCGGGTCTGTAGAATTCAGTGCGTTTTTATCAGAGGAACGTTTTATCCAATGCCATCCAGTGCGGTATAGCGCATCACACGGTACCGTACATTGCGGTGTAGGCTACGTTATAACCGAATACGTTATAACGAAGCTCTACTGTATGGCTGAAAACTGGACGGTCGGCTGTCTAGGGTCATCCAGGCAGACGGGCGCAGTCGTTGAGAGAAACAGGGGTGATCAAAGAGACGGATTTAAAGGCAACGCGCGGAGAGACAGTCACGGTGTTTTATCCAGACTCCAGGCCTTTTTTTTTTTTTTTGAATTGAGGCTTTCGGGGAGGGGTTAATCGACTTAGTTGGAGGGGAAAAGACACAGTTCAATGCAAAATTTGTGTAAGTGCTGGGATTTGGGGAGAATTTTGAGGATTTTTTTTGGGGGGGGAATCTCCCCTCCTAACAGGCCTGTATAAAACACTGGCCATGCAGTCATCCTAAAGGACTAGTTGCTCTCGACGCACAGAGAATGCAGCGTTATGTGTTGACTACTGTAGTTGTTGTTGTTGCAACTTCGAGAACTATTCGCCGAATTTCCTAGCCCATAAACAGCCAAAACTAGCCCCCTTCCCCGGATCGTGGTCAGCTTAAATCGCCTCGACTACTGCAACGCCCTTCGGTTCCTAATTACAATTCAATGCGCTGTTTTGTCGACAAGAAAAAACAGAAGAAAACGAAAAAACTCGTTCGAAATGCTGCCCTTGTACTGTTGTTGTTATTAGAATATGTTTAAACGTGTGTTTGTTTGTGGTTTAGTCTCCCGAATCCACCCCTGGCACCGCCATCGGTCTCCGCCGTGGTTGGTCGTCGGAAACTATTAACAGACCCGAGGTCCCCCCTCTCCCCCCCCCCTCTCTGGGAACCCCTGGGCTGTTTCAATGCATCTGGATCCTTGTCCCCGTAGACCCTCTCTGGCGCCGTTGCCGTTAACAGGATCTGCGCCGAGATATGAGGTACTAAGCGACCACCATCGTCCCCCTCGGTTCTATACTGGTCATTCGCTTATCGCCTCCATCACACGACAGAGAGAGAGAGAGAGAGAGAGAGAGAGAGAGAGAGAGAGAGAGAGAGAGAGAGAGAGAGAGAGAGAGGAGAGGAGAAAGAGAGACAGGGATAGAATGCCATATTCCAGAGCAGTACACCGATCAATATAGTCGATCTCTCTGAGAACCAGTAGCATGCTTTGTGTAAAGCTTCAAAGGGAACGCCTGCCTGTCTGTCTGTCTCTGTCTCTGTCTGTGTCTCTGTCTCTCTCTCTCTCTCTCTCTCTCTCTCTCTCTCTCTCTCTCTCTCTCTCTCTCTCTGTCTCTCTGTCTCTCTCTCTGCAACGGTAAGCGCTGCCTTTTTGCTGTAGATATCCGGTCAATGGTCTACAGTCTGCACCCCACAGCGACGCTGGCATAGTGGCATACATACAGACTGTGAAACAGTGCACGATAGATAATGGATCTTGATGGTCTTTCCATTTTTCCAACTCACTGACAAATGCGGCCCTCCGTGAAGAGAATTTCTTCACTTCTCCAACACGCTAACCTGCCTATTTAATATAATAGGCCTAATATTTTTTTATTTATTGACTTTGCTTTTTGGTGAACGTCATTTTAATTTTAATAATAATAATAATAATAATAATAATAATAATAATAATAATAATAATAATAATAATAATAATAATAATAATAATAATAATAATTGAACATATTGCGCCGTTACTCGTTAATCTACGCCGAGGCCGCCAGCACCACGACTCGATCCCGGAACGGTCACCCATCCGAGTACCAGCCGCTTAACCTCGGTGGTATTCCAAAGAGAACCGGTGGCATAAACGTCGTGCTTTCTTTGACAGGCGAACGCCATCAATATATTAGAACCCAGGGAGCGGTGATGTCGGGCGTCGCCGCCGTTCCAGAATACCCCCTTCCCCAAAACCTTTCAGTTATCCGTCACTCGACCAAGCAGCAGCAGCAGCAGCAGCAGCACAGCACCGTCGGTCAATCATCCATCACCCCCCCCCCCACCACATCACATAGTCTGCCGCCCTCTTCGAGCGGTCATCTTTACGGTCTGTTTTCGCCGTCGACAAATCCGTAAATCACAGCGCCCAGTCTGACGTCTGTTCCATCGCTCCTGTCTCCATCTCTCTGTCTCTGTCTCAATGTTTCATTGTCTGTCTGTCTGTATCTGTCTGCATCTGTCTCTCTGTTTATCCCTATCTATCCATCTCTCTCTCTCACACACACACTCTCTCTCTCTCTCAATGCCTCTCTGCTCTCTGTCTGTCTGTCTGTCTGTCTGTCTGTCTCTCCTATTCGTCATTTTCCTCTTCTCCTCCTTCTCCTGCCTGACCTTTCATCGTACCCCGTGCTGGTTGTCGTGTCCACAGCTCCGTCTTCGTCCCGGTTTCCGTCCCTCGGTCATTCGCGGGGTCATGCGCCCGCCCGCTCGCTCCCCTTTCGCCCCCACATGGACAGCAGCAGCAGCAGCAGCAGCGACAGCAGCGGCAGAGGCTTCCCCTTCCCCTCCGCAGAGGCTGGTCGGGTCATTGCAAAGAAAGAACGAAAAGGTCGGAGATTTCACGTTGCAATAACCGAAGAGCCGCGAAACAGGAAATAGGGGCATGCAATGGCGTTTCTGACGACGCGTATTTTACCGTTTTAAAGTCCGGGGACAAAGAATCAGTCCGTGATCCATCCATTTGCTGCTGTCGTCAACTTTAACCGAATGATACAGCAGCAGAAGGGAACAGTGAGGTTGGATCAGAAAAAGCCCCTACGGAAATAATAAAAATAATAATGTGATTTTACGTGGTTTAGGAGGCTAAGTAAGCCTGTGTGAAAACCACTGATGTAACCACCTGCATTCAAAAACCTAGTTTATCGAGATAGCCTTTGAATCCGTTTACTGTTTCAACTGTCACTCCCACCTCGTCCAAACTGTTCCATTTGTCCACAACTCTTACACTAAAGAAATTTTTCTTTCTTGGAACAACCCTCTGCTTAAATAATTTGCACTTGTGGCCTCTTGTGCTGCTATAACAAATCACGTTTAGCCTGCTTAGCCTATGTGGCTTATAGGCCTACTACAGCCATGCATGGTACATAAAGAATGCCAGAATTTTTTATATTTTTTGGTCTACAGTATCTCAGCCAATTATAATAATGGTGGCTATACATTGCATAGATTAAAAAACCCCTTAAAATGATAGATATCCAAAATGCAGGTCCAGATTCTTTTTAGGTATCGACTGGGCTTCAATCGGTGCAAATATGAAAGCCCTACGACACCACAAATTTTCGCTCAAATTTCGAAAAAATACCCTGGACTATAGTCCATGAAAAATTTTCGGGCGACCCAAAAATTCATGTCGATATATTGCTCACATTTCTCTTTATAACCCTCAAGCGCCCCCCACTGATGTCAGAGGACTAGAAAAACCCGTCACTTTCCACCGTATTAATGTGTCTATATTGGCAATTACTATTTCTATCTCTATATCTTGTGTTTGTCAGTGTGTGCGTGTATGTGTATGTGTTCAGTGTGCGTGTGCGCGTGTTACGCTCATAATCGCCGTGTTAAATTTTTGCTTCTCCAGCAGCATTCGAGGAACCAGTGCAGTTACTGACAGTAGGAAAATGTAAGAAAATGCGACGCCTGTATTCCTTCAGTATGGTGCAAACAAATGTCAGGCTATAAGTAGACCTGTGCATAGCTAGAAACCAGTGACGTGCAAAGGGGGCGGTGGGGCGATGGCCCCAGGCATCCACCTGGATAGGGGGGCTCCAAATTTACTCAGAGACCTTTTTTGTTCGTCTGCACTTTTTCCCACGAAACCCCTTAAAATTATCGATTTAGTCCCGAGCATACACACCAAATAAGGGCAACCAAGTGCTTCAGCGACCTTTTTTGCCCCCTTTAACACCTAACCCCGAGGTGGCGGGGGCATCCAAATAGAACTCGGCCCCGGACGTCCACCACTCTTGGGGCGCCACTGTTAATAACTGCCAGGAACTATAAACTTAGTTGTTCAAGAGCTTGTTTACTGACCGCAAAACAGGCTTCCTTGCTGTTCATCCAGTATATGTGTATTATTGCGTCTAATGTAAGCCTGTAATGTAATGTAATGTCTAATGTAAGTCGAGAAACAAACTATAAGTTCCTCTTCTTTCTGGCTGTCAATAAAACCGAACCAGAAATAGAAGTAGCAGGACTATCAGACGTCGAAAGGGAGAATCTTTCGTATACGCTATCCTCTTCTTCTGCCACCCACCCCCACCCAACCCCACCCCATTAAATATTAAAATTGTGCTAAGATACAGCTACGGACGCAGGACTCGACGTAATACGCACTTGCATCTATATACGAGAATTTATATGTTCCACCCGAATTAAGGGAGAGACGTTGCCAACCTCATTCCCCCATCCTCCGACACCCCCCACCCACCACCGCTGAGTGGCTATATCAACCTCTGACTAGTCAAAAGAATCAGTCCCGATCCGGCGATCCCTACAGTGGCATCAATCGTCAGGATAACGAACCCTGGACAGTTCAACGGACGAAACAGCGTACGTCGAATACAGCTTCCTATCTAACTAAAACTCTGTGACTCGTTGCCTCGGCCTCGTGTGCGCACTGCAAATCCACTGCGAATTTTTAAGCCAATATTAAAGCCCCATCGTTTTGACCCATAGCCTGTCACCGGACTGTCCGGCCGATCCGTGTGCCGGACATCCTGGATCTGAGCTGGATCTTGAATGATGTTGATTTGCTGCGCCATCTGCTGGTGCTTCTGTGCATTATGAAGCGGCGCTATAGAAGTATTAAGATTAAATAACATTAGATTTAAATTTGGTTAAGATGTTGAGAGTTATTATAGTGGCTTTTCACACAGGCTAAATTAACCTCCTAAACCACATGAAATCACGTTATTATTATTATCATTATTATTATTATTATTATTATTATTATTATTATTATTATTATTATTATTATTATTATTATTATTATTATTATTTGGGCAGGTAGCATCTTGGGTTAATGTTCCTCGTAGTCTAATAAATAAAATGCTGCGCCAATAATAACGATTCTACATCTTTACAATCACTTCCCCATTGGACTACAGTTGCTTAGCCTTAAAGAGATTGAGCGCATACTTTGTCGTGTAGATGTCCACAACACAGCCGGGGAACACAATCTGCATCCATCAAGATCAACGTCGTGTGTGGAGACTGTAGAGTGTAGACTGTAGAATGTAGACTGGAGAGAGAGAGAGAGAGAGAGAGAGAGAGAGAGAGACAGACAGACAGACAGACTGACAGACAGACAGACAGACGTAACTCAATTAGGTTCGAAGGTCTCAATTCGAAGTGGCGATATGCGCGGATGATTTACTCGGCGAGTTTTCCGTCTTTCCTTCTCGCGCAATTCGACCGTAATGAGGAACCGGTTGGTTACCTCAGCACTAAGCCACCCTATATACGCCGACAAAAACCCTCTGTGACGATAGATACATCCCCGCTTCCCCCTTTTTTCCGACGTCATTTCCAGATCACAGTCGGCCGCCTTCTTTTTCTTAATTCGCCGGTCGAATGGTCGTTCTTTCTTTCCACCTTTGCGGCGGTGTGTCATCCTCGCTTCCATGGCTGTGTCTTTCTCTCTCTCTCATCCGCCACCCAGAGATTTTCATCACCACGGCTGCTGCTGCTGCTGTATTCACTGTCTCCCATTTTTTATCCGCGGATTCTTCCGCCGTATTAATGTCCAATCTCGTTCTATTCATGAGAACCAATATCGACGAAGGACGACTCCATCCAGTGCGCCTTCACTCAAGGCGCTCATCGACTCTGCACTAGGCCTATAGCCTACACTTACTAACGAGTACATGTACAAGTACATGTATTCCAAAAACTTAGAGTACAAGTACAAGTACCTGGCCTCCAAGTACAAGTACTGAAGCCTCAAGTACAAGTACAAGTACTGATCCTCATAGCCAAGTACAAATAGCAAGTGCGCTTTATTAACGGGTAGATGTCTGTCTGTCTGTCTGTCTTTCACAGTTATTCAATAAAATCGACACAATTAGCAACAAGATTTAGTCATTCACCAGACAATTCGCGTTGCAATTCACTTTACAATTCACTTTGTAATTTACTTTACAAATCGATTTACAATTCATTTTTGCAATTCGCTTTACAATTCGCTTTACATTTCACTTTGTAATTAACTAATTTAACTTTGCAGTTCACTTTTCAATCTATATTAGAATTCACCTTACAATTCACTTTACAGTAATTTTACAATTCACTTTTCAATTTACTCTAGAATTCACTTTGTAGTTCGCTTTGTAATTTATTTTAAAATTCACTTCTCAATTCACTTCGCTGGTTAATTAATGTTTTGTTTCAGGACTTAGGCTTCTAATGCGCCGCCTGTCAGTGCTAGTATCGTTGGATTTTACTTATTTTTCTGTCAACCATGTCAGCGGATCTTCTTCGGCAGCTTTTATTTTAAAAATCTGCGCTTAACTGACGCTGTTCTCCGTGGCTGCAAGCCATTCGTATAGAATTTCGAAGCTTGCGTCAATATTTAAGCAGTCTAACGTTGCTGTCGGTTTTGTGGAGATCTCGATACGAAGCCGGCGAAGGCGAATAAACAGTGACGACATTCGAAGCGCTGACAGCTGCGTCCAAGCAAAGAAGCCGGAGAGAGGGGGAATGCCAGATTTTTGGTCTGTCAACGCCTTTAAACCACTCAAAATTAGTTAACTATCATCATCATCATCATCATTATCATCATCATCATCATCATCATCATCATCATCATCATCTAATAGCTTTGCCTATCGCCCTTCAAGAGTCGGGTCCCTTAAAGAGTCATTCTAAAATGTTTCTCGTAATAAAGTGGTTTCACACAGGCTAACTTAGCCTCCCAAACCACTTTAAATCACATTATTATTATTATTATTATTATTATTATTATTATTATTATTATTATTATTATTATTATTATTATTATTATTATTATTAGCTTACTACTACTACTACTTTACTACTACTACTACTACTACTACTACTACTACTACTACTACTACTACTACTACTACTACTACTACTACTACTACTACTACTACTACTACTACTACTAGGGCCTACTACTACCACTATTGTAACATCAAAGAAAGACATGGTGCCATGATGAAACGAAACGTGCTTATGCGCTGCAATGGACTGCATGCGTAGATTATGACATACGTGACGCGCTTTATGGTTTTGTGCGAAGCAAGTTTGACAAAGGTTAAGTAGCCAGTCGACGACGTTTGGCCTTCGTCATGACTGCGAAATGATATGGTTCTCGATTGATCGCTATATGAGGCTGTGAGCCATGATCGGCTGTCTGGTTCGTTTCCATAAGTCATCTGCTACAGCACGACTGTAGTGTATAGTCATTCAACTGTACATGGACAGCCGCTTTTTCTCGATTCTCTTGTAGACCTGTACTCGTGAGGCGTTCCCCCCCCCCTCTCCGAAAAATAAAAGCTGCTGTATTGAGTTGCGTTCGGTGGCTTCGCGTTTTCTCCTCGAAAGCGACTGATTCGTTTCGTCGCATGATTTTACCCAGTGCTGCTTGCCGTTTGCCCGGAAACTAAATTCGTCGCTCGGAGACAACTGAAGCCAGGTTTACTGCGAATTCCAGGCCCCCGATGCAAAGCCTACAGACTGACATTTTCTGAGCTGCAAACATTAGTACGTTAGTGGCGTAGACAAAGGGGTGTGGGGGTTAAACCCCCCATTGAGCGCCGACGAAAAAATTGTTTTAATGTGTTTCCATGCATTTTAAATTTTCGGACGCGGTTTTGAGGGTCAAACCCCCTTGGGCTGCTGACCAAAATTTTTTAAGCTCCATAGGCGTGACGACCTTTTTTGATTGTCAGCATCTGAAAGGAAAAAAATTTAGAAGGAAAGACACATAGGATGACCATTTTTTGCCTGCCAAGACTTTTCGAAAGTTGGTTACGGTCAAAAGTCAAAACCAAACCCCCCTTCCGGAAATCCTGGCTACGCCACTGGTAGGCCTAAAGTAACCTACTAGAGGGCAGGAGGGAAAATTATTAGATTACACAGCAAGTCGTTTGTTTGTCTTGTTGATGCGAAAATCAGAAGCGAAGATAAGGTCATTTAATAATAATAATAATAATAATAATAATAATAATAATAATAATAATAATAATAATAATAATAATAATAATAATAATAATAATAATAATAATAATAATAATAATAATAATAATAACAATAATAATAATAATACTAAAAATAATAATAACAATAATAATAATAACCTGGCACCGACTAGGGTGGCATATCGCACATATAGGGCACCTAACAATTATTGCAGATACAGTAAATAGGCTTTGACGTGGCACAAGTCACTGTTCCGGATAAGTGCAAACAAACAGTGCAGTTTTCAGTTCTCGTTTAAGTTCTCCTAGTTTATGGTGCGCCATCATATTGCTACGATACCGCGCATTCGAATCGTTGCATAGATCTAACTATAGACGACCCACTATATAATTATTAGAGTTGACGCAGCTCATTATTTAGAGCATACTCGATGAGCGACCATCGGCTTCGGTTGTGTTATACTGTTATACCACGCTCTTTGTTACAGTACTAACAAATTTCCTGACCAAATTTAGTGGTCGCATTTTGTTCAATAAATGGTCCCCCAAAATCTGGATTACGACCCCTTGATCCCGCTCACGACAGCTTGTATTGTCAGAATGACATGTCGCCCAACATTCTATAGCCTAAACTAAATGAATGATTAGATCTACAGTATGTTAGGAGTCAAGAATGGTAAAGGTCTAATATCGAATGTTTAGGCCTAACTATGGTCACCGTTATATAGGCCTAAAACAGTTTATAAAGCGCCCTTGTTAGGCTACCCAGAGAAGAGGCGTAAACTTCTATTAGGTATCTATAGACTCGACCCCACTCCCCCACCCCACAACTTTTTGAGAGGTCAGCATAGGTAAGGGGGAAATATATGGGTAAGCTATGAATTCTTTGATGATTTACCGACAGACTTACCTATTACTTTGAGCGCCGTCATAAAGAAAACAGCTTTGGTGTTCAGCGTCTTGTCCATGGTCTCTCTCTCTCTCTCTCTCTCTCTCGCTGTATTTCATCCAACGAACCCGAGGGTAAGCTGAGCGTTGGCGATTCAACGCCGATTGGAGTAAGAGACTCACGAACCCTATTTTCCAGACAGGTCAACACACGAGGGCGGCATCGTGTCCATCGAACGACCACAAGTATATATAGGCATACATATACCTAATATACATACAGTATATTCCGACCAAGTACCGAAGCAGTGGGCCTAGTAGCCTTCGGATTGTGCAACGAGCAACGATACTTAACGACGGCGTCGACGTCGCCAGCGAGAATCCCTCAGAACAACCCCAAGACGTCCGAAGAAAATAAAGCCCTTGGCGTCGCCGAGGATTAGTGGGGGATCGGGGTGGGGGAGGGTCGTCCTCTGCTTCCAAATTCCTCGTCAGTTTCCCTGGATCTGCAAAGGCAACGCAAGTTGCACAACGGCGTCCGCGGTCACGTCGACGGAGAATCAAGCGACAACTGAGCGGCGGTCCTTATATGGACCTCCTCCTCCTCCTCCTCCTCCTCCTCCTCCTCCTCCTCCTCCTCCTCCTCCTCCTAGTCGCAAGGAAGAGGAGGAAGAAACGGAGAAGTAGAAGGAGGAGGAGGAATAGGACAGGTCTTCTTACGCAGCAGCAGCAGCAGCCAGCTACGACCGCCGGGCGATCGAGAATTCAGGGCCTGAGACGATCGGGGCACTACACTGGTGGCTTCGAAAATTCGGCAAAATATATACATACATATACAGTAGTACACTGTGGTCCAATGAATCCTGCACCATTTTTATTTTGGCTGTAACTTTGTCAAATTTTGACCAATCTTGAATTTTAAAAACTCGGTAGGAAAACTAGGAATGTAGCTGAAAGAACCCCCAACACACATACGCTCAATGGATGCAGCCGTTTATAGGATAAACCTACAAAATATTATACGGAGACCATTAATTATAATGACTTCCTGAACGCTGGACGTGTGCGAAACTGTCTCTCAATTTGCAGTGGCGGCTCCACCGGGGGGCAGGGGGGCCCGTGCCCCTATTGAGTGCCTGCCCCCCAGTTCCCCCTCAGTTGGGACCCTATACTTAATGCTACATACATTAAACAACAAATGGTTGGCCCCCCATGATTAGAAGTTGCCACCCCAACGGCCCCCCACTTGCCAAATCCTAGAGCCGCCACTGCTCATTTGTAATGTCACGTTTCTTGACTGCAATCGGGGTGTAAATTCGGTCAGAGTGTGGTCAACTGGTGGTGCCACTGTGAGGAATTCTGTGACGATTATCTGCATTTGAAGTTCCGCGAAGAAGAGCCTTGCACACGAGTTAACTGCAGCCTTGCTTAATTAATTAACCCCTTAACTGGGAATTCCGGATATATCCGTCCATTTTACGTTGAGTTACAGTTAAATACACGGTTAAGGGGTTAACGGGACTTGATGCTGCAGGAGATCCTTCGTGTCATCCGCTCACCGACATAGCTAGGCTTACTGCTGCCAAATTTATACCATGTAAACGATTAATTATACTATGCGCTTTGTTTCGTGACACGCAATTTCTACAAATAAAATATGTCGCCAACAACCCGAACACGCAGGGCCATGTTAAGGCGGGGCTTGAGGGGGCTGAAGCTCCAGGCCAACCATAAAATATACAGGCCCGCCGTTTTTCAAGTGACGACCTTTTTTGCTTGTCATAGATTTTCAGTGAAGGTGGCGGGAAATTTTACAGGGGACAATTTTCAAATTATGGAAACGACGACCTTTTTGCTTCTCAGACCCAGGCCCACTCGGACCTTAATCCGGCCCCGCGAACACGGGCGTGTAGGGGGTTCCTTTAGCTATATTCCTGGCGAGTTTTATCCAGATTGGTCAAAATTTGACAAAGTAGTAATAGCAAGAATAAAAAGGGTACGGGATTTATCGGACAACAGTGTACTGTATATGAGGAGACCAGATGGACGTCAATGCTATTGCGTCTAGAGAGCAGAGGCAACGGCGGCTTGGAGGCCCGGTATCGGCGGCGGTGGCGGCGGCGGCGGCGGCGGCGGTCACCGGCCATGACCTGGAGGCCGCGGCGGAATCGGCCGTTGATGATGCTGATGAGGCAGCGGCAGCAGAGGCTGCGTCGGCCGCTGCTGCTGCTTCCTCCTCCTCCTACTCGGCAAGTAGGCCTATCATTCGGTCTCTTCGTCGCATCGAGTTGATTGGCTGATTGCATCTCCTGCGTCGAAGACGACGACTCGCAATGGCCGAGCCTTTCGAAGGTTCGCAGACTGACCGGCAAAGATGAGTCGTCGTCTTATGTTCTTTTCGGAGTCAGGATGGCGTTTGGGGGAGAGGGGGCTATGCAGGCAGCTCCCCCCACCCCAACGGCACGTGCCGTTTTGTGTTTCGTGCAGTGTTTATTCTAGGCCTGTTTTTTTTTGGGGGATTCCCCCTCCAGGTTTTAAAATCCCCCCAAATTTGTATATGTTGGCTTGGGGGATGAAAATTTCCTCCAAAACGCGTGGAGAGACAAATCTTGTCCCCCAAACATTTCAAACTCCCCCCCCCCAAATGTCAAGGTGGCTAGAATAAACACTGTTCGTGCAGTTCTGTCCATTTAGTTCCTTATTCTCAACTGGAAAGATTTAAATGCGTCGTTTTTCCCATGGAGGTATTATCCCTGGAGACGGCATTACTTCATTTCGGTGAAGCCGACTAGCTGGGAAATTCCCAGACGGCAGCTACAGTTTGGGTCTACCAAGATGGCCGTTAACCATGTATGTAGTATATTTAGCCTACGCGCTACTGGCTTCACGCAGCCTGGGCTAAAAATGACGTAATGCCGTCTCCTGGGATCATGCCTGGAATAATACCTCCATGTTTTTTCCACGATGATCAGCAAAACATGGCAGATGCAGTGGCGTCGCCGCGTCATCGGGCTTTTTGGGTGTTGACGCAGAAGCTTTATTCAAAATGATGCAATAAGTCTATATTTTGGGTTAAAGCCTCATTAACCATGAAGGGCACCAGAAGTTGGGGTGGGGGTCCCATTCGGACTAGGACCATGTGGAGGGATTTGAGAAAAACTGATTAGGGTAAATTCACCAATTAATGGCCACCAAATTTTTTACATGAAAGATTTTGGAAAACACTGCAGTAAGTTGCACCGTGGAATTTGCAGTCTTCCTAAACAGTGTTTATTCTAGGCCTTCTCTGGGGAATCCCCCACCCCGTTTGAATTTTCTCCCCCCCCAAATATTTGACATTTTGGCAAGTAGTATGACCTCCCCTATGTCTGCTCCCCACCCCCAATGTCTAGAATAGCCACTGTTCCTAAAGGTCATGATAAAGTGCTTGCAAATCATATATCATTCTTTAGAAATATATTGTCTGTTTAGATCTATGTTGACTTGGCTGGAGGGAAGAGGCAGTATATAAGGCAATTTTTTCATTGTCATTAATTTTATACAATTTTAAGGTTCGCTGTCTCAACTTCCACATTGGATACTCTATTATAGCCACTGTCTCTTGTACCCTACAACCGATCGTCTTACAAAGGGGGAGAGGACTTTGATATGTCAGAACAGATTACATATATTATTAAATCTCATTTTTTTATCTTTACATGTGTACCTACTAGAGAAACATTCTTCATAGGGAATTGCATTGCTTAGAAAATGTTCTGAAATACGAATAACAAGTCATCGAAAACAATCAACGCCAAACTGTATTTATGCAAAATAACTCAGTTCTCTCACATGCTTAATAGACAAATTAAGACCAAAAATTCCAACAAAGTAGATCAGTATTGCAAGAAAGCCTTTCCTAGTAGAGGTCGGTGGTTAAACACAAACAAATGTTCACTGACTTCACAAATGTGGTCAGTGGTCAGCTTGTTTTGGCCCTTCCATCCCCCCTGAGGCGTAAGTAAGTCGGCGCCCATGCTCTGTGCTATAGAAAGTTTCTGCAAAGGTCAGCGCTCAAATGCATTGAAACATCACACATCAAAACACACAAAGCAATGAAAATGTTTATTTGAAAACCATTGTGTTATCAACAGATTTTACAAAGCAAAATAACCAAAACAATATATATATATGTTTTCTTGAAAACCGTTTGTATATATATATATATATATATATATATATATATATACTGTTACTGCACAGCATGAATGAGAGCAAGAATATGAGACTATAAATTAAGTTGTTCCAAATGTCCCTCTAACAAACCCACTATCCAGTTATTTCACCATGGCTGCATTGGATTGGGAGCTATTTATTGGATTGGGAGCTATTTTCAACAAGTTTCTCTACATTAGTAATCAGATTGCATCCATCCAAGAACTTACCGTGGTTCAGCATGTCTAGGCCAACTCAGCTCAGAGAAGTACCAGTGCAATATTGTAACTATAACATTTCTGATACTGGACCTCATTGGTATCAAGTATCAACAAGACACAGGTTTCTTTTCTTTTGAAACTCAAATATAAAATCTGAACCAAAAAACCTAACCAGACTGGGTTTAGTTAACAGGCGGTTCAAATAAGAGGCTATTTATTAAACTGCTGACGTCAGCGATTTTTGCAGCATTAACAAAATTAAGGCACAGAAATTTCATTTAGGTAACACTTCTAATTAATTGTCATCTAACTCTCACTTATACAGTAACTCCCCCCCCACACACCAACTATTTAGCAGATCTAAATAACAGTAAACCAATCCAATTTCAAGTCATGGAGGAGGCACCTAAGTTTTATTGCCCAGTTAAGCACGACTATAAATATGAAAAACAGGAAGTATTTAATATCCGGACATTTATTTCAACCAAGACAATCTTATAATGTCCATCCACCCAAAGATCAATCAAATAGCCAATCTCACATAAAGGTACCATGAAAGGCAGCTATATAATAAGCTATATGACCTCTAATGCCTATAATGAAAAAAAATTTGGGACTCAATAAGAACTCAAATGCTCAAAACTCAATGAAAAATATCACACAACTACAACAAATAACTCAAGACAACCGAAATAAGGTAATAAAATTAAAATATTACAGAGAACAAATACACGAGCAGAGATAAGATCAGTATGAGAAAGATCCGTTTGGAGGTGAACCAGTGTTATCTACGAGATCGGTTAATCCATGGCAAGGACTTTCACTTCTAGAGTGACTAATAACGCTAATATGCTACATTGAAATAAAGTATTCCCTTAAAAATGCTCTACATAAGCCACAAAAAAGAGATTTTTATCTTCAACTGGGACAGAATTGCTCAAAATCATGGATTGCCCATTTTTGCATAAAGTACACCGATGTCATTACATGAATATTAACTGGCATTAACATTGACCATTTGGCGAATCACGTTTCTTTGCTGCATAGACGAACTAAAGGATCCTAAAAATAAAGCACAATCATTTTAATTAATTAAAGTAATTAGTAATTAATTAAAGTAATTAGTGATGTTTGTCTCCAAGGCAAACTCACGCATTACAAACCAATGCTGTATCAACACTATTCACAGCAGCACAGCATCAAGCCCAAAACTAAAATCTCACTTGAAGTTCAAAAATAGAAAACAGCCTTTACAATACTTTACACTTACAGCCTCTACACTTTTGTAAAGTGCTCTCGTCCACTGCCTGAGCTTTAAGATAGCGCTATATAAGTTGTCGCTCTAATAATAATAATAATAATAATAATAATAATAATAATAATAAAATACATTCCACCGACTACTAAATCAAAGTTGAATGTTAGAAAATCCATTCCATTCACCATAATCATTGTTCCTTTCCCGTGACGCTAGCATGCGATCAACAATATCAAACAGACATGTTTCTCTTGGAAAATCGTTGTCAACCAAATTAACGATGCAGTAGTGGTCAACGATGTGCTGAATGACAGCGCATGACTGAGATCCTTCGCTGTAAAGTTTTCCCCAATCGTCAATCCACAATCCAAAAGCCTCATCCTGCAACACACCAATACCAGCTTTATCTTCCTAAGAATTACGCGTTTCTCAAGGACAAATCTCTTAAATATGTTGAATTAACCCCTTAACTGAGTATTTAACAGTAACTCAATGTAAAATGGATGGATATATCCGGGGTTCCCGGTAAAGGGTTAATTATCAACACAAATCTTGGTTCGGTGGTGTGAAATTATTTTATTTTTGCAGTCACATCTAAGTTGGCATGGAAACAGATTACAGTAAAGGACAGGCAAAAGTGGACTCCAGACCAAAAAAACATCATACTTGGAAAAATCCATAAGGAATTCTGCAGCCATCACAAGCCAAAATATTTGGAAAAATGACCAAACGCCAATTTCTTTGTCTATCAAAAAGAAAATCTTGCAAATGCCTTGGTAACGTCAGTATTAATGAAAATAGAGTAAAAACTATTTTACTTACTTTCCAACTTTTAAACGCAACCGGATCAACAACGGTGGGCTGGACAATTTCCTTTCCCGGAAATATTCCCCACGTCACGGCAATTGGCTGTAGCTCGGGACAGTTCGTATAATCAGTGCCGCACTAAACAGAAATGCACGCATAGCCATTAAATTTGCACATGCCATCAGAAAACCAGTGCTCAGTTATGGCTATAATAACAAGCATCGTTATTATTATTCATATAAGAAAATATTTTTCACAAGAAATTGTCCAAGATATTCAAGAAAAAAACAGCAACTTTTGTGTTTTTTTCTAGAATTCACAGCCAAAACAAACAATTCACTGATTTTAAAGTCACTAGCAAAAAGCTCAGAAGAGATCCTTCTTAACCATGGTGATTGAAAATGGTCTCAAACATCAAAATAGGTTCCTTTAAACGCAACATCGTTGATACACTGAGTACAAACTGCAAGACATGAAGCTTAAAAGTTAAAACTGGCATTACTACAAGTAAGCGGAGCTGTTGAAGTTTAAGATTAGATTAGAACATCACTCACACACACACACACACACACACACACATCTTACCCTGCTATCAACAATGTGATAGTTGACATTTGGAAACTCATGAAGAACTGATTTAAGAGCCTCCACATTCTCCTTAGAAGTGAAAAATTCAAGATAAGCCTAAAACAAGAACAATTAATCAATTAATTAACCCTAAAATACATTCAACCCAATTCAGAATGACACACAAATACAAATGTACTTGGAGCAGTAGGGCAAGTAAATGGAATATTAAACTAAACCTACCCTGACACAGTGTTTCAACTGCGATGAAGCTACCATACTGACACTGTGGTATGGTATTCAGTCTGTCCTGTATTCCATAGAAACATGAACTACAAGGTTTATCTGGACTTACCCTTCCACAATTACCTGACCCTAATTCAGCCGATGTCCGAGGCATTATGTTAGCAAACCCATGATAGGCTGACTGAATGCTGGTTAAACTAACAAGGAAATTCCTGAATACAAGTACGTGAAATAATGCCGGGGTATGTACGGTATTTCACGGGAAACATCCATACGGTTTCTATGGCAACAGAGGTGTGCAATACCTGTGCAATACCTGCGCTCATGCCTGCAGGTAGGGTCTCTCTAATCACCAAACCACCGAATATGCAGATTAATTAACAACAACAGGTAAGACGGGAATTTGAAAGATGCAAGTCGTCTCCAGTTACCTTCTGGTAAACATATCCGCCAGGATTCCCCCAGCCGTGCACCGGATCGGCCGAGTCCAATCCGTTGACGTTCGGTTGTGAGTTGATTGTGAGAACGCCCTTTTGGTTGATGTCAATCAACTTCTCCATGAAACATTTCGTCTCGTCCGCAAGGGTCTCGTAATTCCAGGGAATGCACGTCACCTGCATGAACAGGTACAGTACTACAGGTACGTGATACTGTACTAATATGCAATTCAGAAATCAATTCGTAATAAAGAAATTAATAAAGATTTTAAAAATAAAAATCGGTTATTTTATTCACATCTGATCTTGAGATATATTCCAATCTCTACGTTTGTTGACCCTTTTACCTTACCGTTCATTTATTTATTTGTAACGTAATGTAAAATGGATGAGTATTCTCGGGACAGACGGGAAAAGGGTTAATTGTTAAGGGTTCTGTTGAGTTTACCTTGTGCCCGTTCTTGTTTTCTCTGCCAGACAGGAAGCAAACGAAAACATCCCAAACATCCTCCTCGCATTGTAACTCCGATCCCCACATGGCGAGCAGCTCCGACTTTGGAACTCTTGCCCTCGGGTTAAAGAGATAGTAGTCGTTCAAGTCACGATACGAAGCCGAAGCTGAATTGCCCCATCTGACGAATACAACAGCAAATCAATTCCAAAAACACAACATATACAATCAATTTTCCAATCAATAAATCGATCGTCAATCACTCACTCCACCGACCCGCCCGTCCATTTAAAATGAATTAAGGAGCAGACTACATCAAGCAAGTCATTACAGTAGAACCTCGTTATATTGAACTCGCTTATATCAAAATCACGACGTTTATATCGAAGTTTGAGCGCCAGTCCTGCCAAAACAGTGTTAATATCGAACCTCAGATATATCGAAGTATTTATCACGGTCCCTTGAATTTCGATATAACGAGGTTCTACTGTAATTCCTCTTCTAATGTTATGAGAACCCGTGCGATTTTAACTACGGCCGTTTCGAACGTACCGTCCGTTGGGAAACTCTTCCCAGTCCGCCGTACGGTAGATGTAGCTCTGCGGTCGCGAGCTCCAGAATATCGGCCGAACGTCTTCCATGCACCGGGCGTGGTTCGCCGACGTCTTCCACGGAAGAGACCGGGCGGGCCGTTCCGTCCAGAGGCCGAGGTTCTGGAGGATCGTCTTGGTGGCGAACTCTCGGTTGAGCGTGTAGAAGTGAAGCCCGACCGCCCCGTCGTAGAGAAGCTCGCGACACATTTCGATCCCGTGGCTGATGCCGTAGTTCCGAACCGCCTCGTCGTTGTCCTTGATCGGCAGGATCGTGTCGATGATCTTCTGCGGCACCTTCAGCTTCGACAGCCTGGCGATGTTCTGAAGCGACTGGTAGGCCTTGAACACGCACAAATTCCATCCACTGATTTCAAAAAAAGCTTAGGTCAAGCCTCACAGTCCAACCCAGCATCATTGGATTGCGGATTTGGCCAAGCCCGGGCACTCTCGAACAAGTCAGTGCACTGCACAAAGCTTTCAAACAGCACTATAGAAAATTGGTTCACTCACTTACTTACTACTTCATTTTGGCAAGCAAAGACTCACCAAAGACTTATTTGCGGCCCCTTTCTCTTGATAAGCACTCTGAAGTTTTACACAATAATTCATTTATCTGTGTCTCGACCACGAATGGCTGGTTTGGTTGTCATCATCATCATCATCATCATCATCATCATCATCATCATCATCATCATCATCATCATCATCATCATCATCATAACTTGATCCCAAAACAATCCATCCATCACATTGCTGCCCAACTATGGTGCTTAAAAGCTAGATAATTTTCCATAAACACAGCCACATAAATGCACTGTAGCCCATATACAATCTAGATGATCTGTCTAGATAAGCCGCACGTCACACCAGTTACACGCGACCAAGTGCCGTGCAAAGTACGACAGACTAACGCAAGCACGTGCGATCTAAAGCAGACGAGACCTGAATTGGAAGTATCCCTGGAATTATTGGACACGCGATTCCGATGTTCCGACAGTCTCGAACAAAACTCAGAAACGTTTCTGCCTCGAAGAACAGCTGAGTGATGATGAAATCGGCCCCAGCATCCACTTTCTCCTTCAGGTGGATAAGGTCTTCCTCGTACGTACCAGCCGCCGGATGGCCGGTCGGGTATCCTGATTTGACGAGAAAAATTGAAACACAACTCAAACACTTGTAAAACAGTGTTCCAATGCAAAGTTTAAGTATTTTGACAGAGCTTTAAGAGCAATTTTTCTCCCCCTAACTTTCAAAAATTATCAGTATACTTAACCCCGTTAACTGGGTATTTAACTGTAACTCAATGTAAAATGGACGGATATATCCGGGATCCCCAGTTAAGGGGTTAACCACATATTTAACTAGATGCTGAAGACACTGCAGTGTACGCTGATAAGATACAAAAATATAACACAAGTTTGCCACGAGCAACGTGTATATTTCCTGCAAATGCTTCACAAAATAGCCAAGATATTACGTAAAAACCACTGGTTTTAAAAATTAAAATCTACAGCGAATGTCATCAAGTCATCCAGCACGTGCCTGCGACAGCAATAACAAAGTAGTTGCCAAACTGCTGGCGAATAAAGACAACAAGATCCGTGGCGAAAGAAAACCCGTCGTTCGGGGCTTTCCAGTCCTCACAGTCGCGTGGAGGATCTGAAATTTTTGTCGGTAAACAAAAATAACATCAAGATAAAAATCAACAAATAGCTATGAATAAATGTGCCTGCATTAGAATAAGGCAGTGGCAGCTCTAGGATTTGGCAAGTGGGGGGGGGGCGTTGGGGTGGCAACTTCTAATCATGGGGGCCAACCATTTGTTGCTTAATGTATGTAGCATTAAGTATAGGGTCCCAACTGGGGGGACAGGCATTCAATAGGAGGGCACGGGCCCCCTGGTCCCCCCGGTGGAGCCGCCACTGGAATAAGGTACAGTAAAACCTCGTTAGCTCACCACCATTCGTCCGGTGTCAAACTTTGGCAAGAGGCAAATTGGCGGCTTAATAAATACAATACTCGCTACTGAAACTTGGCTAGTCTCCCACGGGTGGGGTGGGGATGAGTATATTTCAGGTGCCCCATTGGTGTGGGGAGTAACTCCATTGGGTACCTGCGGAGACGGGGTCCGATAATGAACAAATGGCAAGTTGCTGCATTTCGTAACTTGTAAAGGTCTCTCCGGTCTCTGCTTCGTAATGTTTACATGCAGACCAGATTACACGATGCGACGTAATACAGCAGCGCACACAGGTGAAAGTTCTGTAAACCGATCCTTTGTCTGCAGCCACGAGGACGGGCGGGGGCTGGCGACAAAAGTCGCAGGAGCGGAGTTGGCCGCCACGGGGTGGGAGCGTGGTCAACTGTCGCAGGGCAGGGATGGGAGAGGAGGCCAGCAGACAGGAAGGAGAAAGGGAAGAGGAGGGAGAGTCACCTTGTCCATGGAAGATGGGGTTACCAAGAGCATGGACATTTGAAAGCTATATGTATAATAATTCGGTTGACTCCAACCTCCTCGCAAAGCCAAAATGTTCTTGATGCCCGTTCCTTCGCCTTGATTAGCGTCTTCATGATATCGGATTTCGTCTGTCCGACGCACGTGACGTGCAGCATGGCGTCTCGACCGCAGCAGTTGATGATGGTGCTGGCGATCGTCATCGAGCTGTTCGGCTTATCGGAGGCGTTGTCTCCTCCGACTTTCCAGGTGACATCGCAGAAAAGAGGCTGGGCAGCGGACAACCGGTCGCAGCTGGTAACAATTCGAACAGAAAAATAAAAATACTCGGACTGACACCGTGAACATTTAAAAGAAATCACCACAAAACTAAAAATAACACAAATCACCAAACAGGTTACAAACAAATTTGTACCCAGGATAGATACATTTCCGTGAACATTTAATCTTAACATTTCAACATCATTCATTCCACTACAGCCGAGGTACTCAAACTTTTTTAAAGGCGGTTCCACATTAAGTCTTCCATCGTTCTTCGTGTAGGTCCACTAGTTACAAGGGAAGTCCAGTTATTCCTGTGACAATTACCGTTGAATTACGGCATAGTAGGCGCCTACAAGTAACTGTACGGGTCCTCCAATAGACTGTCATAAGTGACTCAAGGCAACATAAAAAAAGACTAATTGAATAAATTTTAGCTGAATCAGAAAATTTCAATTAAAGCAAATCCTAAAGCACATTTTGCAGCCCTAGTCACTGTACTCAGTGACTAGCGTGAAATTGTTTCTTCAACTGCATAATCTAAACATAATCAGGCGAATAACCAGTCGGATCGATACGCACGTGCATTTTGCATGCATTGATCTGTTATAATCCTGTGACGTTTCAATTTAGTAATGTTCATAACAGAAACTTTTGATTCATACATACACATGGATAAAAACAATTGTCAGGACAGAAATTTCTAACTTCTGGGTTACAGGTTAGGTCTACTAAGAATCTGGAACACAAAGTTGGCCCAAAAATTAATTATGCCTGCTTAACATTTGCAAATACTGAACTCCCAATATCTGTCCAATCACCATCATGCTTAACAATGAGATGATTGGAGACAAATAAAAACAAGGCTGCTTCTTGATTGCAGTGACAACAGTATGTCATTAAGTCAATATTACAGGCTCGAAATTTCTCAGACGCAGAAAGTGGTGGTCCACAAGAAATGTCCTCGCGGTCCGGATTGTGGACCGCGGGCCACGGTTTGAGTAGCCCTGCACTACAGGATACCCATTGCAGTAATAACCAGCTCACATACCACAGCACTGATGAAATAGGGCTCATCTACAATTCTACATAGTACGTACGCAAAAAAGGCATATATTCACTCTACCGTTTGCATATCATACATACGCATAATCTCTTAAATTCAATCCTCCCCCGCAGTGTGCACATACTACATGGATGGACCCTCAGAGCAAATCTATGGACCAGGCAAGTGGATCAAAGCATAAATAAAACTAAACTCATTACAGAAAAGACAGTCAAAATAAAGCTGCAAGCAACAACTGAGATGCCTGCAATTTCAAGTAAAATACACAAGCAATTGTTTCTCAAAATTTAAATACTTTGACCGGGATCAACGTAAAAACCGACCACAGTCAAACTTTTACATGCAAATAAAATTCTGACAATCAGCTCAAAACAACAACAACAGTGTAATCAAAAGAGTTCCACGATGACTCACATTGAAATCAGACTTGCAGTGCCGCTCTCTGTTTGCGGAGGAAAAAATTCCACGGAAAAGAACTTTGTACCACTCTGAATCTGATCATTTATTCTGTCGATCAGACAGCGATATCTTTGCGACGGCAGCAACTGGGCACTGCTCTGCTCGTCTTTATGGTCAATTTCACCATTAATATAATTAGATTTGACAACGCCATTAACTTGCAACATCACTGCCATTGTAGTCACTCACCTACAAAAGAACAAATTCAACACTTTTCAAACATCTGTTGTTTAAATTCTAGTGGCGCTATAAAAATTAAGTCCCCAACACACACACACACACACACACACACACATATATATATATATATATATATATATATATATATATATTATATATATTATATATATTATACATCATATGAAAACAACTTGATGAAGGATATTTAATTAAAAATGTTGAAAATATATAAATTAATAGAATTTTAAATATCTACCACTTATATATATATATATATATATATATATATATATATATAATATGCTGCATTCAGTACATTTCAAACACCTGCTATATGCATCAATCAAAAATGCATGCCACCTAAATTACGGTAGTGCTATAAAATAATTCAACACAGAGCAGCCTGCTGTATTCAGGACCTCAAAAACGCATTACTCAATAGTGCCCGTTATTTAAAATTAGTGGCGCTATAAAAGTTCACTATATTTATTAGCTGTTAATAATACCATCCTTCGCATCATAGGGCTCTAAATCAATGTCATTCACTTAGAACTTTTGTCCTTTTAATCATAAAGTGATCATTAATATAATTTAACTTAAAAAAGCACAATTATTTCCTTAAAAGGTTAAATTTACATGATTACATCATTCATCCAAGAAATTTACCGCTGTAAAATTCAGTAAAGATGCAGCAAAGATCAACGATTCCTAGAGGCATTCCTAGAATTCTAGTTCTGCGACAATTACGTAATTATTACATCATATGAAGCAACTTGAAGGCTATTTAATTAAAAATGTTGAAAATATATAAATTAATAGAATTTTAAATATCTACCACTTGCAAGAGCCGATGTTAAAATCTTTCCTCATAACAAACTCGATTACTCTTATTGAATTTGTTCATGTCTTCATGTACCTGACAGAAGGTGCAATGCCAACTTGGATCAGCCTTTTTTCCTCTCTTGAGCTTCAATTCTTATACCAAGTCTTATGTTCGGTCGTTTTAGATGCTTATTAAGCCCTTAGCAACCTGCCCCGGCGCGGAAAAGCTTCTGATCACGAAAGAGGCTGAAAAAACCTGGGACGGCTTTCTTATAGATTTGCCGTAGCCAATCACATTGCTCTTAGCGATGAGAACATTCTTTCAGCCAATCAGCTCGCCATCTCTCGTTGGTGCGCGCGCAAAGAATGACCCTGAACCGACCTAGATTTTCCGCATTTCAACCATCGATATAGAATGTATATCGATGATTTCAACCAATGTGTCTGGTTCAACCCAAAACTATTTAATATTGGTATTTAATTGCCTTGGGATAATATTTTAGGGAGGCCTTCATCGTCGATTTGTAGGCCTAGGTCTAAATTATATAGGCTAAATATTTTCGCCAGACGTTCAAACAGCGGAACTTGAACCCTCAAATCAATAAATCAATTAAGTGTAAAACTGCTATAAAACATGTTATTCCACCAGCGGCTAGTGAGCTTTGAAATATCTGCGCTTTGCATGCGGTTTTGAGCTGGAACTTCCAGCGAAGAATCTTCTTTTGACTATCATAGCATTTTGACGTCCCAACCACTGGCCCTTTGGATTAAATGACCCTGGCTATAGCTACTTCATTTTAATATTAAGCGCCTAAAGGAATAAAGAGTTACTTCGGTGCTACCGATTTAGCGCTATAGAAATTGACGAGATTTTACTTACTTACTTAGCATCAACGATCTAACTAACTAACTTACTTATTTTTAATTATATCGGGAAATTCCCAAATTCTAGAAAATGGAAAGTGCTGAGCTTGCGTTTAAACTGACATAAGACGGTAAGACTATTATTATTGTAAATAATAATTTATTAATTATTTAGTTATTCCAAAAATATCGGTTGAATAATGAAAGTGCTTAATTTGCACCTCGTATTTCTACTCAAAGGCACTCCCTGCTTTAGAGAGTTAGGCGCGAGTAGGTGGAGATAAAACCTAGAACTTATAGCATTATGTATTTCTGTTTTGTTGCTGATCTTGTAATAATAAATTATGGCCTTGATGGCCTTGATGATGAACTTAACATTATACGGTTATACCAGTCTGTAGATTGCTGTACACCGGTGTTCAGCCGAGAAGACCCATTTCAATCTGTCTTTTAGTGTATAAGGCCTGTAATATGTATAGTTTCTAGACGTTTGATCAACAGTCTGGACGCTTTGCCTACCACCGACAACTGATTCATGTTACGAGACGCCCAAGATATTGCTAGGCCTACTACTACTACTACTACTACTACTACTACTACTACTACTACTACTACTACTACTACTGCTGCTGCTGCTGCTGCTGCTGCTGCTGCTGCTGCTGCTACTACTACTACTACTACTACTACTACTACTACTACTACTACTACTACTACTACTGCTACCACTACCACTAGGTCCACTACTACTACTACTGCTACTGCTATTACTATTTTATATTGTGCTATGGAGAAACGTATCGTCTGAGTGCTGTACTCTCCAATAATTAATGTTTCACATAAGATAAAGGTTTTTAGCTTATTTCTATGTATGAGTTTTCTTCACTTATTGATATTGGCAGGAAATATACAATGGAAAATTTGTCTACACTGTGAGCAAAGTAGATAAACATCATGAGGCATATATTCAATGCTGTTGATGAAATGTCTTTTATAAACTCTGTTATAAGATGTGATGTAATATCTTTGTGTTGTTGGATTGCCACAAAATGTCTCTGCAAAGTAATTTGCGTTAAGGTGTTTTAGAATTCTTTTATGCCTTTTGTTAGCTTGGTTGGATCTCTTTTAATTCAGACTTTGCTGTTCTATTACAGAATGCAGTCCGATGATTTATTCGTTAAAAGGAAGATGAACTTGAGCCCACAGAGAAATGCACGTGTGTTTGATTCACAGTTGCCAGCAAGTTTTGGCATAAAAGTCAAACCAGTCGGTAACGATGGTCGCAAAGTGAAGGGCGGCGTACTGGATTCTGTTGACGAGCGTCCAAAATTTGATTATTCGTCATTTTCATCGTCTTCAGAAACTGATGAATGTTCGTCTGATGATGACAAGTATCAAAAGAATTTAATTCAGCCATTGGAGAATTGTTCCAGTAAAGACATGTTTAAGAAAAAAGAGAAAAATTGCAGCGATGATCCAGAGAGCAACAGTGCAGAAAGTGCGCCGAAGAGTGAAAATTTGCATGGCTGTATGCATACAGTTGATGAGCCGCGCCATGGTTTCGAATTTGACCTGGCTATACAGAAATGTATGACCCTAGATATATACGATGGAAGTTGGCATAATGCTAAAGCCATAGAATTATTCAAACATGGCTTCATTGACTATGCTATTCATACACTCAAGTGGGCTGCTGGACCTTGTGGCTATACTGCAGCCAATTTTAACCTTGGCCTGTGCTTTGAAAGGAAGAATGACCTTGAACAGGTATAAGTAATCTGTGGTCATCTTTGTACATTTATTTTGAGAAAATTATCTTGTATATGTTGTGTCTTTATGTCTATCCACATAATCAGTATTGTGGTTTAGTCTGAATTCCAAGTTTTCTCATTCTATCCTTGCATTGTGTTTTTGCTTATTGCTGCTTCACTCAATGTTGCAGTTTACGGTACTTTGCAGGCATACGAGTGCTACATGAAAGCTGCTGCAGAAAAACACGCAGAAGCAAGTTACAATGCTGGTTGTTTGATTTTGCGAAATCCTGAATTTTTCTCAGAGAAATGTGGGAAGGAAAAAGGAATTTCATTCATGAAGACAGCTTCTGAATTAGGACTTGCTCAGGTATGTTGTCATACAAGAGATTTAGATCGATAAAATATAATAGGAACAATTATGTGTTGAATGCTTTTTAACCCCTTAACCATGTATTTAACTGTAACTCAATGTAAAATGGACGGATATATCCGGAATCCCCAGTTAAGGGGTTAATAACCTGTCAGTTGGTGTCACAATTATGAAATAATTATGAATATCACAATCTCCTTGTTGCTTATTAACTAAAAAATCCTTTGAAATTGAACTATATAGCCTATAGTTTGAAGTGATTTTAACTATGTGATACAGATGGTTAAATCAGTGGTTTTCACACAGGCTTACTTAGCCTCCTAAACCACTTAAAATCACATTATTATTATTATTATTCATATTATTATTCATATTATTATTCATATTATTATTCATATATTATTATTATTATTATTATTATAACTGTGGAAAGATGCTGTAATCTGTTGTTGGATAGTTGTAGAAATGTATATTTTCTTGTTGAATTCTAGATTGAGCATCAATTTTTTTAATACTATGCTAATTTAAAGTGAATTTATGGTGTCTATACTGTAGGCTCAAAGCCTTTATGGAAGTCTACTCTTTGATGACAAGACTGATGCTAAAGCACAGGAAGCAGTCAGATTGTTTGAGAAAGCAGCTGAACAGAAAGTAAGATTTATGACCCACTGGAGTTAATTTTTCTTTCTCTGTTATATTGCATTTTGTAACACCCAAAGGCTTTCTTAGTTAAAAATTGAGGTAGCCAAATGCTAACTTTAGTAGCCTAAAAAATATGTATATTGGAGGCAGGGGTATTTTTACACCACCTAACACCCTCAACCCCTCCCCACCTCCCAAAATTTGAGGTCGACACCCCCACAAATTCACAATCCTAGAAATATCTCTAATTGGAGGTTTATATTCATGAAAACATGAATGTGCCACAGGTTAGATATTTCAACCAAAAATGAGAATCATGAAACAAGTTTTCTAAATGTTTTTGCATACTATTAGTTTCTTTGAATCAAATTTGAATAAATCTTTATTTCCCATATTCTACTTATTCGGTTGATATGCTATTTGGGACTTTGCAATGTGAATACCGGTAGTTGTGCTGAAATGTTAATATGCATGGTACCAGGCTGGCGGTGATGCAAATGTTGGTGAATATTTTAGTGTTACGATGCCATTTACTTCCTGGGAATTTGTCATGAGAACGGATGGGGAGTGGGCAAAGATGACGTCCAGGCTGCCAAGTTATATCACGAGGCTAGCGAAGGTGACCACTCGGAGGCCCAGCATAATCTGGGCGTATTTTACGAACATGGACACGGAGGTAAGGTATTTTGTGTCTTCTTGGTGTTATGACATTCATTACTGAGTTGGATTCAGAAAGAAGTTTAAAATCTAGCAAGATCATGGACTACTTCTATGCAAATTTTATATCTAAGCTGTATCAAGAGTAGGTTGATTTCTGAATTTGAATTTAGATATGTCTATTAGCTTGGGGGACTTGATCATGATGTTGTTGGGTCTGTGGTCTATTAGGCTTGGAGAAAAGCAAAACAAAGGCTCTGAAATGGTACACTTGTGCTGTTGAAAATGGTCACAAAGAGACATATGAGGATAAAGAGCGCATGGAAAGAAGTATCGCTTTTGGAGGTTAGTTTTGTTTGCCTGCACAGTGTTCCATTTATTGGTTAGCTCTAAGCAACACATAACGGAGACTAAGGATGTTAAAAGATTCATGGGGACAGTATTTCATCATGTAGAAATGTACATCATTATGCAGAAATGTGTTGTACAGCGCATAGAATATTTAGCATTATGGTGTACTGTACTGTTAGTAATTGGATGGCATGTTATACTGTGATGTCATGTGACCAGAAAGGGTCTATGGAAGAGTATAAACAATCTACAGGAATTGAACTCTTTGATTTTACCAAATACAAAATTTCTTTGTTTACATTAGTAGTTTACTGTTTAAAAAATAATTTGTCTTTTTTCATCATTTTGATACTTGCATTGGTCACATTTGTTTTCACAATTATGTTTTTCAGATATTGAGGCCATTTTGAATGAGAAGACTGCTGATAAACTTCAGGTTCGCAACATTAGTATTTTACTAAATCATAAAGATATAAAATAGTCATACTGACTTAGTGCGAAATTGTGATCACACATGCAATCGCATGTTTGGCAAATTTTTATCGTGCCGCACTTTTCCCTGTTTTATTCCGCATTGCAATTTCCGCATGTATATGCGGGATTTTTCCGCACTTTTTGCTATTTTCATCATATATTTTGCACTTATTAACAATACAGCCACGAATGCATTTTGCATAAGGTTATATTTACATTCTGGTTTTGAATAGCGAAAACCTTCCGTAGGAATGATTTTAAGATGACTGTTGTCTTCTGTGCTTTCAGATGAATCAGGGTCTGCCTTCGTCAAGTCTGAGCCTTGACAGCAACTGCGAAGTTTCATCTCAGGAAGAAGCATGAAATTTAAAAAAACATTCTTCCTGATTTTAACGCTCTGCATGTTGCTTTGTTTGTTATGCATTAGAGATATACAATCACATTTCCTTAGTGTTTTATTGATTGTTAAGTAAATTGCTGGAATTAGTTGTTGAATAAATTGATTTAATGAAGTCTTGAGTTGTTTAGATAATTATCAATTTTGAAATTACTTTTTAATTTTTCATTTATTGTTGTATAATAATTCCAAAAGACATGTATGTTGGTTTGATTAAATTTTCAAAATTGTAAGTTCCATTCATGCACACGATTAATATAGTCACCGCTTGATTTTTGGAGGTGGTTATGGATTTGACCACGTCCCCATTTATTGAGCCCGACCCCTCGGTGGAGGTTGACAATTTTAGGTGGGAGTAATTGAACCACAACTGCTAATTGAACTGAGAAAATTTGTGCAAATTGATAGGTTAATCATGAATTACTAACGACTTAATGATCTTGGGCTGAGAAGAAACAGGCTAATAATTTTTCCATTGGAGTAAACTTCTATTAGGCTATCAGGTATAAATCCTCCACTTTATGAGATGCTAGAGAAGGGAAGATTTAGGGGCATGGCCCAACTTTTTAATATCACAGTTCACTCCCATGGTCGCAACGATTATCCTTCAGATAAAACAACGCTGCGTGACTGACTCCATCTTTTATCTACATATAGCTATTTTAAATTTAGAATAAGCATAAATATAGACTAAACACTAAGCACTAAGCACCCAAGGATAAGCAGCTACTGCGGTACTTATCTAGAGCATTACCAGGTATATAAATTTTCGCGATTTTACTCACTTATTTACTTAATGGACGATATATTGAAAACGTTCAATAATAGCCTCTCTAAATGTAAAACGTATAAATTAGGACTTAAACAATGAAAAGTAACGTCGTTCTCGTGAAGTTTCTGATTATTTTAGCGCTGGCATATTCAGAGGATGATCAGGATCTGTATAAGATTCTCGGAATCAATAAAAGAGCCACACAGAAGGAGATAAAGCAAGCATACAAAAATCTTGCAAAGGAGTGGTATGTTATTATTTAAAAGGTCGATAGTGTTATTTTATTAATATTTGGTCATTTATTAGTTATTGCTATGTCTATTGTAGCTACTGTAGCTCACCATTTTTCGTGACATTTTAAATGCTCTAGAATAAAACTGGGACAAAATATATTGACTATTCTAGTACGGTTTGATGCAATGAAGATGGGGACACAAGAAAATGTGGATATAATTCATTTCTTCACTCTTCTGAATTTTTCATATCTATCACTTACTGTGGCAATAGTCCTTCTGCAGGCCAATGTCAAACAGGGTATCATTTTTATAATATTTTTGGGGTCTGTAAAACCTGTGATACAAGAAACTAGCTATCTTAAGACCCCTCTTATCTCTCGATCGACTTTGTAACCATTTAACAGAGAATTGTTTTCTGGAAGATAACATTTGTTTCATTTTGTATAGTGTCGTTTGACATAGCTCACTATTTTTCGTGGCATTTGGAACCCTCTAATATAAATCAATTATATTGTAGGCATCCTGATAAGAACAAAGACCCTTCTGCAAATGAAAAGTTTATGAAGATAAATGAAGCTTACGAAGTACGTGACGTTTTCTGTCTCTTGTATGCATGAGCAGTCTTAAATATTTGTGAATTTGTGTCGGGCATTTCTTTGCCGTAACTTGAAATGTCAGTTAAAAATTTCGACTTATTTTCAACGTTGGTAATACAAACAACTGAAGCAAATGCGCTACAGTAAAGAGCAATGTTTAAAAGTTGATTCAGGATTCAATGTTTTCACAGACACTTAGTGATACGGAGAAGCGAAGCGAATATGACAATTTTGGAAGAACGTCTGCACAATCGAATCGAGGTCAGGACAACTGGAACATGCACGGCTCGGTTTTCAACGGCTTTCCATTTCATTTTAGGAACTTTCAACAAATGGATACCGCTAAACATCGTCTCAACTTATGGTAACTTTTTATATAGCACTTCAACATTATCCATTGTCATTATCCATGACTCCATTTGTTAAGTGCTCTTGTCTTGTACCTTAGTCTTGTCTATTGCACTGAAGAAATTGTCTGGTAATAATAACAATGAATAATAATAATAATAATAATAATAATAATAATAATAATAATAATAATAATAATAATAATAATAATAATAATATCATGTGTTGCATCTGGATACTGTAAACCTGTCTGTGGCATTTTATATTCATTTATTAATACAATATTTATGATATAGTAATTATCAATAGTTATTATTAATAGTATTTATGATATACTAATTATTAATTGTATTTATGATACATGTATAGTACTGGTAATTATTAATTGTATTTATAATTATTAATTGTATTTATGATACATGTATAGTATTTATTTATTGTATTTATGATATAGTTGTTACGAAGCAAAAATCTTGGATGATGTATAGAATCTAAATCAACGCGTGTAGTTAACTTGGAATGAAGAAAATAAATGAAGTCGGGGAAGAAAAACTGTTAATTTGGGCTGTTTTGGAAGGAAAGAATCGCAAAATAGAGCACATGTGTTTGGAAGCCCTCTGTTCTGAACCCCAGGGAATGGATTGACTGAATTAAGGTGACCCAGAGTTAACCAATGGATGATGTTTGAAGCAATGGATTGGGAAAACTTGGGCCTGCCAATGTTGGAGGATTTGAAAAAGAATCTTAATTCACAAACTTTGAAGGGAGGTTCTTTTGGCAGTTTTTTTTTGCACCACCCTGTAGTGTAACAGAATATTAGTACGGTGCTATTATAATGTAATGTAATGTAATGTACAGGGTGGCAAAAAGAACCGGACCAGTCACATTTAGGTTTGGCATTTAATATGGGCCGGTTTTTTTGCGCCACCCTGTAGTGTAACAGAATATTGGTACGGTGCCTTTTGTGAAGAATCACTCGGAAGCACTCAAGTTTTCAATGCGTCAGCAGAATATTTTGTCTAAAGATTTTGCTCAGTGACATTGCAGTCATGGATATGGAGTTTGTTGATACTATAATAATGATACTGCTGTGTTGACTGTTTTAGGGGGTATGAGAATAAAGTTCTCCCGGACAGCTACACCAAGCCAACGATTATTTACGCGTTTACGGAATTCTGTTTCCAGTGCCTGCAAGTGGTGCCCGTCTGGGAACAGATGGTACAGGATCTGGAAAAAATTGGTACATGCACCCTTGTGGCGCTAAGCCCCCAATAGGAATCAGCTTTTTTTGATATATTTTATTATTTGGAATTGACAGATTTGATATAATCGGGTCTGTTTTGTGACACTGCTATCGTAATGCTGAGATGTTAGTCTATGCTGGTCCAATTTTTCGCTGTTAAGTCATAGTCCATAGCCTAAGGATTCACCGTTAGTAATTATTTAATGTGGGGAAGGGGGGTCCGTGGAAGTTGTTGTGGTTAAAGAGAAAGAGGGAAGAGTGATATAGAAAAATTCTCTGAACTGAATATTATGAAGAATTTTGATGATAATAATAGAACTACATATTTAACTTTAAATTATTATTTATTATTATTATTATTATCTAGCCAGGGTATGTATTAGTAAAATCTTGGCCCTAGATTTGACTCACCTGTTGATAATTAATTATCTGCACCTGTTGTACGATACGTCCGTGGAATATACGGTCGTAGCGTGCCTATGCGTGGTTTACATGTGATGTGCTAACTGTTTGTGTCACTTATGTGGTAGTTATTTGAAGTAATGTAATGTAGCATTTGTATAGCCTCTTATACACTGTATTTCTACTTGGGGGCAGTGGGGAGTATTATTGTGGTGTTTTTGCTTCGTATTACTTCGTTCTTTTCTTGTTTTCAATGCAGTTGTGGGTAGTTGTAAAGTCTGACCATTTAAGTAGATATGTGAGAAATTACGTTGAATTGTTTTACCTGTTATGAAGTAGTTTAAAATAAATCTAATATAGTTTGAATTTGTGGCACATAATTTTTGCAGTGGCTGAATTTTAACCCTTTGAACCCAGCATTCCAAGGCATATATATATCTTAATCAATAGGGGAAGCTAGTGTTCAGAGGGTTTTAAGTTAAATGTAAAGCTTGTATTTATAATCATTTCCTATGCAGTACACTTATGGATTATTGTCGTGTGTTGACCGTATTGAAGGCATGGGAATAGGTACATTGAATGCCAATATGGAAAGCCATCTCAGCCATAAACTGCGCCTGAGCAGCGTTCCAGCGATTCTTGGCGTCGTCAACGGAAAGGTCCGCTGGTTCAGCAAGCCGTTCACGGTCCAGTACATGCGGGACTTTGTTCGAGATCTCGTGCCTTCCAATCTAATCGCCGAAGTACGACTAACTGTGCCGTGCCTCTTGATACAATGTTACAGTGAAACCTCGTTATCTCACTAGTGTCTGTACTGGGGAATTGTATGGCAAGAGGTGAGGATGGTTGGCTTTTCAAGGTAAAATGAAATGCATGGCGTGAAAGCAAACCTGTTTCAGACTTATGCATGGCAAGAGGCAAGTTTGTCGGCTTAACTTGGGGCAAGATAACGAAGTTTCACTGTATAATCACTCTGCCTAGGATAGGTTGATTGTTCAGAAAAGAGCTAAAATTGCATTGCTCTTTGATAAGAAATTCTATTTAAGTAATTTTAATGTCTAATTTTGATATATTATGGGTTTTGACGGTTGCTTTTTGCGTAATGTATTTGTTGCTTTGTTTCTAGGTTAACGAGAAAAACGTGAAGGAGTTTCTAAATGGCTGGACCGACAATCGTGTGCGGATGCTTTTCTTTGATACGCGAAAACAGCCGTGCCTGCGCTATCTCCTGACCGCGTTTGCGTTTCGAGACAGGGTCTGTCCAGGATATGTCCACGCTTCAAGGTACACAGCTTGTGAGACTTTTAGCACTTTGAATGTCTAGATGGTCTTCTCGTTTTCTCTCACCTGATTCTAAGCTATTAGCTCGATACTTGCAGATTTTGGACGGCTGATGTAAATAATTGTGAATGTTCATTCAATTTTATTTTAAAAATAATAATAATTGTAGTTCATTATACTGTATATATTAGGTTGCTGAAAATTATAAGTTTTTTTTCAGTCTGGCTGTAAATTCTAGATACCTGTACAAGATCTTTTGCTGTCAAAACGTTATTTGCTCTTGAGATGTGATACTTACCATTTATTGACTGATTTGAAAGATATTGTCTTGATGCTTGACTTTACTTGGCATTTTTTGCAAAATACTATTTTTGTGTATGAATTGCCAGGGTGCCTGCAAAACTTCTTTCTGATTACAAGATCGCCTTTAATCAGGAAAATCTCCTCATTTTCAAGGAGAACACTGGATCTCCTGCAGCCCAAATATCAGTAAGTGTACTTAAAATTTCTGCATATATATATATATAACACTCATATATATATATATATATATATATATATATATATATATATATATATATATATATATATATATATATATATATATATATATATATTGTTTGATACTACTTCTACTACTACTACTACTATATATATTCTCATGTATAGGAATTTTATTGTTTTCCTTTCAGATGCATTCCATATCGTATCGAATTTGATTGTTTTCTTTTCAGATGCATTCCATATCGCGCAATACGATGAACGAGGTTATCGAAGGCAATCAATACCTCATCCTCCCGCGTCTTTCCTCTCAGGCCATGTTCGACCATCTCTGCCCTCCGCAGTCATCAATTAACAGCAAACGGTACGAATACAAGGATTTTCTGCTCAAGTCAAATGAAAATAGCGAACAGACTGTTGCCTGCTGTAGTTGTTGCTCTGTTTTAGAAGACTATATGCGTGCATCTTTTTTTAGAATATTTTAAAATTCTGGCACAAAATAAAAGTAGTTTATGTGGAAGGTCTTGTTCTGTAATGTTGAATCTGTATTGCAAGTCCAGTGTTTATAAGACATATTATTTTTTTTCAGACTTGTGTCATTTTTAACCTTGACCTTACTGAACTACTACTACTACTACTACTACTACTACTACTACTACTACTACTACTACTACTACTACTACTACTACTACTACTACTACTGAGTGGAGGTGTATGTATGTACATAGAGCCAACTAGTACAGTCAAATTCTACTTTTGCAACAAGTGAGAAGGTTTATCGTGCTGTAGTCGGCCGATATTGTGATTTTAGGCAAGTTAAGCTTACAGGTGATTTATATTTTTGGGTGCGTTTTGTTTTACAGGCTTTGTGTTCTTCTCCTGACCAAGAACGTACCGCAGCACGATCCATTTCGAGAGAGTTTCCGAAAACATGCGCAGGAACAGAGCGGCCTCGGCGATCGCGTTCGATTCGCCTACGTGTACGAGGACGCGCAGTCCGATTTTGTCGACTCGCTGACCTCTGGAAAGGGCGTCACCAACGACAGTCTCGGAACTCTTAAGGTAATGTAACTGACGACGGCGTAATAATTTTTGGGTGACTATTTCGATACGACAAACATTTTAGATACTCGAGTTGATTTGTTCAGAGCATTCAATAGTCTTTCTTGTGGCTGATGGTTTAGTCAAATTGTTTCGGGAAGTGTTAATGAACACTGCGGTACCTCATACCTGAAAATTGTATAATTTAACCCTTAAACCGCCAGATACTTTGTAACTATATGCAATGTAACTGAGCACACTCTGTTTCCAGCGATTTAACCTCTTTACGGTTGGGTCTGGGATAACTCAGGCAGTGGGAATCTATTGCATATTCGGGCTAATAATATAATCAATGACTCATCAACACAGTGAAAGTAGGTTGCATGGAAATAGCACAAGATAATAGCAGCACAACACAAGCTTTAGCCCAAAAGTTTAAAAAAATTCCACATTTGTGGGGAATTTTCAAAAAATCAATTCCACAGTGAAGTCTTTGGTTACACACACGCTTTCTATGATTTTGTCACCTTAATAATAGTGCTTAGACAACTGAAGAGCATTCTAAAATTCTTCAAATGGTTTTTAAAACATTCAAAACTATATATGCTAAACAGATTTCAGAATTCTAAGTTGGAGAAAACGGAAATCTGGAGACCTTTAACCCTTTGCATTGTAAGGCCGAAAAATATTTCGGCTTCATAGCCTACTGGTTATACGCATCGCTGTTGTCAAAGGGTTAATACGGGCACTGGGAAATAACGGACGGATAATTTCATTCAGTTTGTTGTTTGGATTTTGTGCCGATGAAATTTGTTTTGTTTTTGTTTGCGCCAGGTCGCCATAGTTTGGCGAAAGAAGGGCAAGGCTCTTCAGTATGACTACCTGCAAGACGGGTGGTACGCCAGCGGTAAGGAGCTGGAGCAGAGCCGGAACAATCTCATCCACATGGTGGACTGGCTGCTGGAGGGCAGCGACGTCCTGCCGTTTTCCATCGAGCTTTCAAACGACCTGATTGACGAGCACGCCCTGCATTTTCTGGGCAGAATGATGCAGAAACTGGTTGACTCGTACGACTGGCTTTGGGATAAGATTGTCAGGTTAGAATTTGTTAGGATATTTTATGGATTTGGTTCAGTATCATGGAGTTTTTTCATCTGAATCCTGTTGCCAAGATTGGATGTTAACTTATTCGGGGATATGTATGTTTTCTGTAGTTTTAATTGAAATTCGAGCAGAAAATGGTTAAAATTTTCACGTGAATTTTATGAATAAAAGTGTGTTTTGAAGCAGTTTGTGGAGGGTCTTATGGAATTTTATCAGAACCGTGCATAAAAAATGTACTGTCGTTTTAAAAGTATTCGCTTGCATTTTGTTTATGTTTTGACTAATGATGTCTCAGTGTAAACTTGTAATATGAAAATATCAGAGTAAAATAATTGGTTAGTGACATGATATAACAATTGTTTTAATGTTGTCATCATATGATGAAAGTATTCATATCAGTGGCGTAGCCTAGGTGGAGTTTTGGGGAGGTTTAAAACCCCCATTGGCTGCTCGACCAAAACATTTTTTATTGTGTATGAAACAAAATAATAGTTGAAGATCTTTTTTTGCTTGTGAGTTTTTTTTTACTGTGTTGTGAATCATGGGAATAATCAAGATAATCTTTTTTTGCTTGTCAGAATTTTTATCCGAAGTTTGGAATCGTGGGAACCATAACACCCCCCAACTTTCGGAAAATCCTGGCTACGCCATTGGTTCTGATGGTGTTGGTGATTGGTGGTGGTGATGATGATTGATTACGATGATATCACTTAGTATTTGCTAATGCTGATGACTATTGTACCAAGATTTAACATAAGGAAATATCTTTTGTGCTACATCAGTTACGACGATGTGACCATCGTGGCGCTCGTGACGGCGCTCATCGTCATCTTGTTCGTCTACCTTCTGTCGCGCACGATTATGAGCAACGACGACGATGCGAGAAAGCCGTGCGTCGCAGAGGAGGTCTCAACGAACGACGACAAATTCTCCTCCTCGACGGTCGGGTGATCAGGCAAACAGCAGTTTGAGAACGGTTGAGAGACAGAGGTAGAATAATTAATGTTTCGTGCTGGTTTTGTTTCTGTCTATATTGACTGAAAACTTGGAGTTAAATGGAGTTAAAACATGGTTATCTTTATGTATGGATTTAATTTCTGCACAAGTGGCAAAACAGCCAAGAGGGGCATGTTGGCTATGTAGTATCATGGGAAATATCCACTGCCTCTTGAGGGTAAATGAATTTTATGGGTCCCTAAACCACTTATGTACTTAGTGTACTAGAAATATTTAGTTTTCTAGTAGCTTGTTTGGCTTATTAATTTGTCTAATGTTTACCAATGCTTAGTGTAGGGAGTCACCATCAGCCAGTGATAATGATGCATTCTTGATTATATTATGGTTTTTGATAGATTTGACTTTGTTCAACTGAATGAACAGCACTACAACCATTTGGTACTTGATGCGCCACAGCGCAGCATATCGTTGATTCTTTTGGCCGAGGAGCACAGGAAAGACGGCCTTGTTCAGGAACTTTGCTCTATTGTTGGTAGATTTCGCAGGTTGGCATTTGATATTTTTATTTTCAAGCAGCTCGTTTGCTGTAGTTTGTGTGATTCTAAGTTTTTCTCATTTAATGATTTATGCATTTTATTCATGGTGTTTAAAGTTGACCATATACTGACTGAATGCTTTAACTGTTGGGATGTGAAATTGTTTGTTTTCCATCTTCAGATAAATGCTTCTCTTTCTTTGTTTTTCACTGAGGTTGATTCTTGGCATGCTTGTTTCTTGGATAATCTTTAATTTGTGTCAATGAGAGAATATTTTGCCCGTTAATAGTTACCAGGAAGCGTAAAGTAGCTAGATTCATCATTTGCTCAAGCATTCTGACCTGATTTACTTGCTTTGTGTCTGTAGTTCGCCAGTTAATGCATACGCCTGGTTGAATCTCGACGCAAATCGGTCTTGGTACAGGCACCTTGTTCAGTCTACGTTGGATCTGTCCCGCGATCGAGTCAACAGTCTCCTTCAAAAGGGCCACGGAACGGTGCTCGTCGTCAACGGCCACCGAAACTACTACTGGCTTTTCGATGGCCGGAGGAGCGGAGAAGCGCGGGCGATGTCCGGAGATTTCCTTGGCCTGGAAAACAGCGACTCCGAGGAAGTGGATGCCGGCGACGAAGATGGTGGACTATTAAGCGGTCTTGACGATTGGTTAGGTCGCTTGCAGGAAGGGGCGGTTTCGAAGTTCAAAGTTTCAGAATGGCCGCCGTTTTCTAGCGACCGATAGAAGAATTTTGAGAACATCAGTACAGTGAAACCCGCTTAATTGCATAGGTGCCGTGCAAGCCTTGCTTATGCGATTAACTGGGCTATGCGAATAGCCGGGACGTATGTTAATTAATTGTATGCACAAAAACACTGGTTCGGGTTTTTATGTTGTTATGCGATTATGAGGGTTATGCGATTAAGTGGGATCCACTGTACTGCTGTATGATTGAGACGGAAGCAGCATGATTGTTTATAATTGCAGACGTTTTCTGTGTAAATGTTGTAGCAGACAGTTTAGAATTCTAGAAAATTTTAAAGCAAGGAATTATTCCTGTTCTTTCTGTTTAGAAATTTTTTTTACGGATACAGAGTTTTGGTTTCCTGAGTGAATCGTAAGCACAGAGCTGGTCAGGGATGAACAACTTGCCCCAAGGTCACTACGCAGTGGCTAGGTTCATATTTGAACCTGTAACCCTCTGGTTATTGGGCAAGAATCCTAATGCATATCCATCCCACCCCAACATTGTGTGTGTGTGTGTATGTGTGTGTATGTGTGTGACTAATCTGTTGCTTACCTGTTGCTTACCTTTCAATTTGCATGTCACCCGTTTTTTTGTTAATGAGAATGTCTTAAGTTTAGGCGCTATATAAACAAACAAGCATATCCTAGGAAGCCATGACACTGTCTGGATGATAGTGGAAGGATTTGAATAGTTTTACTTTATTGTCTAATTGGCATATTTATTCCATCAATATTCCACATTAAACTGTTTAGTTGATGTTTTAGAAGAACATATTCAATAGTGGTTATACTGCTTATTTACTGTGGTATTAGAGCCCACAGCAGGCAAGTTGTCTATTTAATAATAATAATAATAATAATAATAATAATAATAATAATAATAATAATAAATTCTGTATAATTAGCAAATTATTAGTGAGGCTTGTTGGAGTACTGTGATTTGTGGTGACCTCACTGGGATTAGTGCAGTACATTGTCTTTGAATATGTCACTTGTCCAATAATTTGTGGGTGTTATAATGCCAAACTGACTGTAGAGAACTTGTGCTATCGTTGAATTATTCTCTGTTCAGAAGATTTTGTGTTGGGGCTTAGGGCTCATCCATATAGTATGTATGCAAAAAAGGCATATTTTCAACCACCTCCCACTGTTTCTACACCTTACATACGTAAAATCTTCTACATCCAACACCCCTCCTCCGCAGTGTGTATGTACTATTTGGATGGGCCCATATGCGACCTTTAAGAGAAGTTGACATTACTTGGAGTGCGTACTAATTAAGGATTATACAACATAACATTAACTGTCAGGTTCGACTCTATAATTAAGACTGTTTGAATGTGCATGTAATTGTTGGTGATTAAAATACTTGTTTGCTTGTATTTTATTAACTTCTGCACAAAAACTTGGTTTGAAATGATTTTGAAGTTTTGTGTTGTGATACACTTTTCATTTGTTAATTCTTCTATTCTGTGATTTGTTGTGACTAAACCAAACTTTTGATGAAACGAATTGGTATTTTCAAATGTGTTTTGTTGTATTTGGAAAATGTCCAGGATATGTCAGACAAGGCCCGGACTGTTTACATAATCAGATTATGTATTAGAGGGTAATTATAATTTATTATTTGTCACTTATTAGAAATGTTAATTTACTATGAAGTATTACAGAAATTAATTTTAATTTATATGGGCCTATTATTTTAGGTCCCTTTTTAAGCAGAGGCCCAGGTCAAGTGGCCGGCTTGACCCCCTCTGATAGGACCTGAAAATTTAGTTTAAATAAATGGAAGTCTTTCAGGCCCTGCTGCATGACTGATTTGCTAGTAGTTGGTGTGGGAGTATTTTGTGTATATTTATGTGCAGAAGACAAAACACAAGACGTGTTCATCCAGTTTGTTCCAACTAGGGATGGGGGTCGTGAGCGCCCCAAGGGCCCGAGCTGAGCGTCGACATGAACCCCAGCCAGTGGCAGCCACAGAAGTTTTGAGTAATAATAATTATGCACTTCTATAGCACCATTTATAATACTCAAGGGTATCAATCGATGGTAAGTATTTTAGGGTTAGATTTAGACTGAGCCCTGGTGCATCCTTTAAAGGCTTTAATTGTGATTTATTATTTGCTAGTCAAAGCTGTAATATAGCGATGCATATCGATTCTATCGACAATCACCCTACTACAGAGAAATGCTTCATCTTGTTTATTCGCTGGCCTAGATGGCGGTAATAGTGTAGGTCCATAAGTTTTTAACATGGAGGTATTTTTAACGTGTGTCTTAAGTTTGTAGCTTTCGCTAGGCTTGAATAGCCTTGTACATGCCCTCCTTATGTCGAATGATAACAGAGGGCAAGGAAGCGGACTAAGCAAATATGCATTCTTGCAACATCCGGTGTTCGAAAGGCTTGTGTATTTTCGTAGGTTGTGCAATTTAGCGATCGTTTACGTTGGAATAAAATCCCACATTTTAAAAGTAAACCGTTAAAATGGGAGTTCCGAAATTCTATCGATGGATAAGCGAGAGATATCCGTGTTTAAGCGAGATCGTCAAAGAATATCAGGTCAGTTTGTCATGTCTGTTAACCCTCTATCATTATTGTAGCGCATTTATTTGAAGAGCTATGTACGTGTTGGCTGGTTAAACCAGGCTTCGTTGGGTGGCTGACGTTGGGACCGGCGCCCCGATGTGTCAGCCCAAACCCAGCCCGTTGGGACGGGCGTCCCGCCCCCACCATCAGATCTGTATCCGAATCAATCACCCAACGGATACAGATCGTCAATTTATTGCATCAGTCAGTAAGTAAGCCTCTCAAAGGGTATACTTTTTCACGATCATTCTTGAACCTGACATATTTGGTGGGCAAAGACAAATTGTCTTTGTGTCTACAGTGGTTCTCACACAGTTCAGTCCCTACTGAACCACTTTAAACCTTGTTATATTATATTATTATTATTGCATTCATTGACAGTAGATTTGATGAAATACAATCAGGGCAACGAGGGTCTTTGAAAGCTTTGTAGGTGAACAAACTTCTAGTTTTTGTTAATATTGGTTTAGTTAGTGCATCTGTCTAATTTCAGCTTCCCGAGTTTGATAACTTGTATCTGGATATGAACGGAATTATTCACACCTGTTCTCATCCTGATGACAACAATCCTCACTTTCGAATAACGGAAGAAAAGATATTCTCTGATATTTTCCACTATATTGAGGTAATCAACTTCTGATTTTCTTCACAGTGTGGAAATTTCCATGTTTAACCAGGTCACAAGATGACTCATTTGCATGCAATGGTATAATTTTTCATGATTATACGGAGCATTTTATTTGTACGTTTGTGCGATTTTTCCAGGTGCTTTTCAGAATGATCAAGCCAAAGAAGGTGTTTTTCATGGCAGTCGATGGTGTTGCACCACGGGCAAAAATGAATCAGCAACGAGGTCGCAGATTCAGGTACAGTGAAACCCGCTTAATTGCATAAGTGCCGTGCAAGCCTTGCTTATGTGATTAACTGGGCTATGCGAATTGCCGGGACGTCTGATAATCAATTGTACGCACACACTGGTTCGGGTTTTTATGTTGTTATGCGATTATGCGGGTTATGCAATTAAGCGGTATGCGATTAAGCAGGATCCACTGTATTTTATAAATTGTTATCTTCTGGGCTTTATGCAATTACATTTATCTGATTATTCTAAGCAAATGTACTGCATGTCCCAGGTAATCTTGTTTGCATGATATATATTTTTAGTTTGTATTGTTTTATTTGTCAGAATTATCTTGTACTTTGGTTCTTTTAAATGCCTTTTGTAGACATCTAGTTTAGATGTCTATGCTCTGGTCTGTTAATAACAGGTCTGCAAGAGAAGCCGAGGATGCGATCAAGCAGGCTGTTATGAAAGGCGAAAACTTGCCAAAGGAAGAGCGGTTTGACTCGAACTGCATAACACCAGGTAGGAAGCATTCTTGTTGTCAGTAAAGCATATTTTATTATTATTATTATTATTATTATTATTATTATTATTATTATTATTCACGACAATTTATATAGCGCAGTAACATAACTGGAGCTAAAGTCAAGAGCGAAATTCTGATGACGAATTTTGTCTTTATGTTGGATGGATTTTGGATTTTAAGTACAAGTCTTTTACAGTTTCTTTTTACATATCAAGGACTACAATGTACGATATCCAAACAATTTTCACTATATATTTCTGTCTTGTGTCTAACAAAGTTGTCTGTAGTAACGGTTGTTTAAAGTTCCAGTTTGTGGAAGAGATTCCTTATTTTCTGTTGTTTCATGTGTGTTATTAACTATTATTATTATTATTATTATTATTATTATTATTATTATTATTATTACTATTGTGGTGGACGCGGCAGAGCAGTGGTAGGATACTTATTGTGTGATTGGAAGGTTGCCGGTTCAAATCTGACCCTGGCACTGCTTAGCCGCCTAGGGCAAGCTGTTCACCCCATAATTTGTGTGTGAGGAAAGCAACGGGAAACCAACTCATGCATCTCATCACCAGGTGGAGTTAAAGTCCATTTGACCTGTCTTAGGGCAGTGAAGACATCGTTGCTAATCTGTTTGTTTGCTTATCTGAGTGAAGATCAGTTTTTTGTATCCAATGATGCATTTGAAAATTAATAATAAAAATAATAATGAATGTTATAATAAATAGTAATTTTCAGTGAATGATGTCGTGGATGTTGACCGCTTTAGGGACAGAATTTATGACCCGACTGAATGAAGCTTTGAAGTATTTTGTCGTGAAAAAAGTTTCTACCGATCGCCTTTGGCAGCACCCCAGAATTTATCTGTCAGGGCATGAGGTAATCAAAACAACTTTTATATTATTTAAATTATTTTAGGCAGTTATTTTTATTATTATTATTATTATTATTATTATTATTATTAATGTTGATATCAATTGCTCGCTCAATGACATAGTTCTGTGTATTTATTCATTGGACATTGGGCCTTCTCTACAGTTATTCATTGAGTATTGTAACTTGCTTCATTTTAGTTTTGATGCTAATAGACTGAATGAAAGAATGAAAAGCAATCACTTTTTAAACGTGATTGAGCACTACACTGAATTTCTGCATCTATGTTTTATTGACTTTGTCTTGATTATGCCTGTCTCTATTGTTTAGATATCTCGAAATGTTATTTATAATTTATGTATGGTTAGCTGGGTGCTAGGACAAAATGTCAGCGGACAAAATGTCACAGACAAAATGTCACGGACAAATGTTATGGGGACAAAATGTCACGGACAAAATGTCATCCTAACTCTAACCATAACCTAAACCGTGACATATTGTCCGTGACATTTTGTCCCCATGACATTTGTCCGTGACATTTTGTCCACGGACAATTTGTCCGGCCACGGGTTAGCTGTAATACCAAATCCAGGCTTTTATGGATAATTCCCGGTAATGGGCAGTTTACATTGGGATGTTAACCCATAACAAAGCTTACAGTTCTCTCATGGTTGATCTATTTACGAGTTTTGGTCTTTGTTTCCACGTCTGCGTATTTTAGACTCCGGGTGAGGGCGAGCACAAGATAATGGACTTCATTCGAAGTGAGAAGGCAGGAACAGACTACAATCCAAATACAAGACATTGCCTGTATGGTCTCGATGCTGATTTGGTAAATGGCAGTAACTTGTTTTTGCTGATATTAATTGTTTCCAGATTGTACCTGGACGCTTTTTGACTGAGTTTTCTCAGTTTTGGCAGGTTAAGGGTTAGTAGCAGGCTTTAGATGTAAATTTCATTAATTTATACTACCATAATTTGTCAATCAGAACTTCTATAGTGCCATTCTAACAGTGCATTTAGTATCATCAGTTGATGGTTGCTTCAGAGTGAAAATCAGCCAAAGTTCATGTTCCCAGTTGAAAATTTGAGTTAAATCTGTTTCGGATTGCCGATTCAAGAATCTTTTGCTTCTCTTTCATGGCAGACGTAGTGACATTCACGTTTAGCACTTTTGCACTATTGACATAATAAATCATGAATATTTGGTTGTTTGGGATGTTGTGACTGTAGAATAATGTACCATACATGCACTGTTCACTTCACTCAATGAAAACTCATTAGCTTGTACATTCACCACCTTGGTAGCAAATTTTTTAAAATTAGAAGTGAACTAGCAGTCTGCTGTTATAATTGTGTCTTATGTTTGTTTCGATTTGTATGAATGTACATCAATGGGTTTGGTGTTATGTATTGTATCATGATTTGCAGGTGTGGTGAAATTTTCTAGCGATTTTATTGCAGATAATGCTTGGACTAACGACACATGAGCCTCATTTTGCACTGTTGAGAGAGGAAGTCAGGTTTACCGGTCGGGCGTCTCAGAAGCGCACCACCGCACCTGAAGAAACTACTTTTCACCTGTTGCACCTGTCGCTGTTGCGAGAATACCTCGATTACGAGTTTGCAGATCTGAAGGTACGCGCAGGTGCTGTTTTCGAGTTTTAACATGTTGGATGTGATTTAGTTTTGGTTTAAACTGGGCTGTTTTGGTTTCAGCCAGATTATTTGCTCTGTTTCTAAGCCAGGTTCTGTCTCAGGAGATTAAGTGCAAAAGAGATTTGTTGCATTGCTTGACCCTTAAACCACCAGATAATTTGTAACTGTGTGTAACTGAAACTGAGTATACTCGGTTATGGAGGTTTAAGGGTTAAGAAGATATGTTTCAGTGCATCTGTTTCAAGTTTAGTTCTAGTTTATGTTGCATGATTTGTGTTTTGAATACATTTTCCAACTATTTTTCATGGTAAAATTATTGTACATTATTTTGTTGCGTAAAGGAATATTTGTACGATAATCGTGTCCGAAGTCTGTGTTTTCGATGATCCTTAAATAATTGTACAGATACTTTGGTGCTATTTTGTACGGCCTGTGTGTCACTGGTTTGAATGAATTATATTCTCTGTTTGGGGCTATTTAACCGAATATTTTATGAATATAATTATATTCTAAATGTTTTAATAAAATTCTGATTTGGACGGTGACAGACATTTCCGTTTTGTTTTATCAGACAACGCTGCCATTTGAATACAGTCTGGAGAGGGTTATCGACGATTGGGTGCTGATGGGGTTTCTTGTTGGAAATGACTTTATCCCCCATCTTCCGCACATCCACATCCACCAGGAATGCCTTCCGCTTCTGTGGTCCACTTACAAGGATGTGCTACCGAAGCTTGATGGTATGTCACTCACGATTTATTGGAATAGTAAAATTAATTAAGTCAGGATTGAAAGAAACAATTGGGGCTATATGAATGATGGCATAGATATAGAGAACAGGGGGCATCATCTTGTGGTCTGATTAAACCGAGAAGTAGTTGGCTTGTTTTAGTTTTGAGAGACGTAGAGATGTACAGATGTCGTCAGCAGTGGCTGAATTTGAGTTATCGTGATAACCCCTTAACCATGTATTTAACTGTAACTCAATGTAAAATGGACGGATATATCCAGGATTCCCAGTTAAGGGGTTAGTAAAGTGTTGAAATGTCGAGTTGTTGAAGTAATTAGTGTGGGTAGTGGGAATGGAAGGTTGTAAGCCTGGGGAGAGGCACTTACAGGTGGTTTGGTACATTGGCTTGGTGGTTTGGTACATTGGCTTGTAACTCAGTCAGCCTGTATGGTCCATGTTCATTTCTGCGAGTCATAGTCTGGAGTTGTTGATATTGAGTATCCATATGTTCACTGGTGTGGAATAATCAGTTATTTACTTGATGACTAATTCATTATTACCAAAATGCTGTATAAATTAAAAATTGTTTTTGGTAAAGGATATTTTCGATTAACAGCATTGCTACACATGGGTAACTGCTACCTTGCTTTTGAAATATCATACCTGTGTTCTCTGCACCCATATATTACCTGTTGGGGAAGAATATTTAAGAAGGGAGTTTTTTTGCTCATCCCTTTGGTTGAAGCTTATGACCTGCCTCTTAACCCCTTAACCGTGTATTTAACTGCAACTCAATGTAAAATGGACGGATATATCCGGGAGCCCCAGTTAAGAGGTTAACAGAGTTAATTGAAGTCATTCTAATTAAGTTTGTTAGAGAAGCTACTGATGTTATAACCAAAATTTAATGGTTCTAATTATGTGAAAATTTGGAGGTATTGAATAGAAATTGTCTGAAATTGGACGTATGTTTTTTGTGATTAATAAACGTCTTCTTGTAATTGAGCAAAATACTTTGGTGTAGAGTTTGTTGTTTGATCTAGTCTTTTGTTATCCATTTGTAGGATATCTAAACGAAGGGGGTTTTTTGCATCTTGCGCGCTTTGAAAAGTACCTTGCCGTACTTGCACAGGTTGCTTTTTATAACTTTGTTTCTGTAACATTTGTATTTTATTAAACTCTGTTAACATGACTTGGTTTCCTATAAGAAATTTTCAAGTATTGCTAGAGAATTGCATTGTTACATTTAAGGTTAAAATTTAGGTAATGTAATTTAGGTGTTTTAAAGGGTTATTTTAATTCAAATTAAGTTTTAAATTATAATATTACTATAATAACTGGTTCAGTAGAATGTATCCCCTGTGTGAGAAGCAATGCAATTTCTTACCATGTATTTCAAATGTGAACTGGTGTGTTTGTTAAATTCTAGATTCTGCAAATAATTAATTTAGAAGTCTATGCATAGATAATTTGATCCTAACTAATGCAATCCACTCCTGTAACTGTTAACCCCTTAACTGGGCAACTATTTGTAACTCAATGTAAAATGGACGAGCGTTACTCGGGGCACCCAGTTAATGGGTTAATGGTGGTGATAACTGTTAATCGATTTATATAACGTGATGAGTTTTTTGCGTTTTCCTCCAGTTTGACATCGACAGCTTTCAAGAAAAATATGCTGACTTGAAGTGGGCCGAAGGCAAAGCTAGGCAGCTTAAGGAGGCCATGGATGCAGAGGGTGTTGACCCTGCTGACCCAATACGCTACAAGGTAAAATGCTGCATAGTTTTATGATGTTGAACTCCATCCTCTTAAACTTTCTTTAGTGTAGTTCCATGATGTTTGGTTAACGACGTTGATGGTTAGTTAGCGTGAAACCATATTAACCCTTTTACCGTTGTATTTATTTGTAACGTCATGTAAAATGAACGAGCATTCTCGGGGCAAACGGGAAAAGGGTTAATAGTAGTCCCCTATTGTAATAGTTGGAAAAGCCGTGTGTGTGTGTGTAGCAAGAGAGTTGTGTTGAATTATATCACAGATTGAGTTGTTAAATCGATAGGGAATTTATCTTTGGCTTGGCACCATGACAATGATGAAGGCCTGTAATCTTTTTGTGGCAGACGAATTCGCTGAGCAGTGAGAAGGTTGGAATTCCGTCTGCTTCGGAGTTCATGGAACAGAAGGGCATGAACGGGATTGTCTCAACGGAAAGTAACGGAGAAATTCCTAGTCTTGGTACACTTCATCTCAGCTTCTTTCATTTTTTTAAAATGTAGCGTCAACACATACATCAAATTCTGGTTCTCGGCGCGTTTTGCCGAAAGCAAAACACTACTGGACACTTATCAGTCGGCAGTAATCACAGCACGATGTGCTTCTGGGTGATTCCTCAGAAAAGGTGCTATACAAATGTTCTGTTACATTACCATACTTATATTGAGATGTGTATTGGCTTTTTTCTAGCATTTGAATGTTGCTGCCTCCAGTTGATTGTTCTGAAATAGATGTTAGAAGAATATATAACCATGTGAGTAAGAATGTTCCAGAAAATCCAGTAGAGTATCCCTCTCAGCTTCTCTTGCTGCCAATATTTGATGGTTCGGACGTGTAAAGTAATTGTTTTAATGGGAAATTATAGCCGACAGTGGTGGTGGCGATGATGATGATGATATGCCCGTTCAAGTTGAAGATGAAGAAAGCTCGTCGGATGACGAGGACGCGGCATTTGCTTCGAGTTCAAGAAGTACAAGGCCCATTATTATGTCGATAAAATGGACTTCAAGGATGTAACACCGTAAGAATGACTTCTGTAAAAATCTCGACATTCTGTGGCATTAGAATGGTACAATCAGCATAGCCTATGGCAGTTTATAGCTAACTATTCATTGTTTCATAATTTCACACTCTTGTTTATCCAATTTTTCTCATGTTTTCGCGTTTTGCCATCAAATTCTTTATTCGTTTGATCTCTGAGTATTTCATTTTCATGTCATCATTGTTGATGATCGCTGATTAGATTTTTGGACTACTATTTAATTTAACCAAATAATTTTTGACATAATTTAATAATAATTTAATAAAGTTATTATTTTAAAACAAATGTTATTTTTGTCTGCTCTTCGAACAAGAACTTCTATGGCGCCGCTGTCGTAATGCCTGAGGCATTAACCAATGGTGCACCGGATCAAGTCTGAATTCGAGTCAGGTAAAGCCAGAAAGGCCAACGGGGAAGCAGAGGGGGAGCATTCTAGGGGGCTAGGCCAAGCCAGATGTGATGCTTTTGGGCTTTACATAACGCTTATATTTGTTATGTCCATTGCTGTGGTAACTTAATCATTGCTGTGGCTTAGAATTTAGATGGTCTTGGTTGCTGTGTGCTTGACCTGAGAGTGCTTTGTTCCAGTGCTGTGCTCCAGGCTCAGTCTCACGGGTACGTCAAAGCAATCCAATGGATTCTTCACTACTACTACAATGGCGTCCAGTCGTGGAGCTGGTAAGATTGAGTGACGCGCGGGCATGCGTGCACAAACACACGTACATGGTTTTACTGCAGTTCACAGAAATTATCTATTGTCTGTAGGACAATTTCTGGGTGGGCAGGGATATAATAATATATATATATATATATATATATATATATATATATATATATACACACACACATATATATATATATATATATATATATATATATATATATATATATATATATATATATATAAAACCAGGTGAATGATTTAATATAGAACAAAGCATATTGCATTGAATGGTGTTGTAAAACTTCAATTTGACAATTCAATCTCTGGCAGTGAAGAGCATTTTAAAGCATTCTTGAATTTCTCAACGGTAGAACAGAATATCTGCTTCGAGTCTTTCTGGAGTTGATTGTAGCGATGCGTAGGTAAGAAGGTCGGTGTAATTTCTGATTGTGTTCAGGTACTATCCTCATCACTACGCTCCGTACCTGTCGGACGTGAAGGATTTTGCCGACTTGAAGTTGGAGTTTGATATGGGAAAACCATTTCTGCCTTTCCAACAGCTCATGGCCGTTCTACCGACCGCCAGCAAAAATCTCTTGCCATCCGCCTTCCAGGTGATGGTTGTGTTAGTTATAGGCTGATTTATGTAGCACTATTGTCCTAGCGGGCTAGAGTCAAGAGTGCTTTAACAAGATCATGAGCTTTGTTCAAATATGAAGTGATTGACTGGTATTGATTAAGCTGTGCATAAGTATTAGTGATGGCATGGTCATTAGTCATTAGTTATAATACTAATGTTAAGTATTATAGAATATTCTTAGTGTGTTGCATGTTTATGATGAGCTATTTGATATCATTGTGGTTTAACATGTATATTTGCTATTAATTTTTGATTACAGTTCTGTTTATACTATTTTAATGTAATGTAATTTATTCTGATGATAATTTATGTTTAAAACATTTGAGAGTTGAAATAACTGTTATTGATTGAGTTCATTTTATACATTTTAATGTGATAATTTATGTTTAACATAAGAGTTGAAACATTGTTCCGTTGACTGTTGTTGGGTGATAATTTTATTTTAGCTAGATTATTTTATTTTTACTAGATTATTTATGTGAAGGTTCTTTCTTGTTGTGTTGTTGACAGGCGCTGATGGTACAGGACACCTCTCCAGTTATTGATTATTATCCCATCACCTTTGAAACAGATCTAAATGGTAAACAACAGGAGTGGGAAGCTGTGGTGTTAATACCATTCATCGATGAGGTACGCCACGTTAAGCAACTCTTTTGATAATCGTAATGTAACATTTATTACTGCCTGTAGATCAAAAGTTCAGCGTCTTTGAGTGCAGAACGAGAGTTTGCCAACGTTCTTATATATAATACACCGAATTGGCCTCCTTTGTGAAGGATGGTTAACCTGGGGACATCCATAAATAACATTATTGCCTATGTGGTATTTTAATGTATCCATATTGTTGATTTCCGAAAGACCATCCAGTGTGAAGCATATTGAAGGTTTTTAGTGGTGATCTCGAGCATAGTCGTTCTGGTAAATCTTTATTGAATAATAATAAGTTTTAATAAATCTTTTTTAAAATAATAAGTTTGGGTGGCCTGCCATAATTCATTATTTCCTTGATAATTCCATTTATTAACGTCTGCTGCCTGCACTAGAACTAACGGTCCCGTGGTGTCATTTGACTAAATTCACGCAATCACTTTCGAGGCCCGCTCAGTCGCTATCTTGGTTGTTTAGCTTCTTTTGACGGACTTTGAGATCTGTCGAGCATTTCATCTATCTGTATTGACCGGTCGGTGTATTTTGGATTGCAGGAACGCCTGCTGAAAGCGATGAATCCGCTGGAAGAGGATCTTTCACAGGAGGAGAAGAGTCGCAACAGACACGGCCCGCATTTCCTTTTCGAATTCGTGCCAGAATCACTGGGAATGTACAATTCTCCTCAGCCAAAGACTTATCCCAGCATTGTAAACAGCCACGCTATGTGAGTGTTACTGTTTTTGAGGATTTAACCCCTAAACGACCGCCGGAACCGAGTATATTCGGTTACGTTGCACATAGTTACAAAGTATCTGGCAGTTTAAGGTTAATGTTTTCTTTTTTTGGCTAGTCTGTGATGCTGAGATAATGAAGAATCTGTTACATGAAGCAGGGTCTGTTTGTATTTTTCTGTGCTTTCAACCTTAGAAATCCAGAATGCAATGATTAAGGTCGGGTCAGGTCTGGTCTTCATCCTCCTGCTGTGTCCAGCTATTGCAATGATTAAGCTATAGTGAAGAGAAGAAAATGAGTGTATTTTGGCAGATACTTGGATATTTTTGTGATGATTTTTTGAACGTGTGTGTGTGTGTGTGTGTGTGTGTGTGTGTGCATCAGGTTTATAAATAGTTTTCCTTGTGTTTTGATTTAAGTTTAATCCGAATTATAAATTGAATGTTTGGTCCGATGCTTTTTTCGTGAACAGGATTACAGAAATTCCGATGGATGGATTTGTTTTGCCGATATCTGCGCTGAAAAAGGGACTCTGTGAGGGAGTGCAGGACCTCTTCTATCCGGGATTTCCCACGCTGAAACATATTCCGCATACAGTGAGTTAACGCGTATATCCCAACCGCTCTACCAACTGGCATTGCTTTTCCAAGCTCTTGATTCAGACTTACAGCCACTCCTGTCGACAAGTACTCTATTATGTTACACAAAAGTTGACTGTAGTGCTTTTGCATTGTATCATTGGATAAGTGCTCAATAAATTTAGAATTTTCAATGTATGCATTTATACTGGCCTATTTATATAGCGCCGTATGAATAGCTTAGCCAAAGACAAGGGTGCGTTTCAGTAGGCAATTGTTGGCCACTGACAAATTAAAGTGATATTGTATAGGACCAATTTTCACCAAGAAAAGTATTGAGTGTTGTTCTAAGTTATGTTTAAAAGAAGAATTTAAGACCAAATATAAAGTGCTTGTGTTGTAATTTATGTGTGTGTATGTAGGCTTCCCTGGACAAGGCTGGTGTTAAGGTTTTCCAGATGAACAGCCGAGGAGATAACATGATCCTTAGCATCACCGGACAGCCAGCTGTGGTCAGTTTCAATTAGTTTCGTTTCTGATGCATGCAGATCTTTTATGGTTTATTTTTACTGTATTGTTTCTACAGTATATAATTAAAACCATATTTTCTTGTGTCCCCATCTTTAATGCATCAAATCATTCTGGGATTATCAATATTATATTCCATCTCAGTTTTATTCTAGAGCGTTCGAAATGCCACAAAATGGTGAGCCTATGGAAGCACTATTGTTACAGCAAGCTATAGATATGCAAAAATTCAGAGGAGTTTGAAACGAATTAAAACCACATTTTCTTGTGTCCCCATCTTTAATGAATCAAAACATTCCGGGATTATCAATATATGTATGTATCAGATACAGCATTCTTGTTCAGGTCACGATAACTCTCATCAACAGTGAAAATGTTACTGGACTTAACCCTTTACCCATTCGTTTATTTGTAGCGTAATGTAAAATGGACAAGTATTCTCGGGGCAAACGGGAAGCGGGTTAAAAAGGTCATAATTTAGTATTTTGGTGTCCTGAATACGAATATGACCATGAAATGTTTTTACCGGCTCTCGTTTAGAAGATATTTCATATAGCTCATTTTCTACGTTTCACCTTGTAAATTTATCTGGTAGGACTGTAACAAGATGCTAAATAAGTATTTATATTTATGATTTGTTTCTGACTCCGTTTCTAGGTTTTTGCTATGGTAAGGAAGCATATGATTGTCTGTTATAGGAGCCAAGCATCGCAGCTGAGCAACTGGTTGGGCGAAATGTTTTTGTCGGTTGGCCGCATTTGTTTGAGGCGTTTATTGTTGCCGTTTCTGACGACGAGACGAGGTTAATCACTTACGCGTGTTAATGTCGATGCTCTTGCGCCGGAATTACGGTTACATTTTTACGATTCGAGATTTTCGTAATCTTTTCTGTTAATGAGCTGTTGCTATACTTGTAAGCAACACATCTAAGATGTGGTGTGGTGGGGGTGAGTTGGATGGGGTACTGGCAGAAAGTGGGATATTGGTGTTATGCAACATGTGCTCGATACTAAAATTATTACGAAGAAGACTTAATAAATGTAATGTAATGTAGCAGAATATTTGTTTAGCGCCTCTTCTGAAGAATCACTCAGAAACGCTCCCGCTGTGATCAATGCATATTGATGATGTACGTATAGTAGACCTGATGACTTATGCAAGTCTAGATTAGGATTAACCCCTTAACCGTGTATTTATCTGTAACTCAATGTAAAAATGGACAGATATATCTGGGATCCCCAGTTAAGGGGTTAATGGCATATTTTATTAGTTAACAGCTGTAAAACTCTGTATTGTCAGATGTCTAGCAGTCTTATTTAGATATTTCATTGTTGTTATTATTATTTTTTTGCGTAGATTGTCGCTAGTTGATCCGGGAGGCAATCCGGAAGCGACCTCTGGTGGAAAGAAAGGTCGACTCAGGAGTGAACCTTTGAATATCGACCAGGCAACCGTGTGGCACAGAGAAATGGACTCTTTGACTGAGCGGTCAGCTATGTTTAACTGAGCACTATGTTTAACTGAGCACTATGTTTAACTGAGCACTATGTTTAACTTCTATTGACATTCCAGCCTATGTTCCCTCTTAGGAAATAAGCGTGTGTTCCGATATACTGTACAGTATATGTTTTATGTGAGCAGTGCTTTAAAACTATGTACACAGGCGGTGCTTGTGCTGATTTTTGTGCGGTGGATGGGGGGTATTAACTCTTAAACTAACGGAACCAAATATATGGTTCTAATTGCATATAGATTTCTAAGTATGTGGAGGTTTAAGGGTTAAATGACTGCGGGTAGGTTTAAAACTACCATGCGGCCGTGCAGCTTAGATTGCACCGTGTCCTGTTGTTTAACCCCTTAACTGGCCATTTATTTGTAACTCAATGTAAAATGGACAAGTATACTCGTCACGGCCGGTTAAGGGGTTAACTCGACTGCTGCAGTGCTTTTCATAGAAATCTTGTTGCCGATCTTTGATTTTTTTTAAATGGTGATTCAAATAAACTTTGAGAATTTTCGTTTTACTTGGCATCGTTTTTTTTTGCTTCAGAAAGACGGAAATTTCGTAACTCCATTACTTTTCAAATTTTTAACTGAATTTTTGAGGTTTGTGCTTGTCGGTTGCTGTTTTAAATTATATTTTTGTTTCCTTCTGACTACTGTTTGAAATTCTGTTATATATTTGTAGGTACCTCAATCGCTGGGGAGTTAGTGTTGGCGAAACGCAGTTGTTGGTGTATGCCAAACCAATTGTCGGCCGAAGGTAAGTGCCTTTGAACTGTCGAGTTTCATACTTTATATAGTATTGTTTCTAGTACATTTGCAATGATGTACAGAAGTGCAAAGCTTGTGTATTGTTCTGTATTTTGCACTGAAATTTCATCAAATGTATAGTTCTTACCCCCTCGCTCTGTTCAATGCGAAGACTAAAGTCTCACTATTTTATCATGTGACTCCAATGCCAGGATCGCCGCCGAGTAGAAATATAAAAGAATGTTTCCGCAAAAACCTAAAAACATATTTATTTAAGATAGGTTTTGACTCCATTTGTTAAGCGCTCTTGTCTTGGACCTTAGTCTTGTCTATTGCACTGAAGACATTGTCTGGTAATAATAATAATAATAAAAAGCGCTATACAAATGCTACATTACACGACAGGAACTGAATTGATGATGTGTGAATTGCATTTAATGTTTCCAGGTACGTCTGCAGTTTACAGGGGAAAGTGACCCTTGAGCGGCAATGGCAGAGCAGACCGGAACCTTTCCTGTTCCAGACGGTTGTCAAAGTGAGTTATCCTATATTAACTATACCGATGTTATTCAGTAATAGGTATCTCATTGAAATGAAGTATTCGTTACAACGGGGTGCTTGATTCTGTTTGGCATCGAGTGTGTGTTCGTAAGTCGCATGAATGTTGTTGATGAAGGAAATTTTGAGTTCATGAAATATGCATCATCATCATCATCATCATCATCATCATCATCATCATCATCATCATCATCATCATCATCATCATCATCATAAGGCTTTGGACATTTTCACTTCAACCTTCCACCATCTCAACCTTTGACTTCTCATCATTTAGATACTGCTTAGTACTAGTTGTTAGTGACTTTATGCTGGACATATTATGTAGGTCGGGGGTTTTTAAATGGTGGTCCGCGGGCCAGATACGGCCTGCCACAGGCTGTGATATGGCCTGTGAAGATACTGAAATAGTCAATGACTTTTTCTAATACATGCAAAATATTTCTAAACATCTTGTTTTTAACTTACCTGTTTTATATTATTTACAGACTTTTTTTAACTAAAGCATTTTTGCACCTGACTGTTGGGCACCGGCCATAAAAAAATGTAGCCCTTCGTTAAATTTAGTTGAATACCCCTGGTATAGGTTATTTTTATTTCATTGCATTAAAATGTCATTGTTGCAATGTGTGTTTGCCATCTACTGAAATCTACTGAACTGTAACACTGTTGATTGTGTTTTCAGGACATTGCTGTCTACAGTCAAAACTTCTGCCAGTTTAGGACTCTGGACGACCTGTTTCCACCGAAAGCCCGGGTTTTCCTACTGGGCAATCCTCACTACGGATGCTCCGGGGAGGTAAGACGAACTTTCTCTGATCAGTGAAACGTTTCCATATCTAATGTTATTATTTTTATGTGTGTCAAGTCATCCGATGCTGAAATGTTTCTGCAAATGAATCGGTTTTTAAATAAATTTTTGGAAGCTGTTTTAAAAGTTTAACGATTTTGAACTGTAATGGAGTTTTAAATTAGCTGAACATGTATTTAGAATATTGCAAATATGTCAAATATATAGGTATTGGATGTGGAGAAGAAGGATGATGCTAGAATCCGTGTTACTTTCACGGTATTGACGGAACCCGATTTGACCGCACTTCGGAAAAATAAAGGAGTAAGGTCTCTTTCGAATGTTGCATTGGGTTTAAAAGTAAACTAGCAAGTGAGATGAAAGACAACGAATATGCAGAGGTAATGAGCTGACTTGTGCTGTGCTGGACAGCCTTTCTTGACAGCTTCCTACTTGGAAATGTGTGACTGATTGCAGCGGCAACACTGTCTGTCTGTCTTTGTGCAGACGTAGATGTAGAGAGTCTTATCTTTTGTGGTTTTATCTTCGAGTGGGTGACTAGATTGATTTGAGGTTATTATATTATGCACATATTTGGATTTACCCCATTAAATCTCATATCTCAACCGCTGGTGATATTAGTGCACCAGGAACTGGGCAGAATCTACCATTCACCCAGGTGATGATGATGATGATGATGATGATGATGATGATGATGATGATGATTATTATTATGATGATAACAAGGATAATTTGTCTATTTATTTGAAGTGGTATGCTCATGGTTTTCTTTATATAAACATTATCATATCTGTTTATAGCATTTTTATGTTTTCTTTTGCAGGGCAGTACGCTGCGCTACTTCCCGGGGTATAGCCTGGCGCAGCGTCTTAGCATTACGCCCCATCTCCTTTCGCGTATAACGGGCACAGTTTATCTCACCCAGAGCAGCGGAGAGGATGGCAAATCCAATCGTATCAATATTGGTCTTAACCTGAAGTTTAACAAAACCAACAAAGGAGGTGAGAAAGGCTATCTTTAGGGCATTTCCCCAACCTTTCTGGATTGTGGTTGTTGCACGTCTTGTAGGACTGCAACTAGCTGTTGGAACTGGCTTACTGGTTTACTTTGCCTGTCCTGATGTTGGCTTTTTGCTATTAATATATTAATATTAACTTTGGAATAAGTGTTAGGAAACCTTTTCTTTGCTACTTTGGTTTTCATTATCACGGTTGATATGATGGAGCATTTGTATGGAGCCACGATAAGACATTAATGTGTTAGTTTGTCTGACATTACCTGCTCGTATATGTGAATTTCTTTTCTTGTTTCTAGGTTCCAGGCTACACGCGAAAGTTGGAAAATGATTGGCAATATTCAAGCAAAGTAGCTGACGTTCTCAATGACTACTATAGCAAGTAAGTACAATAACGTCTGATAATTATAATCAGCATTTGAATACTAGTAGTTGTTAATGATTTTTCCTTGATTATATTTTCTTTGACAATACTTGGAAATGTTTGCTTAGATTTAGTTTTGTTATTGCTTTGTTACATTTCAAGTGTTCAGATTCTGTATTTTGTCTGTTTTTTTGATGGAATAGCATACTGTTCTTGGGATCTGCTTAACCTTTTTGCCCCAGCAGCCTGTATAAGTAATGTGTTACGAAGCCGAAATATCAGCCGTATGTCGGCGCCAAAGGGTTAAATTGTTTGACCTTTTGGAAAATGAAGCAAGGTGTTAATGAAATACTTGAATCAGTTGTTGTTCAAAGAAGTCTGTAAGATAAGAGATTTTGTAAACAATTGTTTTATTCGAGAGTCGTTCACTGAATGAATGTTGTTTGACTTTGGTAACAGATTTCCCGAAGTCTTCGAGTGCATTTGCTCAAGCACGCAGAACGACGTCTACTTAGCGGAAGATATGTTCAAAACAAATCGGTAATATATTCATCCTGCAGTCTGTCTTTTAACCCCTTAACTGAGTATTTAACTGTAAATCGATGTAAAATGGACAGATATATCCGGGGTCCCCAGTTAAGGGGTTAATCTTCGCAAGGAAAGGCACGCAGTAATTGGAGCGATTGAAGTCATCGCTCACTACCTTTACCCTGCAACTCCAATGCCAGGAGCGCCTCTGAGTAGAAATATAAAAGGCACTATACAAATTTCACATTACATTACACTATATTACACATATAAGAGAATGTTTAGACTGATGTGTCTGATTTGTAATGTGATGTAATGTAGCAGAATATTTTTATAGCGCCTCTTCTGAAGAATCACTCAGAAGTACTGCTGCTGTGAATACTGCAGATTGATGAAGAGATGAGTTTTAAATTCTTTCAAAAAGAGGGCCGTGGAATTAGCAGGGGCTTAATAATATTACATATACTGGGGTCTGGGGCAGTCTAGAGTATAGGGTCAATTTGTGGAAGAATATGGGCCAGTTTAAGTGCAAAAACACAGGTTTAAGTGCAAAAACACCATGTTGTCAGTAGTTTTTAGTACATAGGCCAATGAGTTCTTGTTTCACCTTTGGACTCCCTTTATGGAATATATACATTTTGTATCATTTAATTATATTATTTGATAAATTGTAATGCAAAGTAAAAAATAATTCTTTGTTGAGTGTGTTGACGATAACGTTTGTTTCTTTTTGTAGTTGTATAAAATTTGATCGTGTTCTGTACTGTATATTTACTTTTTTATCGTAACTTGTGGAAATTCTTATCTTGTCTTGCGGTGCATGTCAGGGTGGAGCGTGTGACCGCGCTTGCAGCGTACCTGAAGAGTTTAGCGTGTGCCAGTGTCACCCCTGCTTCACAGGGCACACTCCATGTTGATGAAGATACTGGGAAGGAGTTGGAAAGTCTTGTTAGCAAATCGCAGGTGAATTTTTATTTATTTTTTTCAAATACGTTGTGTACACGCTATGCAGTGCTGTTTATCTCTTTGAGTGGAAGAAAATTCTTGCGTTTGAATCCACAAATTAATTATAATTCATCTGCCACATTTTTTATGAAGTCTTGACATGCATGTGTTGACTTTGCATACTATTTTGGCATAAGACTGGACATTATTTTCAGCTGCAGAATTTTCTTGATGTTTAGGAGCAGAATAAAAGGAAGAAGAAACTTATAAAGATGCAAGTTAGACCTCATCTCCTTTACCAGGTCAGGCAGGTCGTCATCATCATCATCATCATCATCATCATCATCATCGTTTAGTTTATCAGTTTTCTCTGAATTTATTCATCTAAAAATACACATTCCATTTATGTAGAGCATTACTGTTGAGGTCTCATTTCTGTCATGCCTCTGTGTGTCAATCATTGTTGTCACATCTGGGGACATGACAGTGGCTTTGTGCTATTGCATTTTTCTTGCGATTTTCATTTTCATTCATTTTCATTTTCATTTCATTTCATCTGGCTTTCATTTGGTCCGACGATTTTATCGGGCACCGTGTATACGTGTACGCTTATGCATGCATGTGTATGTACTGTTTTAGCCTCTTGATGCTCAGGCTACCTTGATTCCCGACCCTGGTACGACGTATGAGCTGTTCGATCGAGTCGTAAACGTTCGAGACGGTTACTCTGTTCCTTTGGGTCTCCGTGGTACCGTTGTCGGAATCGTTCCAGGTGATTGCATTGCTTTAGAACACTTCCTCCCATTTTATTTTTCCGAAATTTAGCCGAATCTTCCGACTGGCCGGAAATTTCCTGGTCGGCAGTAATTTTCATTACTTATTTAGTTTTAAATTTTTGCGGCAACTTGTGTCATGTACTCCTTTTTTTTGCAGGCCTCACAAGACCAATGCACTGTCATGGGTGCCCGCACGTTAGGGCAAGAGGGGGCACTTGCCCCCACCCCTGGAAAATGCAAATACCAATATTTCACAGTGAAATTTGAAAGCCTTGCTGAAATATTAACCGTGACCATTGTGTTAAAATGTGTTTTGCCCCTTCCTGGAGAAATTTAAAAATTCATGTGGCATAACTCTGGCCATTGTGTTTTGCCCCTCCTGGAAAAATTTCCGTGGGCACCCATGTGCACGGTGCTGTACTTGCTAAAATGTGATGCAGGCAGCTTTTGGAGTTCTTTGAAGAATAACGTGCATTCTTTCTGACTTAATGTAAGGCTCTGTATGGAATAGGTTTTCTTGGTGTATTTAGCTTATGGGCATTGATTTTAAAAGTCTCGAACGGACTCAAATTGTGAAATTGTTTTTCGTTTGCAGCGGCGAAGGAGAGAGAATCCATTTACGAGGTCTTGTTTGACGAAGAATTTGTTGACGGGCTTACTATTTGGTAGGAAGTACCATATACTGCCACTTATGGTTTTATATTGACACAGTTTGTATTGAACCTTTATTCTCAATCTGAATTTGAAAATCTTATCAGAATAATTTTGGTGGTGGTCCTATTAACCCCTTAACTGGGCATCACGGATATGTCCGTCCATTTTACATTGAGTTACAGTTAAATACACGGTCAAGGGGTTAATTTGTCCTGCATTCACTCTTGTAGCGATGTTATTGTCTTAGTTTTTGATGGTTTCACTAAGATCCAGAATGTATTTGATGGTGAGACCAGTGGAGGAAAGGGGGAAAGAATCATTCCAGTAGTGAGGAGGGATAATTAATTAATTGTTTAATTATTCTAAATAAGTTAGTTAAATACCTTAATGACAGCACTGTGTATATAGGATGGCGCAAAAACCAGACTATATTAAATGCAAACCTAAATGTTACCGGTCTGGTTTTTTGCACCACCCTGTAGAGTGGACTAGTGGGGTGGGAATCAGTAAACAGTGACCAGGAATCTCCCCCCTCCCCTAGAGACACCACTCTGCTAAGGTCATAGCGTCATGCTGATACCTTTATGAATGCTCAACCCCTTAACCGGCCATTTATTTATAGCATAATGTAAATTGGACGAGTATTCTCGGGACAGCCTTGTACTTCTTTTCCTGTTAAATTTCTACAGGTTAAGGGTTATTTATAATTAAATTGTCAGAAATGTCGAGTAGTAATTTGGAGTGCTGACATCCCGGACTTAAAATAATTTCATTACTTGTCTTTGAGGCAAAAACGTGTTATATGGCGATAAGTGGTTTTGTTAGGTCAACGGCTTACTGCCAATCGGTGCTACCAGATGCAAATGCTGCGGGGATGGGGTGGGGACGGGGAGAAGCAATGCAGGGACGGGGTGGGGACGGGGAGAAATGTTTGGGTGCGGGGTGGGGATGGGGATAAAAGTTGTCCCCGATGATCAACATAACACCACGGAGTGTCATGCGATACATGGACCAGCACCGAAATTGGACAAGTATTCTCAGGACCAAGGGGTTAAGGGTTAGTGTAATTAAATTGTCAGAAATGTCAATAGTAATTTGAGCGACATCCCCGCGAAATACTTTCATTACTTGTTTGCGTGTTTGATGGTGCTTGCCCAGGAAGGACAGCATCAACATAACCCATGGAGGACGTGACCAGCTGAGAAGACATCGAGTCCGCCGGCCTTGCCCAGAAGCAGTAAGACGCCGAAGTCCGCAGAAGCAGTACGGCGGCGATCGAGTTAGAAAGCCGAATGTTTCTCAAAGAGAACAGCCAGAGCCGAACTTCCCCGTCCCGAAAATCATGTCTCGGCCACAGCCAGCGGTAGGTTTTGCGTTGGTCGCCTGTATTAATTTCGTTTTGTTTAGTCAAAATGTTCATATTGTGGACGAACTGATGGGGTTTTAGAGGCCGTGGAACAAATGCCGGAGGCAGTTTAACGTAGCGTTTTACTGGTTATGTTATTAACCCCTTAACCGACCGTGACGAGTATGCTCGTCCATTTTACATCGAGTTACAAATAAATGGCTGCTTAAGGGGTTAATAGATGCTGTAGGTTGGGGTGTATTTTGTGCAAACTGTTGCCGCAAATGAGTTTTGCTGATTTTATTTATTATTATTTTTAATATGCCAGAGTAGTTAAGTCACTGTTGGTTGATTATGATTTCAGGATAAAGAATCTTACGAAAGTATCTGGAACCAGCTTAAGGGTTCGCAGAAGCAGGGCACCGGCGTTGCTGCAAATTCAGACTCTGGAAATACTGAAGCTGGAGGAGGAGGAGGAGGAGGAGGAGGAGGAGGAAGGTTGTTTCTAAACGCTTCTTCAGCAGCGGTAGCATGCGGCGGAGTTCAGCCTCTGATTCCGCCTCAGGCATGGATCCAGAACACCCTGGATCAGCAGAAGAGAGTGGCGACGGAGAGCTGTCTCACCAACCACCCTCCAGAAATGTCGAAATCAAATTCTGGCGGAGAGACAAACTCGCATGAAACTTTGAATGGACCCAGTGATACTGACGGCTTAAGAACTACTACTCAGGAGCTGGCTTCACAGTCAAGAAAGGTTTCTGCTCAATTACTTTTTAATTCCAGTCATTACTGTGTCCACGTCAATGTTCCCTCTAAGCTGTGCTCGTGTGCGCGCGCACAGAGGTCGCAAGGCAAGCGCAGAAAGGAAAAAATGGAGTGCACGCAATTATTTTTGAACATTGTTTCCATTGCTTTCATATCATACACGTACTTACTGCACAGAAGTTGACTTTCCATATACAATTTTGCACACAAGAAATTTCATGCACACACGTACTACAAAAAATTAGAGGGAACATTGGTCCACCTACAAACTTACACACACACACTTGCATTTACATTATGTAAATCTGTAGTCTTTCATTGATGAGCAGTGTTCATTTTCAATTATCTTATAATGATCTGTTCTTAGTTATAATTTTAACTTGTTTTACTGTTGCTGGAATGAATAATTTCGGATTCGATTGGACGCCCTAGAATTTTGCTGGGCATGAGGAGCAGCCAACTGACTGCTATCTATGGTTGTAACAGAAACCAATGTCATGTCAATCAACTGTTTAGTACGCCATATCTATGCTTCTGTGTCAACGTGGCCAGCGAATTCAAAATAGAGGACTCAATATTTATGTCTGTGTTGTGACATTTCTTCTCGTAGGAAGGGGGTTATTCAACCGGCGTTTCAACCAGCGAAACCACCTCTGAATTAGAAAATGAAAACCAGGTGAATGAGGACAATCTGTGTCCTGAGAGACCACCTGTATCATACGGCCAACCTGTTAAGCTGGACGACCTCTTTAAAGGTGCATCATCATTTGTTGTGTAATCGTTTTGTTTGGTTTTTCAGATATTTGAACTTGGAGCAACATTACATTTTTTATCTGTGGTTAATGCTTTACACTCCAGCTAGGATGTGGTGCGGTTATCTGTGTTTTTGTTAAAACGATATGTTGAATAGATTAACTTCTGTGATTTTCATGAATTCGGTAACACCGTTCTCGGGGTTTTTGATGATTTATGTGATTGTTGTTTCCTCGTTACTATTTCACAGCATCATTTGATACAGTAGAACCTCGTTATATCGAAGTTCACGAGACCGTGATAAATAATTCGAAATATCCAAGGTTCGCTATATCCGTGTTATATCTGTGTTTGGCGGGACCGGCGCTCAATCTTCGATATAAGCGGGATTTCAATATAAGCGAGTTCGATATAGCGGGATTCGACTGTAGTTTTATTATTTTTTTAAACGTTCGCTTTAGGACTTCGGGACTGCTGCTCTCTTCACGACCAGCCGGCGGAAACGGAGAGCGCCGGACCGCAGCCGGATTCCAGGCGGATTCAGATCCAGGGTCCTCCGGTCGTGTCCCTGGCCGCCGCGCTCGCCATGCCCGGAATGCCTCGCGGCATCAGACCGACGACGCTGGCGCCGTACGAGAACGACCCGACTCGGCGCAGACGCACCCGGCGATCCAGCCGTACGGCGGCCAACAGCAGCAGCAGCAGCCGTACAGGCCGCGGGGGGTTCCTTCGTACGCGGATCTCGACGTCTCGTCAGGTTCTGCTCAGATCCAGCAGCAGGCCCCCAATTTGGTGAATCAAAACAGTTCCCACTTCCATCTGCAGCAGCAGCAGCAGTCGATGGCGGCTGCTGGGGCCGCCGCCGCCGCTGCGGTCCGACCGATACCGCCTTTGATGGGATCCATTGGAAACCCGCAGATGACCCATCCTCAATTTCAGGCTGCACTTCCTCCTCCTCACATGGGGTAAAGAGCCCAATGATTGTGTAGTTCCCAGTTTGCCATAATATTATAGTCAGATGTTGAGTTGATATCCTACAAAATCCTCTATATATTATTATTATTATTATTATTATTATTATTATTATTATTATTATTATTATTACAGTTGTTGACATGTGTTAGGTCATTCACTAAATTTCCTCTATTATTATTATTATTATTATTATTATTATTATTATTATTATTATTATTATTACTACTACTACTACTACTACTACTACTACTACTACTACTACTACTACTACTACAGTTGTTGACATGCATTAAGTCATTCACTAAATTTCCTCTATATTATTATTATTATTATTATTATTATTATTATTATTATTACACAGTTGTTATTATCATTCATTATTTCCTTATATTATTATTATTATTATTATTGTTGATTACACAGTTGTTGACATGGTCATTCACTCAATTTCACTAAATTTTATTATATATTATTATTATTATTATTATTATTGTTGTTGTTGTTACACGGTTGTTGACACATGTTAAGTCATTCACTAAGTGACCTAGTGAGATTTGAACCGTTACCCTCCGGTTGCATGGTAAGAATCCTACCTCTATTATATACTGCACCTCAATCCCTCTGCATAAGCATATCAAGTGGTTTCCAGTATGGTGTGTTGGCAACACCTGCTTGTCAAGAACCAGACTAGCTTTTGTCTGGAATCCCATGGTCTGTCAGAATCAATTGCATTGAACTGCCAATCAATGCAGACAGCATCCCAGATTTAGTGTTATTGACATAAGCTGTCTTTATTTGAAAAGAAAGGTTACTGTGAGCAGAATTTATGTTGTCATGTAATGTGTGAGCTGCTTTAGGTTGCAAATTTAAAAAAAGAAAACTTATAAGATGATAAATGCTCGTTATGTTTGTGGCAAATTTTGACTCTGTTTGGCCGACCCGGTGTATTGTCGTTTTCATTGTGAATCTAGTGTACAGCACAATTTTAATGTAATGTAATGTGGAATTTGTATAGCGGGCATATATACTGGGCATCGTTGTGTTAACAACAAAGTAACACACCGAGTCTGTACTCGAGTCGGTGTTGAAATGCGTTTGTAGGAATTCGGTCAGGCTGCTGTCGCTGTTCTGTCACTCGAAGGGACTGCCGGAGCCTCAGTACCAGTGTCAGACGGGAGGCGACGGGAGATGTCGATACGTTGTGTATCTCCAGGGCGGGATAAAGTTTGTCGGGTCGTGGTCCAAGCAACCGGAACAGGCGGCCGAGAGCGCGGCCGGGGTCACCATGTACCATCTGGTAGGGTTTGGTCGCTTGTAGCTTGCTACGTTCTGCGCTGGTTTTGTTGTTAAGGCCAGACTCGTGTTTTGCTGACACTGGATTTGTTGTATGTGTTGTTCGTTTTGTTTCGTAATTTTGTTTTGTAATTTTCGTAATTTTTTTGTTTAGTAAATTTTGTAATTTTGTTTTGTAATATTTGTTGTCGTAATTTTTTGTTTTGTAATTTGTGGGGGTTGTTTTCCCAGCTGTTGCTGCTGCTTCTCTCTGTGTGTGCATGTGTGTGTGTGTGTGTATGTGTGTGATAAAGCACTTTATTAGTTTTAAGTATTGTAGAAATGTATTAGTTAAATATTACAAATTTGTGGTTATGCACAACAAGAGAGAGTACCAGTACATGTTATAGGTTGGCAGAAAGTAGATTAGTTCCTGTCAAGTTGTTTGCTTTTGCATCTTCTGTTGGTTTATATTGGTTCTATGATGCTTCAAGTAATAAATACTGATTGACACCATTAATCATCATCATCATCATCATCATCATCATCACCCTCATCATGGTGGCTTAGCTGTAATGCATTTGAGAATGCTGTGTTATTGTTAAAATACAAAGGATAGATTTTTCTATTTAAATGAATGAAGCATTGTGTTGCTAAGGAGATATTTTAGTGCTGGATGTCGCCAGGGCTGGAAAATGTGGTTTTAAAAACTTAGGTTTTTAGTTGTTTTTTTAAAAAGAAAACAAAAAGGTCAAATTTTAGGTTTTTAGGTTTTCGTTTCTTAAGTTGAGAAATGAAAATCTCTCATTTTTGATGTTTTTTGTCTCTCTCCAGACATTGGAACACTTATGTGACAAGAATATATAGAGAAGGGTTTATGGGTGTTGACATGCCAAAAATTAAAAACTATAAACCTAAACAAAATTAAATTTTGCTTTGAAGAAACCTGAGAGGTTTATTCCAACCCTGGTTGTCACTAATTATGTTGCCTGAAGATTCATTCGTAATGATAGCTTTATAGTTTAATTAAATTAATTAACTTAATTAAAACTTGTAAAATTATTTTAGAATTGGACTGCAAAGAAGAACCTGTTTCCAGTTGGTTCAGAGTTGATGGGATCTCCGAATTCGGCTTTCACTCGTGTCCAATCACTTCAAGGTATCAGACTCGATCCTCGATCTCTTATAACTGCACTTTTGTTATTTGTACTGCAGTCAACGTTGCCGCCATCTGTGGTAGAAATCACGTTTTTTGTTTTTTTTTTCGACGGTTGGCGATTATACGAATAAGGATGAATTTCTGTTGTTATTTCAGCAAATCCGAGGACAAACTACCCCCAGCCGATGCCTGGTTTTGTGCCTCGTATTTCGAACGTGCCTGGTTTTCCGCTGCGGACCATCCATCCCACTGGGAACTGGGCGCCGGGATTCATGGGCCAGCCGGCCAGCTTCATGGCCCCCCAGTTTCCGCCGAAGGTTCTCGGTCAGAAGGACCCCAGAGCGCCTCCGGACGTGAAGCCGTCCAACGACCGCCTGGGCAGCTTTGTGGAAAACAGCAGCGACCAATTCCTGAACCCCTCTCCCAAGGAGCAGCGACCCGCGAAAATGAAAACCGAGTGGGACGACCTACAGCCGAACACCAATGCTGACATGAAAGTTCACGTTACAAACCAGTTTATACCAACCCAGGTGATGAGAACAAGTTTCCTCATATTCATTGAATGTTGGTATAGATAAGTAAGCAATTCACTGCTAAAGAAATTGATACCTGGACATTTGACTCACGTTTTTTGGCATTTCCCTGAATGGGCTGAATTTGTGAGCTCTTGCAGGTGTAAGACCGCCTGAATGCATGTTACTTTGGGTGCCCAATTTTCTATATTTTCAAAAATATACATGTCATAAGTGTAAGAGACATACTGATTTTAGATTGTCATTATATTTCTATATCTTCTTGTATAGTTTATCATTGCTAACTCCAAACCAGGTTCATGGTAATATTTCACACAATGAAGTACAACATTGATTAATTATAATCGTAATTTTTGGTCATAGTTTCATAACGATGTGTCCCAGTGGTTTGTCACCCTGGACTATTGTTGCAGTTCCCAGTAGCTTGGTTTGCTCCGCATGTACATCTTGTATAAAGGAATAAGTACAAGTACTTGTAAGATGGATAGTTGAATAAACAAAGGACCTGATCTACATGTAATAGGCAAGCAGCGACACTGGTGGCTAATCCAGCGTAGTTTGCCATTGCTTTCCCTAGACCCGCGTTTTACCTCCGCAGCTTCATTCTGCTACCAACTTATCGGCGCCTGAGCGATGAACGCCTTGGTTGGCCACCAACACCGCGACTAGATCCCCGGACGGTCACCAATCCAAGTACTAACCGCACTCGACGTTGCTTTTTCAGGTACTTAGGCAAAATAAAACTCCTCACAAAGGCCCAAAATTGACAAATGAAGAAACAGCAAGTTCGGTGTCTTCCGCGACCGAAGCTCGGACTTCTGCTGCCGCAGCGGCCTCTTTGAAGGAGAAGTCTTATTATAGGCCAAATCCAGCCGTGGCATCCGAAGACGGGCACAGATCGGTTGGGAAACACTCGGCGCCGGACGGCGGAGTCTGCGTCAGGCGGTGGATCCGTCCGACGCCCCGCTCCCTCCGAGAAGTTCTAAAAAGTCGCGGTCCCGAATGCGCCAATTTCAACGTCAGCAGAGATTAGGAGCCCGACGTGGCTCGTGGAGGTTTCGTCGAACGTTCTGTCATAAAGAAGAAGAAGAAGAAGAAGCTCGTACCGGGAATTTTGTGTGGAAATTGCAATGTTCTGAAAATATTTTAGTTACAGTTACACGGAGATTGCGTGAGCGGTGTTGATGTTCGTAGACAGCGTTGTTGCCAAGAGCAGTTGGTCCGGATGAGTGAGTTGTTTAGTTGTTCTTGCGATTTTTCACTGATTATGAACCCAGGTAGGAGTCCGGAGTCCATCCATGTAGTACGTGCGCATTGAGGGGAGGGGGTTGAATTTAGGAGATTTTGCATATGTATGGTGTGCAAACGGGGTGCCTGAAAATATGCCTTTTTTGCATACGTACTATATGGTCGAGCCCTAGGCTAGGCTGTTTGGCATTTTTTGAGAATGTGTGCATGTTGGAATGAACTGGCAGCTTTCAGTTAATTTGACTTAAAGGGGTTAAATGTACTGTAATTAAATGCAGTTATCTTATTGAATTAAACTTTCTTTGAAAATTACTTGTTTATTTTAATTTTGTTCCTGTGAAATATGCTTCAATCCTAAGATGTCATCTGAAATGATAAAAGCCACATTGAATATATATGTGCATTGCAAGCTTACATTGCGTTGTATTATGACGATATGCATGAGGAAGAACGCGACATTGCTTCAGGATAATGGCCTCCCTGTTTTGTTTTGTTACAGACTCTTTGTGAATTTCCACTCGTTTTAATTTAGTTACATCATATTAATATGGAATTTTGAAAGCTGAAAGTCGTTTGTTTCAACTTTGTAATGCATCGTATTGATATGACATATCGTCTTAAGAAAAGTTTCTGTAGTTTAAGTTGAGTTTTAGTTATGTACCTGTAGACTATTTTATCGATGCTGACTGTGCTGTTGCATCTAATGAAGTCTAAAGCAAAAAATCAATTCAAGTTGTATTATTCAGTTAATCTAGACTCTGGGGGGAAGCTGACAAACTGCTAACAGGGGAAAAGAATGACAAAGCCAAAGCCGGGAATTCTTCTAAGGGGCTGCTGTTAGACAGTGTTAGTTCATGTAGAATGCCAACATTTCCGGGGGAATTTGAAATTTCCGGGGAAAAGGCAATCCCCGGAAACGGCCTAGATTAAACCCTGGCTGTAGTCACCGGCGTGACCATGGTTCTGGAATGGGGGCATCGGAGGCGTAGCCAGGAATTTGATTGGGGGATATGATTGTTTTTTTTTGGGGTATAAATCTTAACTATAAGCCACATAAATCACATAAAAGCTTTACGGTAGACTGATTTTGGGGCTACATGTACCGATATACCCCCGTCGCTACGCCCCTGGGGGCACATCGGGGCACATCTACATTTTCGAATAAAAAGACGTCATTATTGCAATCATTGTACCACCAACCTACGCCTACCCTCCCTCCCACACAAATTTTTCAACGGTTTTGCGCAAATCCCGCAACTGATCCCATCCCGAATAGGAATGACTTAATTACAGAGCGATAATGGGTTGAATTAGACCGGGCTAGTAGTTGGAGCAATAATACACATACCAACCGAAAGAAGTCTTGTTCCATTCATTTGTGTGAGTGGGGCTTGAAAAGAAAGTAGGTCCACCCATAGACTTTAATATACAGTAGACTTAACGTAGGCAATAGTGAAAACCTCGACGAGCCACCACGTTTCACCTTTTCCCAAAACAGAAACAAACGAAAAAAAATTACTAACCATTACCAACAATACAAATTGCACGAATAAATAAAACCGACAACTTAAAGGCGTGTGCGTTTGTGTGTGTGTGCTTTATGTAGATCCGTTTTTGTACCGTGTTTCGCATTTTGACATCAGTCGAAGATCGAGACAGATAGCGTCAGTTTGAAAGCACGTCTCCGTCCCGAATGTGCTTTTAGCAGACGATGTGTCGCCATATTCCCTAAGATGGGATGCGCATCGTCCCGCCGTAACGATTACGACGATATTCGTGAGTAGACCTATCTACACAATAACCTAAGCAGGGATATTTCTAGGATTGTGAATTTTTTTTTTTGGTCGACCTCAAATTCAGGGAGTTTCCGGAGCTAATTAGTATGCATTTTGTATGCATACCATTGTCACATTACCAAATTTTGGGGTTTCGACCATTTTATTCTAGCCACCTTGACATGGGGGTTGAAATGTTTTGGGGGACAAGGTCTGAGTCTCCACACTTTTGGAGGGGACATTTCTAACCCCCCAGCCAACATATAAAAAATTGGAGGGTGGGGGAATTTTAAAACTTGGGGGGAATTCCCCCAGAGAAGGCCTAGAATAAACACTGGGTGTTACCTAAAATTGGGGAGGGGCGTTGGGTGTGTGTGTTAGGGAGTGTAAAATATCCTTGAACCTAAGTAATTGGCGCAGCCACTGGGGAGACTGCCCCCCCCCCTATTCGAATCGGGACCGGTCAGACAAGGACAAGGGTCCATTTATAAAAACCCAATACAACCAAACCAATTCCTGACAGTAAGCCTAATTTTTCGTCAAATTTCTTAAAATTTTAACGATTTTAACGTTGAGAGGGTTTTATGATAGCCAGAATTATTTGTCATTCGATTCTCTTGAACCAATCGAAGCCCATTCGCTGCCTATAAGGAATTCGCAATTATAGGTCTTTGATATCTTTCGGGCCCTTCGATTTATTATTAGTTTTTATCTAGTCTTTGTCGTCCATACTAAGAGAATGCGAGAAATCGCTTTTACGGAAATAATAATAATAATAATAATAATAATAATAATAATAATAATAATAAACTTTGTATTGAATTTTTAAAATTCTGTATAAAATTAAAATGTATTATTATTATTATTATTATTATTATTATTATTATTATTATTATTATTATTATTATTAAATTATTTCTTGATTTCGGCTTTGTTTATTTGAATTCAGTTTTTCCTCTCGTTCGCGCAAGAGCTTTAGAATCGACCATTCGCCGGTCGAATTCTCCTCCCCCACCCACCGCCGACACCCACGCGGAGATGGCCGTGTCCAGCACAGACGTCGCCCGCCGACCGGACCAGGAAGGACCCTGTGGACCGACGCTGGGCGACGTCGCCATGTCCCTCGAGGACTTCATCACGTTCTTCTCTCTCCCGCAGCGCGCCAAGGTCATCTGCGGCTACTGGGAGCCATCGGACGACGCCGGTGGCTCGGGGGACTCGAGCCGCGAGTTCGCCGCCGACGAGCTGATCCAGCTGGCCCAGGTCGTCTGTCCGTTCGTCACCCTGAGGCTGGTCGCCGACGCGGTCTCGAGACGTGCCGTCGGCGTGTCGCTGTCGACCCGGTTCCAGGGCGTCCGGTTCCGCGTCGTGTCGCACCGGGAGCTGACCGGGTCAACGAAGCCGCGGGTGTTTCCGGCGTCGCCGAGATGGTCGAGGTCTGGCCGCACACGGTCAAGGCGCTGGCCGGCTACCGGCGATGCGCGGACGCGGAAGACGAGGAGGGCGACGACCGGATGTTCAACAACGGCGACCGTCTGCGCCTGGTGCGCATCGCCTGCCTGCCGGAAGGCAGACGGATGCTCGAGTGCAAGCTGCTGCGCGGAAACATGCGTCTGCTGCAACTGCCGCTCACCTACCGCGGGAATTTCGCCGAGGTGGACGATCCGAAGGGCTACACCCTCCACGATCTCGTTTCGATCGCCAGGGTTCCGCGGACGCTTAAGATCCACCGCGACGCCGACGCCGCCGCCGCCGCGCTTCGACGGCGGTGACGGTACCCGGCATCCCCACGGGCTTCGACGGCTTCATAATCCTCGAAAGACCGCAGCTGTTCGTCCAAGTCCAGCGGGTCCTGTCCGCCGCCGCCGACGACGGAGCCGAGGTGGCGGCGGCGGCGGCGGAGGAGGGAGAGGAGCCCGCCGACACCGCGAAGCCGTTCCTCGTACCGATCGACTGTCCCATCGAGATCGCCCTGCGCGAGGACACCTACCAGGGCTGCGACTTCAGCGCTCTGAAGCTGAAGGAGCTGGCGTCGAAGTACGCCTCCAGGGCGCCGTTCGTCGTACGCGTCACCGACTGGAAGGAGGAAACGTCCGTGCTCCAGCTGCACCTGGTACGTCCCGGTCACCAGCTGATCTTCATCCGACAGGAGTCGAGATCGACGGTCCTCGTTCGCGACAAGGCGCGCAACCGCCAGTACATGCTGCCCGTCGACCACAAGGGCATCTTCGTCCGCCTGAACGCCATCAGAGAGACTGCGGACTGTCGCCGCGGAGAGCACCCCTCGACCTCAAGTCCCTCGACGACGCGTCGTTCCCCTTCGACGTCCGCTTCACCAACGCCGACGGCACCTACTCGAACCTCCCCGACGCCCTCCTGCCCGTCGATTCGACGCTGACCTTCGAGGCGTTCGTGGACGAAGACCGGACGGCGGTCGTGGCCAAGCTCGCCGACGGCATCATCTGCAAGTGCTTCCACCTGCCGATCAGGACGGGACTGAGGCTGCAGTTCGAGAGACGATGGCCCACGTCCGTCAACCACAGGATGTCCGAGTACGACACCTTTGCGGAGGAAGTCAACGCACGGGTCTACAACAAGCTCATGAAGATCTACAGCGACTACGAATGGGTCATGGCCGAAGAGAAACCCTGCTGCCCAGCGGTCAAGTGAGAAACTAGTAGCTAGGATGGAGGGGGGGGGAGTGGCAGCAGTGGCGGCTCCAGGATTTGGCAAGTGGAGGAGGGCCGTTATGGTGGCAACTTCTAAGTATGGGGGGGCAACCATTTGTTGATAGGTATGTGGTAGAAAGTATAGGGTCCCAACTGGGGGATCACTATGGGGGGCCATTAGCGTCGCCACGGGGAGAGGGCAAATGGGGAGCAACTGCCCCCATCCTGACCCCAGGCCACCTATCAGATTCGCGCAAATCCGGTGAGAAAGTTTTTTGTGGAGGGGTTTGTTGGGTGGAGGTAAGGATTTTGACACGCCAGCCTCATCCCCCCCAACCCAAAATTTCTGGCGACGCCACTGATGGGAGCCACCATTGGATCAGGGTTTAATTTAGGCCGTTTCGGGGGAGGGGGGGAAATTGCCCTTTTCCTTCGGAAATTTCAAATCCTTCCGGAAATTTTGGCATACTACATCAACTAACAGCAGCTCCCTAGCTGACTTCCCCTTCCCTCGACCTTGTCAGTTCCCCCCCCCCGGAGTCCAGCGTCTTGATTAAACACTGCACTGGATGGCACCGACACTTAGGCCCTACACACGAAACTGGACACTAGAGTGATAATGCAGACAGCCTGTAAACTTGTTGCCAATCACTCATAGACCTAATACTAGTACCACATTCCCCACGGTAAAAGTTTTCGTCCATTTTGCACGAATCTCACGTGGCTCCCAGCCTAGGCAAAAAAATGAGGCCCAGACCAGGGATATTTCTAGGATTGTGATTTTTGTTTGGGGGGGGCGTCGACATCAAAGTGGGGGTGTGGGTATCCGGAGTTAATTAGTATGCATTTTGTATGTGCATACCATTGTCACAATACCAAATTTGGGGAGGGGTGTTGACCTGAAATTTGGGGGAGGGTGTTGGAGAGGGGTGTTGGGGGGGGGGGTAAAAATATATCTGGCCCCGACCCATCTTTGTCTCCCTGTGGCTACGCTAATTCAGAGAAGGCAATGCAGATGAACTTCTAGTATGACTAGTTGGATTCGATTTTTACAACAAAGAATTGCTGACATTTTCTCCATTTTTGGCGGCAGGTTTTTTGATTTCCAAAAAAAACTTTGAAATGCCGCACGAAAGATAAAAGAAGTGCAGATTTGTTGAAGGCATCGAATGAGTGTAGCTGCAAATAATAATAATAATAATAATAATAATAATAATAATAATAATAATAATAATAATAATAATAATAATAATAATAATAATAATAACCTTTTGATAGGCCAGTTTCAACGATTGAGCGTATATCGAATGATCCGAAAACTCCGCAGAAATGGATGAAAGATTTCGAACTGTCGGACGATGGTAAAGAATCTAAAATATACTTTCACTTAGAATAATGAATTCAGTTTGTTTTATAATGATGATGATGATGATGATGATGATGATGATGATGATGATGATGATGATGATGATGATGATGATGATGATAATGATGATGATGATGATTATGACGATGACGATGCAGTGGCGGCTTATTATTTGGTAATTATTGGATTATTAACTTATTATCACGACGGCAACCATTTGTTGTTCAATGTATGATGATTATTATTATCCCAACTGGAGGCCACTTATCTCATTATTATTATATATTATTATTATCCCGGTGGATTGATTGATTGATGATGATTGATTGATTATTATTATTGATTTATTGATTTATTTATTTATTAAGCGTCTATCCGTCGTTTCAGGCTACCTGCAGCCGTACTCCGAGCCGAGACCGCCGCCGATCCTTCGTCCTCGGGGTCCGAAGGGCGACAGCGTCCGGAAGGCCTCGACCCTCGGTC